>CM066032.1:1841065260-1841568803 GCA_033557465.1 Ichthyophis bannanicus
ACAAGCTTCATTGCATGTCCCCTAGTCTTTCTATATTCTGATAACGTAAACAATCGACCTACGTTTACCTGTTCCACTCCGTTCATTAATTTATAGACTTCTATCATATCTCCCCTCAGCCGTCTCTTTTCCAGCTTAAAGAGCCCTAACCTTTTTAGCCTTTCTTCATAGGTGTTTCCTTCCATTCCCTTTACCATTTTGGTGGCTCTTCTCTGAACCTTTTCTAATAGCGCTATATCCTTTTTAAGATACAGCGACCAGAATATATTTATTTATTTTATTTATTTATTTATTTCTTCATTTAAACGTATTTCTATACCGCCTTATCCTGCAATCAAGGCGGTCTGAACAGCAAACAATCAATAAGATACAGTGTATAGTGTGCACATGCAGTGAGTAGTGTATGCGTGTGAGTGTGTCTGGACGTTGATACTTGCACACAATATTCAAGGTGTGGTCTCACCATGGAACGATATAGAGGCATTATAATATGTTTTGTTTTATTTTCCATTCCTTTCCTTATGATACCTAGCATTCTATATCTAACCTTTCATTTAGTGCTATATATTCTAACTCTCCCATCTTATTTTTTAGACTTCTAGCATTTGCATACAAGCATTTTAGAGACTGTATTTTATTGATATTAATTTGGCTATTGGTAGACATGGGTAATTTTGGATCTTTAAGCTCTGTCTGCTCCATAGTCGAGGGTATTTGGGCTACTTTACTCTTTTTTGGAACATCTCTGCTTTTGGTAGTATCCTTCAAGGATACATTCTTAACCTCTCTGCTTTTGGTAGTATCCTTCAAGGATACAGTCTTCCGAACCACTCTTGGGCGACTGTCTGCTTTCCCTATTATCTAATTTAAAAGCTGCTCTATCTCCTTTTTAAAGGTTAATGCCAGCAGCCTGGTTCCATCCCGGTTAAGGTGAAGCCCATCCCTTCCGAAGAGCCCCTCCTTTCCCCAGAATGTCCCCCAGTTCCTAACAAATCCAAAACCCTCATCTCTGCACCATTGTCTCATCCACGCATTGAGATTCTGGAGCTCTGCCTGCCTTTTGGGTCCTGCGCGTGGAACGGGAAGCATTTCGGAGAACGCTACCCTGGAAGTTCTGGATTTCAACTTCCTACCTAAAAACCTAAATTTAGCCTCCAGAACCTCCCTACCACATTTTCCTATGTCATTGGTACCGACATGTTTCAAGACAGCAGACTCCTCCCCAGCACTATCTAAGACCTTATGAGGTCCGCTACCTTCGCACCAGGCAGGCATGTTACTAGGCGATCCTCATGTCCACCAGCCACCCAGCTATCTACATGCCTAGTGAATGAATCACCAACTATAATGGCTGTCCTAACCCTTCCCTCATGGGCACATGGCCCTGGAGAAACTTCCTCGGTGCGAGAGGGTTTTACATCACCTGGAGGACAGGTTCTAGTTACAGGATCACTTCCTGCCACACCAGGGTGATGCTCTCCTGTCACGTGGCCTCTCTCCTCCATGGCAACAGGTATGCTGCCAGACTGGTGGTGGGACCTCAGGACTATATCCCTGTAGGTCTCGTCTATGTACTTCTCTGTCTTTCTTATGTTTTCCAAGTCTGCTACTCTAGTCTCTAGAGAACGGACTCGTTCCCTGAGAGCAAAGAGCTCCTTGCACCAAGTGCACATGTAAGACCTCTCGCCAACTGGGAGAAAATCATACATGTGACACTCAATGCAAAAGACTGGAAAGCCCCCATCTCGCTGCTGGACTGCTGTCTGCATCTTAGTTTTAAGTTTGTGTTTAGATCTTTAAGTCCTTTACTTACTAAGGGTTGCTATGGATATTTATACTAATAAAACTGTACCGAATGCGTTTAATATACCTTGTTCACCTGAAGCTTAATTAATCTCAGGTCCTTAATGTATGACTGATTTGGGTAATGAGCTTCACCTGAGAGCACCTCATGTCTTTTAAGATGTGTAAGTACCTATAAAGCTACGATTATCCCAGGGGTGGGTGGGTGTTGGGGAGGGAGGGAGGGAAATAACACTTATTAAAAGAGGGCTGCTACACAGTACCCTGTCTTGTGCTGCTGAGGTAAGCTATATTCTGATTTGATTTAAATTATAGCTCTTTGCTGCTGCTAGGCTCTAACTTATTATGAAATTTAAACTGCAAGCTCTCTGCTGGGTTCTAAATTTAACCAGAAAGCTCTCTTCTGTGTTTTAAATTTAAACTAAAAGTACCTTGCTGATGCTAGGCCCTGAGATGATCAGCCACTTTCCCGGCTAACTCAGACAGGTTCCTCCATGGAGCGGCAGTGGCATGGCATCTTGTTGCCATGCTACCACGGCACCATGAAGGAGCCATGATCACTGACCGCCCCCAAACTTTCTTTCCCAGCAGCCCAACCCCCGATCGGGACTCCTATGGCCAGGATCAGGCTGCGGGGAACCTCTTGCACCCCCTCAACTCTTTGGTCCAGCCCAGCTCCTCTGTCCCCCAATGTCCAGGAGGACTTATTCCACCTCTGAGGTAGAATAAGTTTCCCATCTAACCTGCTGACCCTGAACATACAGGGCCAAGCTCAGAATTGGCCCTATATGTCCAGGATCACTTCCCCTCCCACCACCCATCCTCTCTCCTCTCCCGGCCCACCCCCTCCTGGGAACAGAGCTCCCCACACCAGTCAGCTATACATGTGGGGAGCTTTGTGGCCACCAGTGCGATCCGGACATTTAGCGGTTCTGGATATCCGGATCAGAAGTCCAGACCCACTAAATGAGGATCAGAATCTACCCCTTAGTGATTTTATAACAGGGTGTCTATGTGGCAGGTCAAATAGGCTCCAATGATGCTTAAAACGACACCTATGTGTCTTTATAAACTATTAGAACAAAAGCGACAGAAACTGTGCCTAGATTGAAGCTGCAGACTTTTACACCTGTTCGGGAGCAAGTGCAAATGTTTATGCATAAAGTTTTTATTAAAAAAAAGTAAGGTGTGACTCTGCCCACAGTCTACTCAAAGCCCGCCCCTGAGCATGCTTACAGAATACAGTCAAACCTCGGTTTTCATTTGCCCCGGTTTTCATACGCTTCGGTTTTCAACGTCTTTTCTGACTGAGATTTTGTCCCGGTTTTCATGCATTGCTTCGGTTTTCAACGTCTTTTGACTGAGATTTTGTCCCGGTAGCAGGGAAGAAAAGCTGTCAACGTAAGCAGGAGATGTTGCATGAATGTGGGAGGCAGTTCTTTCTCTTGCAGGGTACGTCTGAAGCTATATCATTAAGATTTTCTGCCATTCTGAAGCATTGAGCAGATAATGTAAAGGTATTTTAATGGACTGAATTCAATGTGATTCCGAAGAGAGCTGGGCACAGCAGCTTGTCAGGGGTGGCTAAGGCCAGATGTTAACATACTGTACTGTACAGTACTGTACTTAGCTTGCTTTCAGTGATGTTAAATGTTCATTTATCCATTTCATTAGTCATTTATATTTATTTCTCATTGTTTTCTGTATGTAAAAATATAGTTATTCTCTATAAAATGTATTTTTTGTGAATATTTTTGGGTGTCTGGAACGGATTAATTGGATTTACATTATTTCTTATGGGAAATATTGCTTCAGTTTTCATACGTTTCGGTTTTAGTCAGACTTTTTCGAACGGATTAATCATGAAAACCGAGGTTTGACTGTATGAGACTTCTTGGCACTACACTTAGTTTCCCGTGTGTAACCCTGGGGAAATTTTATAAGAGTCCTTTATAAAATGACTCCCTTAAGAAAGAATTGTTGAGGTTTTATCCAGCAAACTGGATCTTTATCTTCTAGGGTCCTCATGGATATATTTACTCATCATTCCCCTCCTACTAATAGAAGTCTGCATTCTGGATATTGCTGCTCTCTCGGGAAGGTATTGGGGTCATTTTTTCCCTCTCTCTTGCCACATCTGTAGTCTCTTTCTTTCTTTTTTTGAAGCAGACCTCCCCCATTCAATGTTCCTGTGAAGCTGTACGGGATTTCTCCGCCTGCACTGTTGCCAGTAGGAGGGGTACAGGGCTATTGCATTTTTCGTCACAAGGACAGGCACTCCTCATGACTAAAAGCATGATAGCACAACAGCCCGGGCTGAGGATGCCCATTCAGCTTCACGAGAACCATGCCTCCGATCCATGCTAGATTCCTTGGGACAGATCTCTGCAGTACAATACTCATTTCACTGGAGCTTGTTTCTGAAATGATCAGGATCTCGTCTGCAGCAAGGCAAGAACACATCTTTCACATCTAATAAATAACGTCTTAAGCACCCAAAAGATCCAATTCATTTCTCAAAAGAGCGCACAAGCGCCACCACAAGCACGGATTTGACAGAGTCTAACCACTAAGTCCAGTGTGCACACGGCAGTTGATTCAATACACATGTTTCAGAGCACATATGTTGACTTAAAACTTCTGTTGGGAATTAGGCAGGCCTGTATTATGCAAAATTCCTGAGTTGCATAAATGGCCTTAGAACTGGACACTGTCTGCCCCAGGCACTCAAAAATATTTAGATCAGCTCTGGGGATATTTGGCGGGGATTTACTCCTAGTCCCAGTTTTGTTTTTGTAAACCTAAGAATTTCTCAGAAGCAAAGCTATTTTGGATCTGTCCAACACAAAGGTTTCTCATTTAACCCAATGCTGTGTTATGCTGCTGTCGGCGCATGGAAAAGAACAGCAAACACAGAAGATTGGAAACACACAAAGTGGTAGAATTAGCACAAGTTAAGGCTTGTCAGCACTCGTACAACACAAAGGGGCATGTTTACTGAGCATTTTCCCCCTAGACACAAAACAGGCCCCCGAACGCTTTCCGTTCTTGGCGCTGCCCCAGAGAATTGTATTGAGTGTCTTCCCTGAAGCCTGATTTCTTTACCTTAAGCAGCCATGACATCAGCTAGTTGTTTTAGCTTCAAGATTGGTTGAGCCAATCAGCAAGCCAGACCAGTATGTGGAACCAGCTGTTTGTCGTTCCAGCCAATCAGGAAACCCAAAAACTGCTGACATCCCTGGTGCTGGGGGTGAGGTACTTAATCTTGTCTAACCAATCAGAAATGAATGTTGTGAATCTGGATGGCTCAGAGAAACTGGCATAACATAACATCTTTAGCCATTAGATCACCAGTTTAAAACCTACCCATGTCAATAGTAATGACCAAAAAGCATTACTACTTGATCGCTGTATAATGAACTGTATGAAATTTGATGGCAATCCCTGTCTGGTTTCCATTTGACATAGGTCTTCAAATAAAATCCCCGTCACGAATTTGCATCATTCTTGGAAGATATCCAAGAGGTCGAAGACTATAAATAGTAAAACACACAGGCAAGGGTTTTCTTTAAAACACACTGAATTCTAAGCAACCACTATAACAACATACAAAGTCCAAGATAAAAAGTGCACACGTATAGCAAGACTCTTTTCCTCCATACGCAATTTAAAGCATGTCTGTGTGGAGACTTGGCTGAAACAGCCACGATAAGTGTGTCTTAGTAGGGTAGCAGGGGATGCGTAAGTGGGAGTGGGTAATGACTGATGGTATATGAGAGGTGCATTTGTATGTGTGAACCAATGCTATGATGTGTATATCGCTATGGGCAGAGTTTAGCTGTTCATCTGTGGGGATGCAAGGGTTACACGATGCAAGGTTCCGCATTAGGAACCACAAACCAGGAAAAAGATTTAGGCGTCATTGTGGATAACATGTTAAAACCCTCGGCCCAGTGTGCAGCGGCAGCCAAGAGAGCAAATAGAATGCTAGGTATCATAAGGAAAGGAATGGAAAATAAAACAAAAGATATTATAATCCCTCTATACCGTTCCATGGTGAGACCGCACCTTGAATATTGTGTGCAATTCTGGTCGCCGTATCTTAAAAAGGATATAGCGGTATTAGAAAAGGTACAGAGAAGAGCCACCAAAATAGTAAAGGGGATGGAAGGATACTCCTATGAAAAAGGCTAAAAAGGTTAGGGCTCTTTTTTTTTTTTAAGACGTTTATTTTCATTTTACAACAAACAAAAGTAACAACACACCAAAAGATACAAATACACACATACAATAAGGAAAACAACCCCAATTATCCCCCACCCCTATGCTTCTTCTCTAAACTAATAAGAGTCATCACACAAGCGCTTACACACAACAGTTATTGTACAGCAAACAAGCAGAAATGGTATTGATGATACAGGCTGATCCTGTGGCAGAAATGTATACAAAAGTAAACAGCCAAGTGAGAGCAGTTAGCAGTTAGAACATAATCAGGGAACACCTTCCTTTTAAACAAGCAGTGAAGGGCTTGAATGGAAGAGATTGACAGACGAGGTAGTTGCGCATAATTACAGTAAAATGGACATAATTCCACCTATCATTGAGGTTCAGATAGGAGCTAATTGCCAGTATTTCGTAATGAAGGAGATAGGAAATAGCTATGCCCAGTAAATGGGCCTCCTGAAAAACACTAACTCAGAATAATCATGATTAAGAGAGCTAGGGATTGTCCCTCCTTGGAATGGACTATTGATGCCTTTTACAGTCAGTAATGATAACGTACATAAAGCAATGCCAAATAGTTAAACAATCTGAAAAAGAAACATAATAGCGCACAGAGGTACACAATGTCGCTCATAGTACCAGTAAATGACTGCAGAAACAACATGATAGGAATTAAACTAAGGAAAACCATGAAGCGCCCCTTATAACAAAATAAGCACCGAAGTGCCTAGAGAAGAAGCAAAACCCCAAAAATCACTGGCGGCCTGATGTCTGCGGGGAGAAACCCCAGAGAAGGCCTGAATTGAAACATAAATCCTACAGTGCTATACAGGTTCCGAAACTAACCAAGGATCTCATCGTGGAAAGAGAGGAGACCAATAAGGTATATATAAAGAGAAAGAAAGTCCAGGCAGTCTCCGTTTCAGGCAGCGATCACCGCATCGGGCCATTCAAAATGGCGGACAGTTCCAGCGGATTCCATCCAAGCTGTTGGGTTAGCGCATCTGGTCTGCTTCTTTAGAAGCTAGAAATGTTGCTAGCAGATCAGGATCTTCGAAGGTACGAGTTTGGTTATGGAGAGTCACTCTGAGCTTCGCTGGATATAAGATGCCGAAGCGAGCCTGTAACTGTTGAAGTCTAGGTCGAAAAGCAAGGAGTCTCTTCCGACGGTCAGCTGTGGGCTTAGCCAAGTCAGGGAAGAAGGAGACTTTATGATTTTCAAACTCCAAATGACGATTCGCCCGGGCAGCATGTAGGATTTGCTCAACTTGCTGATATCTCAGTAGACGAAAAATGATGGGCCGGGGGGTCGTCCGATTGAGCGCCATGCTGGTAGGAACACGGTGTGCTCGGTCAATTTCCAGATCTCTGTGAAAAGGAATCTTCAGCAAGGAAGGAAGAGTTTTGACCAGGAATTCTCTCATATCTCCTGCTTCCGCGCCCTCCGGTACACCAATGAGCCTTACATTGTTGCGACGGGCTCGATTATTGCTATCCTCTAACTCTTTTTGTAGGTTCTGTATCTGACGCTCAGCCTCATCCAGTTTCACCAAGCGCACCACGTGCGAGTCGAGGACCCCCGCCATATTGTCCTGCCGTAATGAAAGACCTTCAAAACGATCCTGAAGCACACCAAAATCTTCTCTCATGGCTCGGAGCGCTTCTCCGTTAGACTGCACCAGTTCCTTCACACCACGTATTTCCTCCAAGATCTCCTGTTGCATTTCGGGGTTATCCCGAAATGGCACCATCTTTTGTGGGGAAGGCAGCTCTGTCTTGGAACGTTTTCCGTGTGAAGAAGAGGGAGATCCGAAGTCTAAGCGCGCTGGTTTATGGGCCGCCATCTCCCCCGAGGCACCCCGGTAAGTTCGGAGCAAAATATCAAGTTAATGTAGGTATTAAGTCAGGATTCTGAGTAGGCCCCTCGGGAGCTTCAGCGCAAAGCGTCTAACCCGCTGGACATCAGGCTCCGCCCCCCAAGGTTAGGGCTCTTTAACCTGGAAAAGAGACGGCTGAGGGGAGATATGATAAAAGTCTATAAATTAATGAACGGAGTGGAACGGGAAACGTAGATCGATTGTTTACGTTATCAGAATATAGAAAGACTAGGGGACATGCAATGAAGCTACAGGGTAAACTATTTAAGACTAATAAAAGAAAATATTTTTTCACTCAACGTGTAATCAAAGTCTGGAATTTGTTACCGGAGGATGTAGTAAAGGCTGTTAGTGTAGCTGGGTTTAAAAAAGGTTTGGACAAGTTCCTGGAGGAAAGGTCCATAAACCATTATTAAGAAGGGACCCAGGATATCAATGCTTGAACCTGTGTCTTTTGGGGAAACTGCTAGGTACGTATGACCTAGATTGGCCACTGTTGATGGACCTTGGTCTGACCCAGTATTCTTTTGTTCTTATGTCAAGTGTGTGAGTGTGTTGGCAGTGTGTGTCAGGGATTGTATGTGTGTGCATGGAGGGATTGTATTAAGGTGCTATGTATGAGCATGTGCATGTGGGACAGGGCTGCTGCTATAGATCAGCGCTCCTTCCCTCATTATTATTAATGCTGGCTACACACCACCCCCCTCCATAAGGAACCTACCCAAAAAAAGAAGCACTGTAAATACTGCAGCGGGCTCTGGAACATCCAAATACCTATTTGAAAAGCTAAACAATTCTGATTACTACAATATAGATCCCTACATACAAACTCTATGTTAACAGAACACCTGGCCTTCATCATACACTCAGAACACAGAACCTCACCAACTACACACTAACAGCCTGATTCCGTCCCGGATGTACATGCACTCTGTATGCCCGGTTTGAACCGGACGTACAGAGGATGTCACGATTCTGATCTCGCGGGGCACATCTAGCCCCACGGGATCAGAATAAAAATCACGATCAGGCCTGTACGTGCAGGCTGGGACTGCAATTCAGCCCAGCATGCACGTACAGGCCTTGCCCGACTAACTCAATCAGGGCTTTTAAATGGAGTCCCAGCGCCATGGCGTCCAGTTGCCATGACACTGTGGTTCCATTTAAGAGCCGTCATCCCCGGCCGCTGGGTCCTGCAGCTAATTCCTCGCAGCATGGCCCCCGATCTGGCCTCCCGGGGCCATGGTCGGGCTGCAGGGAATACCCTTTGCCCCCTGCCGCCCCTTCCCAGCCCCAGGCCTGCTGATCCTGCAGAATCGGGGACGTTATTCCACCTCAGTGGTGGAATAACTTCCCCGTTCAAGTCGCTGGCCCCAGACGTACAGGGCCCACATTAGAATCAGCTCTGTATGTCCGGGGCCACTGCCCACCCTAACACCTACCCCGATCCTCCCCTTTCCCGCCCCCATCTAACTTCCCCGTACAACTAGCGGGGAAGTTAAATGCCGGTGGGGAGGACCACAAATAGCAGGGATGGACGTCCTGTTGGGATATCCATCCCCGCTATTCGTGGGACAGAATAACCCCTTAAGTGACCATAATCTAAAAATAAAAATATGTAGATAAAAATTAAACTGCAACCCCAAGAAGCCAGATTATAAATACAACGCAACACCAGAGAAATAGAAAGAGATGCATTCCCTGTACTGTAGAAATTTTTTTTTTAAGTGCCATCAAGTCAATGCTGACTCCTGGTGACTCAGCAGCCCCTGAGTTTTCTTGGCAAGGTATGACCAGAAGTAGATTGCCAGGCCTTTTTTTTTAGTGTATAAAATATAAAGTTTGAAAATAAAATTATTTTTTCAACCTTTGCTATCTGACCATTTTATTTTCTGATCATGCTGGTCCCAATCTGAGGTTTCTGTTTTCCTGTCTTCTCTTAGCTCTCTTTCTAAGGTCTCTAGTCCATCTGCCATTTCTTGTCTTGTCTTTTGTTTTCTTCACTTTGTTCCATCTTGAATATTGATCTTTTCCCTTCAGCTTTCTTCCATTTATTTTTCTCTCTGTCCACTCAGACTTCACTATTCTTTCTTACTTACTGTTGAGTTTTCAGTCCCCCTCTTTTTAACTCCATCTAGCTACTACTTTTCAACCCTCAACCCAGTCCTCCCATTCCTCACCTTTTTGATTCCTGGTCCATTATTCCACATCCTCACTCACTTCCCCCACTCCCATCCCCATCCCCTTCCACATATCCCATGTCTCTTTTTCTCCCTCTCTCTGTCCTCTCCCTGGGACATCCCTGGTGTCTTCTTTCTTTTTCCTGAGTCAGCGGCAGAAAGATCTCATTGCACCATCACCAGCTTTATTTGTATTTCTCTGAGTCAGCACGTAGCAGCCAGTGCTGCCTGTAGCATTCACTTCTGGGAATGACCCCACACACTGGACGTGAACGCCATGCCAGCTTGAGGGAATAGCCCTCATAAATCATTTCCATAACCCATTGATCTGATGTGATGCAGGTCCAGGCAGAGTGAAAGGCCAGCAGTCGACATCCCACCTGTACTAACTCCCCCTGAACCCCTAAACCTTCACTGGGCTATCTTAGAGCATCTCAAGGCTCCCATCAATGGCATACCAAGGGTGAGGTGGTGGGTGCAGCCTGCCCCAGGTACCAGGACGGAGGGGGGTGTATCCCTGCCAGGCCTGTTGAGACAGCATGGCAAATGTATGATTAAACTGGTTTGCCACAGTGCCTCACACTCCAGGGGCTGAATGCTCGTCTCACCCAGCTGAAAGAACTTATACAATCAGCAGAAAACAGCGAACTGGAAACTGCAGACAACAGAATATCCCTACAATACAGGTCAAATGCTGGCACCAAATTAAACAGGCTAGATGTAGACAGAGCCCGCTGAGTTGTAAAAAAGGTAGTTAACTGAATAGGATCTGTAAAATCATCTTGCAGATTTATATTTAATGATACATTTACAAGGGTATTTTAGAAAATATAGAGCCCCCAGCTGCAAAACACCAGGTTGCAACAGCAAAAACTCCCTCCTTCACCGCTGTGTCTCATGAGAAATGCCAGGAAACATTCTAATCTTATGTGAAAGAAATAAATCATCCTTATGATGAAAAAAAGAGTTTCATGAGTCAGTCCCAGTCCAAAGAGAGAGCCAAAGTCACCAGAAGAGTTGCAGGAACAGTGACAACCAAGTCCGAAGACTCCAATATAGCCGAAACATCTAGGGCATCCATAGAAACAACTTGAGTCTGTACTTGTTCCTCACGAACCCTGCCAGTAGACAAATAATACATTTTTGAAATAAGGGGGATAGTCTCTGGGGACACCTTTAAAACTTCAGTCAAATAGTGCTTAAACATTTCACATGGCTACATTAAAGATAACAGATAAAAGATTCAACCTCACCCACCATACACCCAGCTAGGCAATTGTAAATTACTGACAACTCATGTTTTTAATGTAGATAGTTGTAGATAGTTACCCCAGTTTGAAATCCAAGTTGTATCACCCGTTCAATGTAAGTACATAACAGGCCCCTGTTCTGTACAAAAATGTTGTCTGTAAACCGCACTGATTTTAAAGAGCATGGTATATAAAAGCAATAAAAAAACATTGGAAATTAATGATTTTTCTATTAGATTGCCTAACAGCACTCTCTAATATTTCCACTTTACTTCGCAACAAAGAATTATCTTTCATTAAAAGTTGCATTGTTAGCAACCTGTCCCGATTGTTCGCCATGCTTAGAAGAAAGTTCCTCAAGGCCCCATACTCTTTCCTCCTCACCCGCTGATCCAAAGATGAAACACCAGCCGAAAGTGAATCAATGGTCAGAGCCAGGGCTGCACCCAAGTCAGATATTGCTTTTGCCCTATAGTTTCCGAACAGAAAACTGCTGGCTGTCTCAAAGTGAAACACAGCAAAAGGGAAGCAGCCGAAGACTGACCTGATGCAGCACTGATGCTACGAAACTCTGTGTCAACCTCAGAAGCTGAAACCGTTGCTGCTGAACCAGACTGTGCCACACACTGCTCTGCAAAGCTGGCGGCTGTGCAGGAGGGACCTGTTGCTCTGGACTTAGGGAGATATCGGAGCAGAAGGCAAGCCCAAGCTCCCTACATCGGGCTTCATCTTCAACAACTCAGCTCCGGAGACCAAAAGCTGCTGTTCAAGACGGACAAGGTAAGAAAAAATTGAAGAAATCAGAATAGCGGGAGGAGGCCTGGCCGAACAGGGACCTTCACTCAGGATTTCCCCTTGCGCTTTCCCATCGATAAGTCGCTCACCGTCTGCCATCTTGAAACACCTCCTCTAATAGTGCTACAGAGGTATTTAAATATCTCTATTATATCTCCTCTATCCCGCCTTTCCTCTAATGTTTGGGGGGGGGGGGCAATGCCCTCAAACTACTGTACGCTCATGGTTACCCCTCTCTATCTATGAAGTTATTTACATTTGCCTTTATTTCACCCTCCTGTTATGTCTATCCCATGTCTTCAGGATGACGTTCAAGGTATCCACTACCCTTTTTGTGCTTTGGTCCCTGCACCAGACCCTTTTTAAGACAAAAGACCTGGTGCAAGAGCAGCACAAATCCAGGTGAAAAAGAAGCTGCTTGCTCTAAGGACAACAGCCTCTCCCCCATCCGACCCCAGTGTTGGATTCAACCCCATCTGTCAGACCAAGGGCTCAGGGGCCTAATTAGCATCACTCACAGAACTTTCCATCATGTCGGTGCTCCAAAAAGGAACCGTGAAGAGACTGAGAGGGTAAACAGCATAACCCATGGCCTCCGCCAGTCTTATCCTCATTGTGTCTTTTCCCCGCACTGTGTAACTCTCCTTTTCACAGCCAACGGCAAAAACTGAAATGATACAACTGAATCCGGCAGCTGCCGTAGGCCACACACCACACTTGGTGCCATGCAGCTCTCCTCCTCCTCATGGTCGGATATCAGAATAGCACCAGCCTCTCTCACCTAAGCCAAGACCTGCAGCTGAAGAGGATCTAAGGTTCTAAGGTCTCTCCGAAGCCTTTGCCACACTGTTGGCTGTACTGTTCGGGGCCTTATAAGGGTCCACATCTCTCCTGAGAATACTCAGCTCTGGGCCTCCTCCCAAGTGTGGGGGAGGAGAAATAGAAGTGATTCCCACAGAGCACCTCTGCTTCCACAGTCAAATGGTGATGGTGATGGGTGAGGGGGGAAACAAGGGAGATGGACCCGGAACCATTGGGCTCTGCACCCTTAGCCCTGGCACTGTCCAGGCACCCAGAAGAACCAGTAAGCTCTTTCCTCTTTGCCTTCTCCTGTACTGCCTTTTCATGCTGTTTTACACAGGTATTCCCCCCACACACTCGGGCCTCAACTGGAATCAGAGGGAACTACAGCCCCACTTCTTTGCTTCACCTGAGCCAGTCACTGTACCAGTCACTGCCCCCCACCCCCCACACACCCCTCGGCCATTGTATTCTTTCTGTCCCAATGCAGAATAACAACAGATGATCTTCGAGTCAACAGGGCCCATCTAAACTATGTCCACCTGGGAAAGTATCCGCTCAAAGCTTTTTATTGATTTCTTTGACTGAGTGACCAGGGAGTTGGACTGAGGGAGAGCCCTGGATGTGGTGTACTTAGATTTCAATAAAGCCTTTGACACTGTTCTGCACAGGCAACTAATAAATAAATTAAGCACCCTATGGATGGAACATAAAGTGACTGACTGGGTTAGAAATTGATTGAGTGGGAAGTGACAAAGGGTGCAGGTAAATGGAGCTCACTCTAAGGAGAAGGAGGTTACCAGTGGAGTGCCGCAGGGATCTGTCCTTGGTTCGATTTTTTTTAACATCCTTTTAGTGATGTTGTGGAAGGGCTGCCGGGTAAGGTTTACCTATTTGCAGATGATACCAAAATCTGCAATAGACATCCAGGAAGGAGTAGATAACATGAGGAGGGATCTAGCTAGGCTTAACGAATGGTCAAGAATTTGGCAGCTGAAATTTTAATGCTAAAAAATGCAGGGTCATGCATCTGGGCTGCAAAAATCCAAGGGAGTGGTACAGTGTAGGGGGCGGAGCCTGGGCATGATTGTTTCTGATGATCATAAAGTGACTAAACAGGAAGAAAAGGTGACGGCGAAAGCCAGAAGTATGCTTGGGTGCATAGGGAGAGAAATGGCCAGCAGAAAAAAGGAAGTGATAGTGCCCCTGTAGAAGTCTCTGGTGCAACCTCATTTGGAGTATTGTGTACAATTCTGGAGACCACGCCTTCAAAAGGATGGAATCGGTGCAGAGGGTTGCTACTAAAATGGTTAGTGGTCTTCATTATAAAGCATATGAGGACAGACTTAAAGATCTTAATATGTATATTTTAGAAGAAAGGCAAGATAGATCTGATAAGAGACTTTTAAATACCTCCATGGCATAAATGCACAAGAGGAGAGCTCTTTCAATTGAAAACAAGTTCTGCTATGAGGAGACATAGGATGAGGGTGAAAGGAGATAGATTCTGGAGTAGTATGCGGAAATATTTCTTTATGGAAAGATGGGTAGATGCATGGAATAGTCTCCCAGTTGAGGTAGTAGAGATGTATCTGAATTCAAAAAAGCATGGGACCAAAACAGAAAATCTCTAAAGGGAAAAAAAGGACTATTGTAGTTGATATGGAAGAATTAGAAAATGGTCTCAATTTCTTAGAGTAATACCACTGTTAAGCCAGTAATAAATCTATTACTCTATCATTATGAGAATATCAAATACTTCATCAACTCTAAACTTTTTATGTGAAAATCGGGTCTCAGACTATAGGGAGCCAGGGCATTTACTTTTTAGCCAGAATGCTCCGTTTTTGCATCAACGACCCTTTTTTTTTATAGAAAAGTGCTTAATTAAATATTATATCCATTTAAAAATCAGTTTCTTTCCAAAGCAACAAGTCAGGCTTATCTTAGATGGATTTATTACAGGAGACCGGGGAGGAAAAGGATCAAGCGGCCATCTTGCACCGTCTCAGGCTCCGCCTCCCTTGCTTTCTATTTTTTAACCAGTTCCTGATCCATACTAGTAAGCTGCCTCCTATCCCATGACTTTTTAATTTCTCCAAGAGTCTATCATGAGGGACTTTGTCAAAGCCTTTCTGAAAATCCAGATACACTGTATCAACCGGCTCACCTTTATCTACCTGTTTATTCACACCTTCAAAAAAATAGAAGAGATTGGTGAAACAAGACTTTCCTTGCTAAATCCATATTGTCTTTCTGCCATTAAACCATGTTCAGTAGTTTTGTTTTTTATAATGGTCTACTATTTTGCCCGGTACTGAAGTCAGACTCACCCCTGGAACCCTTTTTAAAAATTGGCTTACATTGGCCATTCTCCAGTCTTCAGATACTACAGATGATTTTAATGATAGATCACAGATTACTAATAGTAGTTCGACAATTTCATATTTCATTTCTTTCAGCACCCTGGAATGTATGCTCTTTATCAATTAGCTGCATTACATCTCCCTTATTTATTGAAACGTGTTTCAATTCCTCTGATACATCAACTTTAAATGTCATTTCTGGCATGGGTAAGTTTCCCATATCTTCTTCAGTAAAGACTGAATCAAAAAATTCATTGTCTCTCTGCTATGGCCTTGTCCCCTCTTAGCACTCCTTTTATCTTTCCATCATCTAATGGTCCAACTGACTCCATCACAGATGATTTGCTACGAATACACTCAAAAAAGTTTTTATTATGAACTTTTGCATCTACAGCAAGCTTTTTTTCAAATTTTCTCTTAGCAGTGTGACCAGAAGTGAGTGCTCCTCAAAGGTGCCCCAAAGGAAGGAGAACTCATCCTCCAGGATATTGGAGGGGCACCAACAGCCTACTGACAGCCAAGCCCCAACCACCAATATCTTGTGCACCTACAGAGTACATTGGTCAAAGTTGCTCAGGCCCCGCAGCCTTTGGAACCAGCAGCCATGGAGAAGTACCTTCAGCAAGCACTCAAGGAACGCATCATGACACTGTTGGCACAGCCAATCCTTGAGACAGATGCTCTGCCAGGGGGAGAGGCATCAGCATCAGAGCATTAAAGGTAACAGGGGCAACAGCTTTAGAGATATGATTTTTCCCATCCATTGTTCTGTTCGTGGAGCTTAGGTATCTGTTAAAGCAAAAGACAGAGATTTTCCAAAGTACCAGCCGGTCTCCCAGCTATCCTTTCAGAGAAAAAGCAGTTAAATCTATTTAATTATATTCAAAATGTGCTGTTCCAAGTCCCTGTGTTTTGTTAATTGGGGAGGTACCCTATAAAGCAAGACTGTTCACTAGGGGTGGGTGGGAGTTGGGGGGGGGTTAGGGATGGAATTAACACCTGGTTAGGTGTCAGTAGCCCCAAAGAGTTGAAAAAGTATACTAAAGCAGAGTTTTAAACCTTCGCCACCAAAGAAAATATTTCTCATTTTAAAGCATCTTTGGGTCCAATGCACCCTCAAGATCTAAAAGCAGGAGAGAGATCCAGGCAGAGACTCAGAAGTACTTTGACTTCCTCTCTGAGTGTGACTCAGAAGGCAGATCACGGAAGTGGAATTGGAGGATTTGCCAGTGGACAAGTCCCCGGAGCTGCCATCGCACCCTTCTCCACCTCATGACCTTCTAAGAGTTTGTGAGGGATATGACCATTTTCTTTGGAGGCTGAGAATGAGCCCAGGGTAGAAGTGCTGGCCTCTAAGGGTACAGATGAGAATGTGGGAGAACCCCCTCACCATGCCTCCTGTTAGTAGAAAGCTTGACTCCATATACAGAGTTCAGAAGATTCCTGGATTTGGTGGTCAGCTCCCCATTAGAAGGAGACTGTGGGTTAGGGGAGGCTGGGGATTCTTTGGATTTTAAGTGGATTTCTGGAATCTTCTAAGTAACCTATCCTAACCCAGTCTATTCTGGTGGTGACCTTCCCTAATGCTGATGATAGGTCCTCTATTCTTAAGTTGTATTTTAAGAAAAAGAATGATTTGTTCTATGAGACTTGAATTATGAATTTGCTGGATGTTGCCAAAGTTACCCAGTTACGAAGGAAAGCTTTCATACTAAAGTTTTGGCTATAGGAGCAATTTTCTTCTTGAGGTTTGTATGTAAATGCCTGATAACTTATCAGGAGACTCTGTATACTTTCCTTGACTCTTTACAGCTTGAGAACTTTTTAAAAGATAAAGCAACTATTTAAGTCCAGTGGGGTTAGTGGATGGGCTAGGATTTTTTTTCTCTACTTTTACTTGACTGTAATGTGATTTTTTTCTCTTTTTTTCTATATTTCTTTCTGTGATGATGATAAAAAGCATGAGTATTATGTTTGATATGTACCTTGATATGTTTTTGTTATTTCTTTTGCATGTATGTTAAGCAATGATGAAAATTTAATTTAAAAAAAAAGAAGAAGAGTTGCTCTCCTTGAGACCTACCTAGGGAGGGAGGGATCTCTTGCATGTATAAGGTCCTACTTGTGGGAACGAAGGGGCTTCAAATGTTTTTGGAGATGTGGGGATTGGCTGTATGTATAATGATGAGGTCAACAAGTTTACTTATCAGAAACATCTGAAGGAGATGTCCGGTCCACAGCAGATGCAGCTACAGTATAAACGTGGAGAATTGCTTTTCTGTGTGATGATGTAATTGTGTATTTGTTTCTATGAGTGTATTTTGATATGAGGATAAAGGTTATTTTATTCTTCGTCTGTACAGTGCCTTGAATGCATTTGCATATGGCGGTATAGAAACATTTTTAAATAAAATACAATAAATAAATGTTGGAAAATGGGAATATGATGCTATATTGATGGTATTATACCCCAGATTGGTTGAGTAAAATATAGGAAGCGGCCTCAGAAACCTGTTGGCATAATTGCAGATAATAGGAGACTTTTGACCACGGTTTGGTGGACTTGGCCGAAGGTGCATCCCTTTTGGGAAATGGTTGGGCAGTTTGTGAGTGAAGTCCTGGGGATGAAGGTGCAATTAATGGAAGGGGTTATGATGTTAAATTGGTCATTGCCTGCGATACATAACAATGCTGCACAATTTGTTCAATTTGTGTGTGTAGCTGCCCAACTGGCATTGGCATAAGCATGGAAGCAGTCATGCCCACACGATAAAGATAGGCTTGTGAGCAAACTTACTTTATGTGCATACAATGGCGGGATAAACTGGATCAGCTCTTGGAAATTTGGGCACACTTTGAGAAATGGCTACAAAAATATGTCCTTGTATAGATTTTGTTTGAATGATTCTTAGTTTCAATGAGAGGAGATGTTTGTAATTACGATCTGTATGGCATTTTGTATATTTTTTTTGGGGGGGGGGGAGGGGGAGGGCGGGTTTCTTCATTGTATGTGGGCAAACTAATGTAGCATGTGACCTCTGGTATCCATTTAAATTGTGGTCCGATATGTGGTTTTAGGTTCTGCATATTTTGAATATAGCCTTAATAAACAATACGATAAAATAAAAGAATAAAACTTCCTAAAAGAATTTGGAAAATGACAGTTTTAAAAGACCGAATGGAGAGTGGGTGTTGTCTCTTTAGGCATGCACACAGTTCTGGAAATATCAGGCCACGGGATGCCTTAATTGGGACAATGATGCGAAGAATCCAGTGAAAATGTCTACCGCTATAGAAGAACAGTCAAACTATCATGTTTCGGAAAGGATGCCAGTTAACATTTCGAGTTAACATTCAACAGTACAGAGGATATAAATTGAGATTTGCATGGTATGAGCAAGCTATTAACAGGAAGAATTTGATAAGGCACCAGAAAGGAATGAATAGATGTGCTCTGTGCTACTTCCAGAATCTCCATTAAAGAGATTAAAATGCTGTCGACAAACATGATGTAACAAAACACTTGAGATGGACAAACCAGCCATGACTTGACTTGGATGTTGTCTCAGACTAGGCCACTATGAGTTGGAATTTTTGCTCATTTTTCAGACTTGATACTAGTCCAGTTGGCACAGAAGGCCCACTTTTTTTGACTGGCTCTATTTTGTCTGGCTTGCCTTGACCTGTTTTTTTTCTACAAGCATACATGGACTTGGCCAGTCCACTGGAAGGAAGGATAGTAGGAAGGTTTATCCTGGTTTAAGGGTCTCTCCTAACTAGTTGATGACTTTTGGCAGTGATCTTACATCCGTTTAACGTAAGAGTAAAATCTATTTCAGACACTGCTCTTGTCCAAATTTACATGTCATATCCAAACTTGCTTGAACTGACTCAGTCTGTGGGTGCATTTGAGTTTGCAATAACTCATGGAACAAATTCCATCAAACTCCACCTGCCCCTCTGGTTTACCTTACATCTCAGCCAGCTCTCCTAGTTCAAGAACATAGGGAGGACAATTTCACAAGTCTTTTTGATGCATAAAAGAGAACCATAGACATAGGTGCTCATCATATTACAGCTTGAAAGTGTGTAGCTTTAAGCCAGCGGAGCAGAGATGTTTCTGGCAGATTGGTGGAGAGAGTCGAAGTAGGGATGCATTCATGCATATATTTTTGAAAATATGCACACAAATTAATTCTCAAAATGTGTGTATTCCAATAGGTATAAATCTAAGCTCATAATTCCCTGGGGAAATTTTAAAATTGGGATTCCGCGTATACTTTCTTTCTGCACACAAGAAGAAAATGCATATACTAATTAGGGGGTAATTTTATAACGTATACGTATTTCATCTTAAAACCCTGTCCACATGCAAGTTGTGTGCATAAGAGTATGTGAGGTGAAAGGAAGACACACTTTTACGTGGCCCATATGTAGGCTTGCTTGGGGGCGTAGGCAGAACGCAGTGGAGTCGTGAATTCCATGAAGTTTTTAAAATACATACCTACATGTGTACTTCAACCATGCATATTTGTGCTTGCTCCCAAACACTTGTAAATGTACGTAACTGCATTTTAGCTGCAATTGTACAGGTTTGTGAGGTTATTTTTTAAAGACACAATGATGCCTAGGTGGGGAGGGCGAGTAGACACTTATTTGGGACCGGTTCTATAAAGATACTTAGACACCTATGAGTCTGTAGCCTACCTCTGGTGGCAGGTAGATCCTACCAGGGCTCTAGGACACAGAAAGGTTTATCCCGAGTTCTCTGCCAATCGTGCACTCAGCCAGCACACAACCTTATCAACAGGGAGTAGATTTTCCAAGGGAGAAGGGAAATCTCTTCAAGGCTCTTGATACACAAGATTAGAGGCTCTTGACTATCATAAGGAAAGGAATGGAGAATAAAACAAAGGATATTATAATGCCTCTGTATCGTTCCATGGTGCAACTGCACCTTGAATATTGTATGCAATTCTGGTCTCCTTATCTTAAAAAGGATATAGCGTTATTGGAAAAGGTACAGAGAAGAGCCACCAAAATGGTAAAGGGGATGGAAGGATACCCCTATGAAGAGAGGCTAAAAGGTTTAGGGCTCTTCGACCTGGAAAAGAGACGGCTGAGGGGAGATATGAAAGAGGTCTATAAATTAATGAACGGAGTGGAACGGGTAAACGTAGATCGATTGTTTACATCATCAGAATATAGAAAGACTAGGGGATATGCAATGAAGCTATAGGGTAAACTATTTAAGACTAATAAGAGAAAATATTTTTTCACTCAACATGTAATCAAACTCTGGAATTCATTACCGGAGGATGTAATACAAGCTGTTAGTGTAGCTGGGTTTAAAAAAGGTTTGGACAAGTTCCTGGAGAAAAGGTCCATAAGCCATTATTAAAGGGGACCCGGGAAATCCATTGCTTGCCACAATACAAGCATTGTGGAACCTGTGTCTTTTGGGAAAATTTCTAGGTACTTATGACCTAAATTGGCCACTGTTGGAAAAAGGATACTGGGCTTGATGGACTTTGGTTTGACCCAGTATGGCATATCTTATGTTCTTATGACTCTGAATTAGTGCTCCACTTTGCTTTACTGTTGCAAAATGCCCTACTCAAAGAGTACAAATTTAAATTGTAAGCCCTCCTAGGACAGGGAAATAACTTTTTTTTTTAAGTGCCATCAAGTCGATGCTTACTCCTGGCAACCCAGCAGACCCTGGGGTGTTTTGGCAAGGTATGACCAGAACAAGATTGCCAGGCCTTTTCTTCTGAGGCAATGGAGAGTAAAGCGACTTGCTCAAAGTCAGAAGACGTGTCAGTTGGAATCGGACCCTGATCTCTTGGGTACTATGCTGCTGCTGCTCTAACCACTAGGCTACTTCCGTCCCTGAATGCAACTCACCTTGCGCTGCTTCGGCAAAGGCATGTGTTAAATACTAATAAATAAAATTAAAACTAATGGGCGGTAATGTTTCGTACAACATCTACGCGTTCTTTGGTGATGCGATTAGTGCTCCTTTGTGAACCCAGTCTAAATATTTATCTGTTCTACCTCGGGCAAAGGGATTCTTGATGGGCTCCTGAGAATGTGGCTGTTAGATGCCCTTTGTCCCTCCGTCCCGGGATCCTATTTCACTCTTCTATTGCCCAATAACATGCACAATTGCTCAACAGTTTAATGGTGTGCACTATTGAGCAGTAGGGCACACTGTTCCTGCGTGCATGATTGTGCAATAGAGTGCACTACTGAATAAAACAGCATACTGTTCATGCATGCACGAACAGTGCACACTATTGCATAATAGGACACACTATTTTAATAAGGATGCGAAAACAAGAACCCCCGATAAAATAAATAATAAAATGAAACAAAATGATTTGGCCTGCACATCTGTACCCACCATACTTTCTCCTGCAGGCAAAGCCCACTCCAGCACTGTAAAGTCCTCGGGCTTGCAAAGCAAGCCAACAACTCCATACACTCTTCCACACTCAGGAAGAGGGAAGGGTAAAACCTGACTGGCTCTCCAATCTCCACCCGTAGATAGCTAAAGAATGAAGGGATGATTCCACACAGGGCCTTGGCTCGCCCTGTACTGCAACACCACCAACACAAAAGTAACTCCACAGACCACACCTTCTATCCTTCACACCTTACATCCTGGACACAAGGGGGGTCATTCTGAACCGTGAATAGCGGGGATGTCCCACTATTCACATGGACCCGACTCAGCTCCTAAAGCTTCCCGCACGTACAAGGCCTTTGTACAGGGAGCTCTGGACGGGGGCGGGAGGGAGCAGTGAAAGGATGGAGAGTGGACGGAGTGGGGGCAGGCTGCCTAGCCCAGGTGTACAGGGCCAATTCAGGTCATAGCCCTGTATGTCCAAAGGCAGCAGGTTAGACCTGGGACTTATTCCACCTCAGAGGTGCAATAAGTCTCATTGACGGAGGGAATTGCCCCGGACGGCCCCACCAAAGAGGAATATCAGCTGCAGGACAACAGGAGACCACAGTACCGGCACTCCAGCAGGAACATACCAAGGGCTAGCCAGGGAAATGCTTATACGTCCCATGCTGCAGAATCGGGGCCCATCTAGCCCATCTAAATGCCCGATTCTGCATCTGTGGGAATGTCTAGCTCCTACAGGTGCAGAATGAGTTACAAATTCGGACAATCCATATTTTACCCTAACTGGAATTGGCCTCGACATATTATATACAAGGAAGGCAGAACCAAAGCTGCTATCCAATAAGGGAAAGGTTACTGCAAGATGGCATGCACCTATTGCTAAGCCTAGAATTGGTATGGTCCTGCCCCAAAGCACGCTGGATTGGTGAGGCTCTAGAGGGGATCCTACATGTCATTAAACTGTAAAACTGACCTCCTAAAGCTGCAGCAACAGTGGATATAATGAAGTCGCGTAGATCTACACTAGCTCCAAAGCTGCAGTAATCGTGCATGAATATAATACGTCTGAATGTGCATATTTTAGAAAGACCACACATAAATCAGACCACCACCCATTGCTCTGCCAAAGCCTAGTCCTGAACATGTCTATATCTGAGTGGCACACGAGTACATGCGTTCTTGTCACTGTATGTACGTGTTTATGGGGTTATTTATAAGTGGAATTTTATGCACATATAGTAGCATATACGCAAGAAAAAGCCTTTATAAATGGATCTGCTTAAGTAGCAAACTCACTTCTTTGACGTGTATGAGGCAATATTCCCACAGAGGGATGACAATTTTTTCTTAACCGGATTCTTGTAGAAAATGGCTTCTTGTGTTGTGCCCAAAACCGAATATGTATGATTTTGAGACATGCTGTACAAATTTTGGAAAAAATGATTCATTTGTCAAGCCTGTGCTAAACTACCAGCTTTCTTTGAACTTAGGGATTTAAATGCCTGTTTTCCAATCTTGACAACCTATGCAAAGTCACCTTCTTTGAGGCAATTTTATAAAAGTAATTCTGAGCGTAAAGTCAGCTTTACGTGCAGAAAAACCTTTTGATAAAACCGTGCAGCCTGCAAGATACACATTGCACTGAGGCGTTCCTGGTGGCACAGTTTAGGCAGAGAGGAGGCGAAATCACACTGTGCACACACACGTCTTCGCACTAACGTTGAAACAGATGTGCACTCTTGGGATTTGTTCTGAGAACCTGTTTTTGAGAAGCACATAAGTGTCCAACGTTGCTTTTATAAAAGAGGCTTAAAATAGGCCCTTTTTGGACTTCTCAGATAGGCAACCTGTTGTCAAATTAACCCTTGCATGCAGAAAGTATTTTCAGTGAGCCAACTTAAGGAAACTTTAAACAACTTCCCCTTCAAAGCTCTGCACAGCCCCGAGGTTGAATATTGATCTATATGTTTCTGTGTACATTGGAACTTGATCGTTAGTTGAGTCTCAAAATACGGACTTATTTCACTTTAATGCTTTTCTCTGCCTTTTTGCTTTAATACTAGTATACTTTATCATCATAGTTAAGCTGCTATTTTGGACTATAAGATGTGCAGTTTTCATTATGGCTGGCTACACACTGTGGTTTTGAAAGAAATTAAATCATTGTCCTGAAGTTCATTAGGTACCTCAGTCACTGGTGCTTTTTGCATTACTCAGGCTGGTAGTTATACGGAGGGCTGGGGGTCCAGTGCAGTAGGGGCAGGATGAATGTCTTACTTTCTGGCCATGCACATCTGTCTGTCTGCATTCCCTATGTTCAGTCTGCTTGGAGGCATTGCCAAGAAGAGGGATGGTATGAGGACCCTGGCAGGATGAGACAGTCACTGCAGCTAGTCACTTGAAGCCCATGCTCAGTCACATGAGATAGCCAGACTGGAGGAGCAACCACATGGGGGCACTGCAGATAAATACACCAGAGCCTCAACAGCTCACTCTACCTCCCGAACCGACCCAGCAGAAGAGGAGGCCAGGCAGTCACAGAGTTCAGCCGCAGTAGATGCCAGAGAAAGAAAGAGCAGGCAAGTAAATGTACTCAGAGTTTTTCTGAATACGTTTTATTTTATGAAAGTTTATTGTTGGAAAACCGTTAAGGGGGAGAAGGGTGATTTTATAACTGTGTAGGTAATGGAGAGTTTCTGAGACTAAAGTATGTACACACTTCCACTTTGAAACTTAGCCCGGGAAATCTATGTGTGTATATTTATACCTGCTCTTTGGCATATACAAATTTTCCAGAATCATTTCCATGCATACACATATCTTTTATAAAATATATTTGTAAACACTAAGGAGGTTATTCTGAGGCAAGAATAGCGGGGATGGATATCCATCTCCACTATTTTTGCTGGCTTTTCCCTCCTGTCAGACTTCCCCACCGGTTGTGTGGGGAAATTAGATGGTGGTGGGGAAGGAGCGGCATGGGGGTGGAGAGTAGGCGGGCAGTGGGTAGTTGCCGGTCCTGTACGTCCAGGGCTGGCAAAATGTCTGGGGAAGTTATTCCACTCCCTGGGTGGAATAACTTCCCTGGACGTTTCTTTTGTTCAGCTCCGGGGCGTGGATGTGGCTGGGGGGCAAGAGTTAATTCCCTGCAGTCTGACCCTCGCCTTAGGAGGCCATATTGGGGGTCGGGCTGTGGGGAATTAAATCTATTTTGCGGCAACCAGCATCGCAGCTTTTAAGTAGAGCAGCAACGCCATGGTAACATGATGTCATGGCGCCTCAGCTCCATTTAAAAGCCCTGACTGAGTTAGTCGGGCAGACAAGTGCGTGCAGGCCGGGACTGAATCACAGTCCCGGCCTGCACATACATGATTATTTGCGATTCCGATCCCATGGAACTAGACGTGCCCCATGGGATCAAAATCGCGATCTCCTTTGTACGTCCGGCTCAGCCCGGATGTACAAAGCAGATGTACGTGTGGGACAGAATCGGGCCCTAAGGAATATGTTTACTAATCAGCAGTAGCATCTTCCATGCGAGATCGCACAGAGGCCACTACCACTGATTAGTAAACATACCCCTAAGGGGAGCATTTTAGAAGCCCTGTTCGTGATTTCCATGTCTGAAATGCCCATTCAGATGTAGAAATCACAAAGACATCCCCAGAATTAATTTAGAATGGCTCAGATTTGCATGTGCCTGCCACAATCACGTCCAGGTCACATGGAGGAATGACAGGGGCGTGCCCAGGGCATTCCTTCAAATATAAACATGTGCGCCTGATTTTGGAATGGCTCCACATATCTGAAATCACTGGAGGACACATCCAAATCTATACTTGCTCCTGGGCACGAATGAGCATCAAAAAAGTGATTGCTCTGGCAATCTAATACCTGTCAACAGAAGAAAATAAAAACTCTCTCATTCCCCCAGTACTTTTCACTCTTCGCGGCCATGTTTTTAGTAGCCAGTTGAGCTCTGAGATGATCTGAAGATTCTCCATCGCTGAATATCTGTGGATATGGACAATTATTATTCAGATAAGTGCTTCTGTAATCATTGGATTTAGATAAATAATAACCCTGAAGCAGAACTAAGTGAAGCAGTTCGAAACGCAGTTTCTTTTTAAGAGAACTATTGAACACTTTACAGTATGTCACTTAAAAAAGAATAAAAAGGACTTGTTGGAGGTTGCTGATCAATAGCTACCTCAATGCTTTATGTCCGACAATTCTGTTGGCTTTTTTTACCGAGCAGATTATTTTTATAGGATGTTTCTATCTTTATACGTTGCACAGTAGAGGGACATCTGCAGATCTCTGTTTCTCTGGTGTTGTATAACATGCATTGCTTGGCTATTTTTTTGAGGGAGATTTAATTAATTTTTGTCTACAGTACATAATTTTATATTTAGTTTGTGGTATTTAGGGGGGATATTCAACGGCAGCAGCTAGCACTCGTAAAGCTCCTAGCCGTCATCACTGAATTCTCGGGGTTTTTTTATTGATCCAGGCAGGTTAAAGTTGTCCACTATTTCAATTTCTACCCCATCAACGATGAACTTATTGATTTTGCTAATTGTGAGGATTAAGGTGCAGGCCTATTTTAAGACAACCTCTTGATCTTGAGAAGCAAATTCTTCAGATCATTTTTATTTTCATCCAGTATTGTGGTGTCATCAGCATAACGAAGGTTGATGAGTCTTCCACCAATCTTGACACCTCAGTTGTCTTTCTACAGTCCTGCTGCTCGGATTTGTTCTGCATATAAATTAAACAGGTAGGGGGAAAGTATGCAGCCTTGTTGTATACCTTTGCTGATTTTGCTGATTTTCTTCTTCTTCCATTTAAACTGTAGCTTCTTGATACAGTGTAAGGTTGTGCAGGAGAAATATCGGGTGTTCTAGTATATCCATGCTTCTTAATGTGGCCCAGAGTTTATCATGGTTTACACAGTCAAAAACCTTACTGTAGTTACATCCCTCTCTCTTTTCTCACCCTTTCCTGAACCCTGCTTACACTTCAGGCAGTTTTCATTCCACGTGTGGTTATAGTCTGCTGGATGATCTTGAGTAGAATCTTGCTGGAATGTGAGATCAAAGTGATTTATGCAATAATTTCCACCGTCAGTCAGATCATCGCTCTTCAGTATTGGTATAAATATAGATCTTTTCAGTCAGTTGCCCATTTTGTTGTCTTCCAAATTTCTTAGCAGAGCTTCCTAAGTTTAGCAAAAGCCACATCTGATTGCTGTAATACTTCAGTGGGAATTCCATCAATACCTGGTGCTTTGTTCTTTAATAATACCTTCAATATTGCTTTGATTTCTTTCATCACCAATGGTTTCTGATCGTAAGGTGCAGGTTGAAATGGCTTTTGATCCACTTGATCTTTATGGTATAATGACTGTATATTTTTTTCCACCTTTTCTTGATCTTCTCAGTATCTTTCAACACGGCTCCTTGAGCATCTTGTAGCATTCCAGTTCAAGGCTGGACTTTTCTCTTTAGCTCTTGTAGCTTTAGGAAGTACCGGGAAAAATGGTAGAAACCATTCTAAAGAATAAAATTATGGAACATGTAGGCAATCATGGTATAATGTCAGAAAGCCAACATGGATTTAGCCAAGGAAAGTCTTAACAGATAGACAAAGGTGAGCCAGTTGATATAGTGTACCTGGATTTTCAGAAAGCCTTTGACAAGGTCCCTCATGAGAGACTCTTAGCCAAATTAAAAAGTCATGGAATAGGAGGCAGTGTACTATTGTGGATCAGGAACTGCTTAAAAGACAGAAATCAGAGAGTAGGGCTAATGGACAATTTTCTCAATAGAGAAAGGTGAATAATGGAGTATCGCAGGGATCTGTGCTGGGCCCGCTGCTTTTTAATATCTTCATAAATGACCTGGAAGTAAGAATAATGAGTGAGGTGATCATATTTGCAGATGACACTTTAATTATTCAAAGTTATTAACACACAAGAGGATTGTGAAAAATTGCAAGAGGACAATGATAAGCTGGAAGACTGGACGTTCAAACGGCAGATGAAATTTAATGTGGACAGGTGCAAAGTTATGCACCTAGGAAAGGAAACCCAATCTACGGTTACACGATCTAAGATTCCACATTAGGAACCACCACCCAGGAAAAAGATTTAGGTGTTATCATGGATAACATGTTGAAACCCTCTGTCCAGTGTGCAGTGGCAGCCAAGAGAGCAAATAGAAAGCTAGGAATCATAAGGAAAGGAATATAGAATAAAACAAAGGATATTATAATGCCTCTGTATCTTTCCATGGTGCGACAGCACCTTGAATATTGTGTGTAATTCTGGAATCTATATCTTAAAAAGGATAAAGGGGAATAGAAAAGATACAGAGAAGAGCCATCAAAATAGTAAAGGGGATGGAACGATACCCCTATGAGGAAAGGCTTTAAAGGTTAGAGCTTTTCAACTTGGAAAAGAGACGGCTGAGGAGAGATATGATAGAGGTCTATAAATTAATGAATGGTATGCAACAGTTAAACGCAGATCGGTTGTTTACACCATCAAAAAGTACAAAGACTAGAGGACATGAAATGAAGCTACAATGTAACCTATTTAAGACTAATAAGAGAAAATATTTTTTTACTCAAAGCATAATCAAATTCTGGAATTTGTTACTGGAGGATGTAGTAAAAGCTGTTAGTGTAGCTGGGTTTAAAGAAGGTTTTGACAAATTCCCGGAGGAAATGTCCATAAACCATTATTAACGAGGACCCGGAAAATCCACTGCTTGCCCTGGGACAAGCATTGTGGAACCCATATGCCTTTTTGGGAACCTGCCAGGTATTTATGACTGAATTGGCCACTGTTAGAAACAGAATACTGAGCTTGATGGACCTTGGTCTGACCCAGTATGGCATTTCTTTCTTTTTTTTTTTTTTGTATATCTTTTTTGAAATATAGAATACATTCCAACAAAGGAAAAACATGTTTCAAGTTTCATAGTCCATGTTATGAAGGAGAGAGAATTAATCAAAAACACCATAAACATGTCTAATTAGGTTGAAGGCAACTGCTCATATCTAAAAATCAAAATGGATGAATAAAAGAAAAGGATAACCAGTATATCGCTGATGGAGTAGCAAAAAATAAAAACAAAGACAAAGACACTGCATTAGCAACTTAAGAAGGCTTCCAATTTAGAGGGATCTGTGAATAAATATTGCTTACCCTGTAAGGTCACAAAATACTTACAGGGGAAGCACAAATAGAACGTTGCCCTCTTAGCAAGAACTTTAGATTTAAGTGACAGAAAAGGTTTACGCCTAGACTGAGTCAATCAGGAAACATCTGGAAAAACAATAACCCATTGGCTACAAAAGCGTACCTCCTTAACCTTAAAGTACTTAGACATTACCACATTTTCATCCATAGAACTTAAGAAGGTAACCAACAGAGTAGCACAATTATGTTTCATCCAAAGATACTTCCAAGAATTTAGAGAGATATAAGCTAGAAGCCTTCTCAGATATAACATGAGCAACCCCATTCTCCCCTTCCATCAAAAGTCATGTAACCACATAAACATTGAATATAGGTATCTCATCAGTGTTCGACATAATCAAAACTTCCTTAAGATACTTTCTCAACAAAATGACCCCAGAAGATAGTGAGTCTGAGGAAAATTGAAAAAACACAGATTCCTAGACCTGATAGAAGTTTCCATGGACTCCATCTGCCTCCTGAAGATTGTTAAATCTTTAGTCTTAGCCGTTTCAGTCTTCTATACCCCAGACAAAGCATGTTCACATTCAATCATTTTCATTTGCAAATCCCCCCATATGGTTGAACTTATTAACTTATTCTAAAGAAAACATCTGTATCTGAGATATAATACCTTTCATCATAGCATTAGTAGAGGTTACCATGGACAATATATACACTAATGATACATCTCAGGGAGGGAGAGGAGGTTTTGAACTCTCTACTAACTCAATAAACATTAATGAATTAGCAACAGATAATACTGTGGCACCGGTCTCATTGCCATGATAAGCCAGCAACCTCACCCACGCTTCCTCTAGCAGTGGGAGGGAACAGTTCAACTTCCAACTGCAAGCGTACACCAGGCTGCAGCAGTGGAGTCTTTTCAATGGAGCTCAAGTTTTCCCCCGATGGCAGGGGGGACTTCTCGGGACTGTTGCATTTGATCTTATGTCATTCTAGCTGATGCCACCAGATGTTTATCCAGTGGACCTATCTTCACAGCTTTAGGTATTGACAATGCTGGGGACTTAGGCCCACTCTTCTCCTTTGGTTTGCCAGCTTCTTTAGCCATACTCGCTGGTGCAATAGCTCAAGCAAGCGAAGCTCCAAAATTCCCCCACAGCAGCCCTAAAGGGGCACACAAAAGGGGGATGCCCCATTTTCTATGTGCCCCTTTGGCCACGTGTCTGCACCCGCATGGCAAAACACTACGTTTTAAAGTCCAGTGGTCGAATGAGATCCCTTTGGAAGCATGGTTTCTCAGTAGCACTGTTCCTGCTACTTTAGATCTCCCAGTACAGCCAACAAGAGAACAGACACACAGGAGACTGAGGCACGGTCTTGGTGAGAGAATTCCCCCCCCCCCCCCCCCGTATGGCATTTCTTATGTTTTTGCATGGTGGAACTTGTGGATATAAGTTGTGTTATCTGCACGCAAAGCATGTGTTAGTCTTTCTACATTGGCCCATAGGTTTGTGATGGAGACAATGGAAGGTTAAGTATCTTACCCAGGGCCACAAGTATTGTTAGAGATATTCAATTCCAGGTCGGGTTATTCTAGTTCCTACACTGCTGCTCTAACCACTTGGCTACTCCTCACTCTGCTAGGTTGCTCCTCTACCTTTATTTTGATAAATCAAATTCTCCTGGCACATGTTAAGTGGCTTGTCCTATGAGGCACCATCATTTTCCAGAGGACTGTTTATGGTGTGTAGTAATTTGGAGTCCTGTGTAAAAAAAACAATTTTATACCTGTGTGCACTAAACTGTTGCATAAAAGCTTATCGGCCCTCTTCCATAGAGATGGCCCTATAAACTCTGTTAGAGGACTCTACATATGTGTTTAGAGAGCACTAGTGTTTGAAATGCATTGAGAGATTCGACAGTTTCAAAGAGCAAGGTGAGAAGTGAACATATCATCAGCTCCTGAACCAGCCAGGAAAATTCCAGCAACTTCTGTCTGGGTTGCGTATTGCATCTAAGAGATCATGCAGTATAACCAATGGAACCTCCTCCTTCTAGGGTCAGCATCTGAGGATTATAACATGTCTTTATCATACGGGGTCCCCATTAGCTGGAAAGATTTAGTATTTCTAAGATGCCCCTGACCATTTTGTCCACCACTTATGTGGATCTTAGCATACACTAGTCCCCAATTTCACTATGGAATAGATTCTGTTCACCCAAAATCTGGGTTGTATATCTTGGTTGGACGTACAACCCGCACTCAATTATTGCTCCCGATTTTGATCTTTGCTCTCCCCACATGTAAAAGGCTGCTGTGCGAGGAGCACTAGATGGGGATAGGAGTGGGCAGCATGGAGTTGGAGCATGGGTGGGCCAAGGCGCCCAGATGTACAGAGGCTGTTCATTTTGGGCCTCTGTAACTCTGGTGGATGCAATTTGGACGCCCGGCTTAATCCACCTTGAAGGTGAAATAAGTACCAGGCACTGGCGTGATCAGGTCATGCAGCCCCCCCTCAAAATAAAATAGGGCCACCATGGGAGAGCCCCCGCCACCCGATCCCAGTGCTGGCTGTCCCCGCCGAGGGTTGGACAGTGGGGAAAAGGGTATTTCTCTGTGGGTTGGTATTTGTTGCTCAGTCTAGACATGCTGGTGCCATGGTGACTGGACACCACGGCATCGGTACACCAGCAGGACTTCAGAGGGATTGGCCATACAAATCCCTGGATGTCCCCCGCAGCAGAATGTAGGGCACTCCGGGCCGTCTGACTGACCTGATTCTGCAACCACAGGAATGTATAGCTCCCGCAGTTGCAGAATCAGGTACAAATGTCCTGAATGTCTGGATGGCCTGAACGTGCCCTGCACAGAATCGGCCTCTATGTGTTTTGTCATGATTAAATTGAAAGCTCTGATGAGCTGGGACTGAGTCTTACATCTATATGTTCAGCGTTGCATATGCCTTGTAGCACTATACAAATGAGTAGGAGTAGTAGTAGTAGTAGTAGATGCCCAAAGAATAGGAGTCAAACCATATTTTCATGGAAGCAAAGACTCGGCCTATTGCTGTAGTTCTCCCTAAGGTACCTGTGAGTCTGTATTTTCAGATGGAATAGTTTAGCCCCAAAAGTGTTTCCTATTTGTAACCACACTCTTTCTGGTGGTCCAGGCCAGGAGTGGCTCAAGACAATCTGCTGCCTAAGGCAAGAGATCAGCTGGTGTCCCCCCCCCCCCCCAGCAGCCAAAATGGATGGGCCTCCTCAGAGCTCTAGTCAAGAACCAGATGGTGCCCTCGCTCATTACACCGATCAGGTGATTGCCTCAAGAACAAGTAAGCAATATATTTCCGGGTCATATTCCCTGGGAACTTCATCAGGTGTTAGATCCCTCCTTACCCAACCCAGCTCCCACACACCCCAAGTGAGCATTCTTGTTTTACATGGCAACTTCCCAATTGACTACCCACAGGGACATGGAATAGTGCTGTTGGAACACACTTAAAAGAGGTTAACTGCTTTTTCTCTTAAAGGACAGCTGAGGAAAAGGTAGGGGCTTTGGTGCTGTAGGTATTTATTTTACTTCAACAGGTACCAAAGCTTCATCAACTGAACAATTGCTGGGAAAAAATCATATTGCCAAAGCTGTCGCCCCTGCTACATCTTCTGCCTCTGTCCAGACAGACAGTCTGATACCAGTTGAAGGACCAGTTCTATGTGCAGGATGCCTGCAAGCTGAGGCTCTCATGAAAGAAGTGGAGGAGCTCAGAGAAGAGGAGGCGAGGCAGAGAAGCATTCGAGACAGCGAGAACTACATTGATGAGATTCTTCTTGAAACATCCAAGCTAAGTGGTGAAGATGGGAGGCTACAGAGTGAAGAGAGTTGGACGTGAGTCACCAGAGCCTGCAGAATCAACAATCCAACTCCTGCAACCCTTGAATTGAAGAACCAGTATGCAGCCCTGGAAGTGGAGAAAGTGAAAGCATCCCAGAAAAGGGAAGAGCCAGAGCTCAAGCACCCCAAATGTGCAGAATCAGTGACCACAAGGAAGCGAAGGGTAGTAGTGGTTGGTGACCCTCTTCTGAGAAGTACTGAGGCTGCCGACCAGACTTGATGTCCAAAGAGTTATGCTATCTGCCAGGTGCCAAAATCTGAGATGTTACGGAGAGTTTGCCAAGACTCATTAAGCTTACTATTATACGATGTTGCTCAACCATACAGCACAAATGATACTGCTAGGTACCCCTTTGAGCATGTCAAAAGTGACTTCATGGCTCTGAGACAGAGAGTGAAGCAAATAGGTGCACTGGTGGTGTGCTCTTCAATCCTCCCTGTTTAGGGTAAAGTTCAAGGCAGAAAGGCTTGCATCCTGGAGATGAATGCATGGCTGTGTGGATTGCAACATCAAGAGTGTTTTGGTTTCCTGGATCATGGGATAACGTTCCAAGGGCTGTAGAGCAGAGAGGGTATCCAACTGTCTGAGAAGGGTCGAAGTGTCTTCCGCAGCAGACCGGCTAACCTACTGAAGAGAGCTTTAAACTAGATTCATTGGGAATGGGTGAAGAAAGCCCCCAGGTAAGTGAAAGCCCCCGGATGAGTGAAAGGCTAAATATCTCTGTAGAAATGGGTAAAAGGGGCAACATCTGGAAGGCAGTGTGTATAAATGCCCGTAGCATGGGAAATAAGATTCCAGATGTTGAGGCTTTAATGAAAGAGACTGACTTGGATTTAGAGACGTTACAGAGACATGGTTCACAGACAGCCATGACTGGGATATAATATACCAGGCATTACTTTATTTAGACAGGACAGGGTAGGAAGGAGGGGAGAAGGAGATGCACTATATGTAAAAAATAACATTAAAGCTTTGGAATTACAGAGCTTAAAAGGGAGAGAGGAGGCACTGTGGGTTAAACTAGAAAGAGGGAAAGGGAAATCCATTTGCATTGGAGTGATATGCAGATCCCCCTCACAGGGAAAAGAAGTGGATGGAGAATTAATAGAAGACATACCCAGTATTGCCATGAAAGGAGAAGTGCTGCTGATAGGTGATTTCAATATGCCAGATGTTGATTGGCACATCTCTGCTGCAGTGTCATTAAGAAGTAAAGAGATCCTAGATTCTTTACTAGGAGAACTATTATGGCAACTGTAACAGAACCCACACGTGAAGGGGCCGTATTGGACCTGGTGCTTACCAATGGGGAAAATGTTTCCAGTGATCACCAGATGGTATGATTCAGTATTGGGACTAGGACTGATAAAATCTATTCAAAAACGAGGGTCTTAGACTTTAGGAAAACAAACTTTGCCAAGATGGGACAATATCTCTTACAGAAAAAGAAGACTATTGTCCTCCCCCTTATGTCCTCTTTACCATCCTCACTTCTCCCACCATCTTGTCATATACTCTTTCAGCAGCTCTTGAGCTTCACCACTTTCTCCCTCTCATTCAGCCATCTCCTCCCTTTGAAACAACCTCACCCTCATTATTGCCGTGCTGTCTCCTCTCTGCTCTGCACTCTTCTACTTCTCCTTCTCTCTTCTGGAGATATCAGCCCCAACTCTGTCACACTCCGACAACAGATCCTCATGCAACAGCTCAAATCATATTCATATCCCTCTCCTTCCCCCCTCCTCTCTCCCTTTCTCATGTGCCTTGTGGAATGCACACTCCATCTCAAATAAATCTGCCTTTACCCATGATCTCTCTATCTCTGATGCTCTCCATCTCCGTGCTCTAATTGAGACCTGGCTCCTCCCAGAGAACTCAGCCTCAGTCTCTGCTCTCTGTCATGGCGGCTATCAATTCTCCCACATGCCTCGTTCCACTTGCCGTGGTGGTGGTGGTGTTGGGCTTCTACTCTCCTTTGTGTCAATTTTCACCCCTCTTTCTGCCTCAGTCTCACACCTTTCCCTCCTTTGAAGTCCGCACTATCTGGCTTTTTACTCCACTACTTCTCTGATTAGCTGTTATTTATCGACCTCCTGACAAGACCACCTCTGCCTTTCTCCTTGACTTTCACTAATGGCTTTCCTTCTTTCTGGATTCATTTTCCCCCTCCCTTATTCTTGGGGATTTTAAAATTCATGTTGATAATCCCTGACCCTTATGCATTAAAGCTTCTCTCCCTTACCTCATCATTCAACCTCAAGCTTTGCTCTACTGCTCCTACTTACCAGCAAGGCCACTGCTTCAACCATGTATTCTTCTCTAATTGCTTACCTTCAAACTTCTGTGATTCACTTCTTCCCTTATCGGATTATCACCTGCAATGCTACACTCTTCATCACTCACCATCTCAGCGCCTCAATCTCGCTTTGTCTCCTCCAACCTCTTTAGAAATCGTCATGATATTGACCCGTTGGGTCTCTCCTCCACTGTTTCATTACTTATTTCCTCCACTATGTCATCTGAGTCTGTTGATAAGGCAGTAGCTTCCTATAATGCTTCACTCTTCTCTGCTCTGGATGTTCTTGAGGTGTATTATATCTCAATCCTGGCTGTCTTCCGCAACCCGTTACCTACATTCCTGCACTCACTCAGCTGAGCAGGCTTGGCTCAAATCTCGCACCCTTGCAGACTTTCTACACTTCAAATTCATGCTTGTCTTTTTCCAGTCAGCCATAGCCAAACAGGACTACTATGTTGATCTGACTAACTTTCTTGTCTCTGACCCTCACTCTCTCTTTACAACTTTCAACTCTCTCCTCAAGATGCCTCTGCCTCCAACCCCTCCCTCCCTTTTTGCCCAAACCCTGGCTGACTACTTCCATGAAAAAATCCACAAGATCACACTCTAGTTCCCCAGGAGGTCAGCTACTTCCCCTCCTCCCCCTCTTCACTCCCAACTCCCCCCCCCCACCTCTCCCCACCTCTACTACCCTTTCTTCCTTTTCTATGATTGCTGAGGAGGAAACCACTCACTTCTTTCCTCATCCAAACTCACTTCCTCTGATCCTATTCTCACCCATCTCCTTAGCTCCATCTCCTCCACTATAGTCCCTTCCATCTCTCATATTCTCAACCTATTGCTCTCCATTACAACTTTCCTTGCAGCCTTTAAGCATGCTGTGGCCACACCTCTCCTCAAGAAATCCTCACTAAATCCTACCTGTCCTTTTCACTATCAATCCATCTCCCTCCTCCCCTTCATTTCTAAATTGCTTGAATGTGTGGTTCACCACCATTGCCTCTACTTTCTCTCCTCTCAAGCCCTTCTGGATCCTTTACAATCTGGCTTTTGTCCTTTACATTCTACCAAAATGGCTCTTGCCAAAGTCTCCAGTGACCTCTTCCTGGCAAAATCCAAGGACCTTTACTCAATCCTCATCCTTCTTGACCTCTCTGCTGTTTTTGACACTGTTGACCACAACCTTCTTCTTGATACCTTGTCCTTGCTTGGTTTTGAGGGCTCTGTGCTATCCTGGTTCTCTTCTTATCTATCCCATCACTCTTTCAGTGTTTGTTCTGGTGGATGCTCTTATACTGCTATCCTGCTCTCAGTTGGTGTACTCCAAAGATCTGTCTTTGGTCGACTTCTTTTCTCTCTCTATACCCAGTCCCTTGCTGCACTCATCTCTTTCCATGGCTTTCAGTACCATCTTTACACTGATGACTCCCAGATCTACCTCTCTACACTTGAAATTTGTCTGGCAATCCAGACCCGGATCTCTGCCTCTCTTTCTGACATTGCTGCTTGGATGTCTCACTGCCACTTGAAATTGAACTGAGCTTCTTATTTCCCCCCCTAAACCCTCCTCTCCCCTTCCTCCTTTTTCAATCTCTGTGGATAACTCTCTACTCCTCCCTGTTTCCTCATCTCGCAACCTCAAGGTTATTCATTTATTTAACTCTTTTTCTATACCGTGCTCTTTTGAATCAGTGCGGTTTACAAGTAACATTAATGCGTGCAATACAGGCTGAAACATACATTGAAACTTTACAATGAACAGGTATTACAACTTGGGTTTCAACAGGGGTAACTATATACAAACTGAGCAATTATGTTGCGGAACTGTTTGTGTCAACATGACACAATCTTACAACTATATACAGGTTTAGATATCGTATTGGTGGATATGGTTACGTCAACATGACGTGTGTGAGGCGGTGGTGTCGTCATGATGGGTGGGAAGGTTGTGTTATGTCACCGGTATGGGAGTAATGTTGGAGGAAATGATGGTGCTTTAGTGCCTTTCTGAATTGCATGAGGTGAGTAATAACTCGGATAGTGGTTGGAAAGGCATTCCAGAGTGTAGGTGCGTAGAACACAAATGCGCTGTTCTTTGTTGCAAGGGAGCATTTTGTTATTGCATTGGGGACTGCGAGTGTGTTAGCAGCGAATGACCTTCTGGATCTGTTCAGAGGAGTGGGCTGGGCAAGGTCCGTGCGGGAGGTGGAGGACAGTTTGTTAACAGCTTTGAATGTCAACAGTAGTACTTTGAAAGTGAGCCTGCAGTGGATCATAAGTCAGTGGAGGTGTTGCAAGATTGGAGTTATGTAGTCATTTCTGGAGGCTCCGTGTAGGATACGGGCTGCGGTGTTCATTGCTAGTTGTAGTGGGTTCAGTGTGCACTTCGGGAGACCGTGCAGGATGGCATTGGCATAGTCGAAGTGGGAGGTTACAAGTGCTTGAAAGATCGTCCGGAAATCGTCAGGTTCCAGTAAGGGTCGTAGGTGCCAAATTGTGCGTATCTTGTAATAGATTGATTTGATGGTGTTGTTTATATGTGCTTTAATGTCGTGCTGCTGGTCTAGGGTGATACCCAAGTAGCGGATGGTGGGCCTGCTCGGGAGCTCTGTGTCTCTCACCTTTATCGAAGCAGGAGGGATGAAGGACTGATTTCTGGTGATGAATAGGACATCTGTCTTGTTGAAATTGATTCTGAGGCTTTGCGTATGGAGCCAGTCAGTGACAGCATCAAAACATTTTGTTTGAGGCGAGAAGTCAGGCTGGTCAATGTAGAATGGTGTGAAAAGCAGTACATCATCAGCATACACCAGGCAGGTTATCTTTGACTCCTCTTTTTCCTTCTCCACTCACATCCAACTGATAGATAAAACCTGTCATTTCTTTCTCTACAACAACAACAAAATTTACCCCTTTGAGGCGAGGGCCATTAGGTTGGCTCTTCTGCATTTCCAGCAAGATGGCATGAGGAGTGCTGGGGTACCTCTGGAGATGGCTTTCCTGTTTGGGCAGAGAATAACCTCCTTGTCAGCTCAGCACATTGCCAGGGTGAACAGTGTGGAAGCAGACTTCCTCAGTTGTCATTCTCTGGATCCTGGAGAGTGGGAATTGAGTCAGGAGGCATTTTTGTGGATTCCGCGCTGCTGGGGTTTCCCCAAAATGGATCTGTGGTGACCTGCTCCAATGCCAAAGTTTGCCACTTCTTCAGTCGTCACACAGAGATGGGATTCAAGGGTTGACCAAGTTAGTACCTGCAGTATGTGTTTCCTCCATGGCCTCTGGTGGGGCATGTGATTCGGCGTATAGAACACCATCCAGGTAGGATTGTTCTGGTGGCACCAGATTGGCCAAGGACAGCATGGTTCGGAGACCTGATGTGGATCCTACAGGTGCCTCCTCTTCAGTTGCCTTCATCTTGGGGGCCTATTGCTGCAGGGACAAATCATCCTGGACGACCCAGTCCCCTTCTTTCTTATGGCTTGACTCTTGAAAGGAGATGGCTAGCTTTTTGGATCATGATGCTCCTCACACATAAGTAGTGTACAAGAGAGTATCTTACCATACTCCAGTCCTCAGTTTCATTATGGAGGTCATTCTGAACCACGAATAAGCCGCCTATACATGCGGGATGTACGTGTATCCCGTGAAAACATCTAAAACCATACTCTGCACATTTGCGGCCCTTCACATACATGCCACATAAATGGGGATTGCAGAATTTGGGCAGGAGGGGGTGTAACGGGGAAGTGGCCAGCCATAGAGATGAATAATGCATTTTACGGCACTATGCATGTACATCCATAGTAGTGGAGTGGAGGAGTGGCCTAGTGGTTGGGGCAAGGTACTTCAGGCCAGAGGGTCAGGGGTTCAAATCCCACTAGAGGACAGCAACCTTGGGCCGGAAGGACTGGGGTTTCTAGTCCCACAGGTGCTCCTTGTGGTCTTGGGCAAGCCACTTAACCCTCCATAGCCCATGTTCCCTGTAAAATAGTTATCTCCAAGTTATAATGCCCTGTTCAATGTAATTTCAGTTTGTTCAATGTAAACCGCACTGATGCAGAATAGCGTGGTATATAAGAGAATGTAAATAAATAAAGTGTAAGCCCAGTCATCAGTGCCATGTGCAGCACCTGCCAGCTGGAGTGTTGTGCTCCTCACAGTGGACTTTTATAATATGTCCTATGTGATGTGAACAGACCCCAGATGTAGAGGTCATATATAAGCCTATCAGAACACATTAATGGGAAAGTCCATGCCAGTGGCCCTATGGCACATATTGTGTGCACAGGTCACTGTTGCAGTTGGTTACATATATGGGCCTATGATTTGCAATGCACATACAAGGTCTGACCCTTGAGGCTGATATACATGATGGGCTGTTTTGGCCTAAAGCAGCTGTGACTGTATAAGGTCCACATGTGTAGCTATCATGTATGTCTATATTTATTTATCCAGGCTTATCTACTGTTCAACCAATCAAAGCAGTGTACATTCAGGTACTGTATATATATATTTTTTTCTTGTCCCTGAAGGGCCCACAATCTATGTTGTTTTGTACCTGAGGCAATAGAGGGTTAAGTGACTTGCCCAAGGCCACAAGGAGCACCTGTGGGACTAGAACCCCAGTGCTTCTAGCCCAAGGTTGCTGTCCTCTAGCGGGATTTGAACCCCTTGGCCCTCTGGCCTGAAGTAACTTGCCCCAGCACTAGGCTCCTTCTCCTCCTGTATGCATCTGGAACTGTAGTGATCAGGTATCATGATGGGTCGGACATACTGATATCCATTCATCATCTGTTATTCGGTGCAGGGCATGCTGTTGGCAGACGTCTGCTACTGTGGGACTGCAAGTGAGAGTGTGTGTGTGTGTGTGTGTGTGGTTGGAGTGCTGTATGGGGGATCTCGATTGCACATCCACATATCCAGGGGAAGAACAGGTATGTCTGGCAGGTACCTGGACCATAGGGCTGACTGCGGCGTCACCAGGTGCAAGTGAGAACAGGCAGAAGTGAGCAGGACAGGTCCGCATTCAGCACTGCCCTTTCACTAATAAGGGACTTCAGCAGGTGGGCGAGGAACACAGTGCGCCATTCCACGGTGCACCAGCATCGCTCTACACAACCTGCATAGTTGTGGGGAGCGACGTTGGTGTCTCTGGGCATGTCTGTGTGGTGCCTGCTGTCATTCTACTGGCCCTTTATTAGTGATAGGGAAATGTTTGGCTGGTTCGCTACTGGGGGCCTGTTCTGCTGGGTTCATATGCTTACTTAGCATTGTACATTCATGTTCCTGAGATGTCCACACCATGCATACCATGTAGGGAGGAGTGGTCTAGGGGTTAAGACAAGGTACTTCAGGCTGGAGAGCCGAGGATGCAAGTCCCACCTTGGGACAGCAATCTCAGGTTGGAGGGACTGGGATTTCTAGTCCTATAGGCAACTCATTGTGGTCTTGGGCAAGCCACTTAACCCTCCATTGCCCATGTTCCCTGTAAGTATTAGCGTATGTGTCTCATATTCCCTCGTGTTAAATGTACCCCCCAATTGACCGCTTTGACCCGGTGAAAAGCAGGATATAAATACAGCTAAATAAATAAATACCTAGGGAGGTCATCTATTGCCATCTATTGTGGAAAATTGCAAGAGGATCTTGATAAATTGGAAGACTGGGCATCAAAATGGCAGATGAAATTTAATGTGGACAAGTGCAAAGTTATGCACCTAGGGAAGAACAACCCAAACTATGGTTACACGATGCAAGGTTCCACATTAGGAACCACCACCCAGGAAAAAGATTTAGACGTCATTGTGGATACCATGTTAAAACCCTCGGCCCAGTGTGCAGCGGCGGCCAAGAGAGCAAATAGAATGCTAGGTATCATAAGGAAAGGAATGGAAAATAAAACAAAAGATATTATAATGCCTCTATATCGTTCCATGGTGAGACCGCACCTTGAATATTGTGTGCAATTCTGGTCACCGTATCTTAAAAAGGATATAGCGTTATTAGAAAAGGTTCAGAGAAGAGCCACCAAAATGGTAAAGGGGATGGAAGGATACTTCAATGAAGAAAGGCTAAAAAGGTTAGGGCTCTTTAACCTAGAAAAGAGACGGCTGAGGGGAGATATGATAGAAGTCTATAAATTAATGAATGGAGTGGAACGGGTAAACATAGATCGATTGTTTACGTTATCAGAATGTAGAAAGACTAGGGGACATGCAATGAAGCTACAGGGTAAACTATTTAATAAAAGAAAATATATATATTTTTTTTCCATTTTATTTATTGATGTAAAGAAACTTACAAAACAAAAAAGTAACAATTACATGGGAACAAAATCCCAACCATAAGCCAAGGTAATACAATTGTAATAAACCACATTTAGGAGAAGCTAAATACGTACAATAAAAGAATTCTTAGAAAATCTCTGACCGGCCAGCAACCCCAAGCCAAGAAGAAAGAAAAGAAAGGAAAAAGAAAAGGAAAAAAAGAAAAAAGGAGAAAAAAAAAAAAAGGAGAAAGAACCTAAAATCTAACCTTTCCCTTCCAAGAAAACTAACAATTGATCCACTTCAGAAAAAACATAACGAATTCCCTGGTAAATTATATGACATTTACATGGAAAACGTAAGTAGAATAATGCCCCAAGGGCCAACACTCGCGGGCGAACTTCCAAAAAGGCCTTTCGCCGTTGCTGTGTGGCCCTGGAGACATCGGGAAAAATCTGAACACACTGGCCACAATATTTCTCAAGTTTCTTCTTAAAATAAGCACGAAAAATTCTCTGTTTATCTAATTCAGAAACAACCGTGACTAACAGAGTCGCCCTTGTAGGAATCTCATCCTGCGAGGACTCTAAGAAATTAGATATATTTAAAGAAGACTTATCTTGAGGGCCACCTTGTGCCCCTCCCTCTGACACTCTATCCTCTTCAACTTTCAATTTAGGAGAAATATAGTAAATATTTGAAAGAGAAATAGAATCAGAGATTAACAATACATCCTTAAGATATTTGTGAAAAAGGATATCAGGTGCTAGGTAATGCGTTTTGGGAAAGTTCAAAACACGGAGATTCCTTGAACGCAAGGAATTCTCCAATAACTCATCTTGTTGATGTAAGGAAACCACATCTGAAGCCAGAGTATCCAGCACTGTCCGTTGGGAAACAATCCGAGCTTCATGAGACACCATTAATTTTTCAACCTCAGACAGTCTGGATTCCTGGTTAGATAACTTTTCAACCGTTTCTTTTGTAAAACCTGAAACCTTCTGAAGAGAGGAATTCAAAGTAAGCTCTAACCTAGATAACATAGCCCACAAATCTCTCAAGGAGACGTCATCCGGGGGGACCGGTGGCTCAATAGTTCCGGGAAAAACTACTACGGAGGGAAGTGGAGGAGGCAATATCTCCACTGTTGATTCAATCCTCAAAAAGGAAGAAGAAAGCATAGGTTCCCCAATAACTGAATGATTAGAGACAATCACATCAGAATTTAAAACTTTCTCCTGATTATCTAGGGGAAGTTTCTCCACTTGTGGGGAAGAGTTTGAAGAATCCGTACTCACAGTTGACTTTTCAATTAGCGGAGTGTCCAAAGTTTGATCCGATTTCGCTCTAACCACAGATATATGGGCATCCATTGGTCCCACAGTTTTTACAGCCTTCGGCTGCACAGCCGGCTGAAGACGTTTCTTCCTCTTCCCCATCCGCAAGAGTCGATCTCGCCGAATCTGCGCCGAAGGGGCGCCAAAGGGGTGTGTCCTGCCCCTTTGGTCACGCCCCTTTGGTCACGCACCACGGGCACGCGCCCGCTACGCGTCCCGCGTTGGGGGGAAGGTGTTTATAGCCCCAGGAAATCCAACAGCCCCAATCAGGGAATCAGGAGCGGGAGCCGGTCCAATCAGAGAATGCAGTAAGTTTGTAACAGGAAACAAAGTAGCTCCTCCGCGTCCCGCGTTGGGGGCAAGGTGTTTATAGCCCCAGGAAATCCAACAGCCCCAATCAGGGAAGCAGGAGCGGGAGCCGGTCCAATCAGAGAATGCAGTAAGTTTGTAACAGGAAACAAAGTAGCTCCTCAGGGTCCCGCGTTGGGGGCAAGGTGTTTATAGCCCCAGGAAATCCAACAGCCCCAATCAGGGAAGCAGGAGCGGGAGCCGGTCCAATCAGAGAATGCAGTAAGTTTGTAACAGGAAACAAAGTAGCTCCTCAGCGTCCCGCGTTGGGGGCAAGGTGTTTATAGCCCCAGGAAATCCAACAGCCCCAATCAGGGAAGCAGGAGCGGGAGCCGGTCCAATCAGAGAATGCAGTAAGTTTGTAACAGGAAACAAAGTAGCTCCTCAGCGTCCCGCGTTGGGGGCAAGGTGTTTATAGCCCCAGGAAATCCAACAGCCCCAATCAGGGAAGCAGGAGCGGGAGCCGGTCCAATCAGAGAATGCAGTAAGTTTGTAACAGGAAACAAAGTAGCTCCTCAGCGTCCCGCGTTGGGGGCAAGGTGTTTATAGCCCCAGGAAATCCAACAGCCCCAATCAGGGAAGCAGGAGCGGGAGCCGGTCCAATCAGAGAATGCAGTAAGTTTGTAACAGGAAACAAAGTAGCTCCTCAGCGTCCCGCGTTGGGGGCAAGGTGTTTATAGCCCCAGGAAATCCAACAGCCCCAATCAGGGAAGCAGGAGCGGGAGCCGGTCCAATCAGAGAATGCAGTAAGTTTGTAACAGGAGACAAAGTAGCTCCTCCAAAAGAAAATATTTTTTCACTCAACGTGTAATCAAACTCTGGAATTTGTTACCTGAGGATGTAGTAAAGGCTGTTAGAGTAGCTGGGTTTAAAAAAGTTTGGACAAGTTCCTGGAGGAAAGGTCCATAAACCATTATTAAGAAGGGACCCAGGATATCAATGCTTGACCCAGCACAAGCATTGCGGAACCTGTGTCTTTTGGGGAAACTGCTAAGTACGTATGACCTAGATTGGCCACTGTTGGGAACAGGATACTGGGCTTGATGGACCTTGGTCTGACCCAGTATGGCATATCTTATGTATGTTCTTATGTTATGTTCTTATGCCATGTATGTAGTGCTGCACTGCTTCTTGTGCCAGATGGATCACTCTTTACCTATTTTCCTGCTACATTACAGTGCACTACACTTGCTTTGTAGTGTTCTGGGCAAGCCACAGACTAGTTTCTATCATCTAGAGTGGAGGGGAGGAGTGGCCTAGTGGTTGGGGCAAGGTACTTCAGGCCGGAAGGTCAGGGGTGGAAATTCCACTAGAGGACAGCAACCTTGGGCTAGAAGGACTGGGGTTTCTAGTACCACAGGTGCTCCTTGTGGTCTTGGGCAAGCCACTTAACCCTCCATAGCCCATGTTCCCTGTAAAAATAGTTATCTCCAAGTTATAATGCCCTGTTCAATGTAATTTCAGTTTGTTCAATGTAAACCAGACAGATGCAGAATAGCACGGTATATAAGAGATTGTAAATAAATAAATCTAACCTGCATCCTCCTATGGGTCTTGTCACTTGCATTGTCATTCAGCCTCAGAACAGTGCTGTCTGTGCCCACAGCAGCTTCACAGCTGCCTGTTTTGAAAGGGGCGTGGCCGTTCGTGGCTATATCATGGAGACAGGCAGGATCACCGACATACATCTTGTCAGAATACGGTGAGTGTGGGGATGTACAGTGCCGTTGTTGCCGTATATCCATCTTCGTACATTGTAGCGCTTTGTGCGTGCCGCGCATAGCACGTCTATGTGCGCGATTCTGTGCACATGGCTGCGTCTATCCCCACGCGTGCAGCATTGGGTTCTATTTCTGCAGGTTTCCATTTGAATGCGCCCGCTGCTTGGATGTGCACGTTTTCAGAATTGGCCGCCATGTGTTTTGACTTGATTAGTTTGTAAGTTTTGAAGAGCAGGAACTGTGTCTTACATCTATATGTCCAGTGCTGCATACTGAGGACTAGATAAAAGAGAGTGAAGAGCATCAGGATCCAAAAGCAGCTTCAAAGAGGTGGGTTTTTAGCCTGGATTTGAACAGGGCCAGAGAAGGAGCCTGACGCACAGACTCAGGTAGTTTGTTCCAGGCATAAAGAGCAGCGAGGTGGAATGAATGAAGTCTGGAGTTGGCAGTGGCAGAGAAGGGCACAGATAGTAGGGATCTGACAGAGGAGCGTAGTTCCCGAGGAGGGGTGTAGAGTGAGATAAGAGAGGAAAGGGAGTGAAGATCCGCAGAATGAATGCACTTGTAGATCAGTACGAGAAGTTTGAACTGGATACGGAAACTGATAGGGAGCCAGTGAAGTGACTTGAGAGGAGGGCTTACATGAGCATAGCAACATCCAGCATCTTCCCCTTTCTCTCTCCTCCTGTTCCCAACATGTCCCGTCTCCAGCCCAGCATCTGCCATTCATCCCGTCCCACGTTCACCACTCATCTTCCACAACCCTTGTCCTGTGGCCAGCATCTTCCTGTCACTTCTTCCTGGCCTACATCTACTACTGTCTCTCTTAATGTCTGCGGCAGTGATCACCGGACCTCACTTTTTCTCTTCCCCCCTCCTCCCCCAGCTACTATCACCTGATCTCCCTCTCTGTTTAGTCTCCCAAAACAAATGGGTCACAGATTGCTTATGTTCTCACTTGCCACTCCCCATCGGTCTCAGCCCAATACCCTCTTACCAGCATCCTCCAACAGCCTCTAATCCTCCCACATCTAAAAACGTGTCTGGTACCAGCAAGCTTTCCCTATATGCTTCTAGTCCACATGAACCCAAGCTACCTCAGGCTCTGTCCCACCCTACGTAGACAAAGGATGGAACAGGGAAGGAATCTTGTGTTGTACAAAAGGGTCGGAGGAGAAAGGAGGAGGGGGAAGAATCATGTGAGGGAATCCATCAGTTTGAAATTTTGCAGTCTGAAAAATAGCATCCTGAGTTTTGAGGTGGCCGCCATGCAAGACTTGAATGGGCAAAAGATCCTGACATCAGGATCAGAATCTTTTGTAGTGGTCAAAGTCGCCATTGAGGGTTTCATTGAGTTTATAGCAAGATAGGTTGTTAGGCCAGAAGAGATTTTTCTTGTGGCAACAAATAACGTAGAAGTCAAGCTGTGTGAAATTATATATGTAAAAAGCTTAAGCACTGGCTGTCTGTGTAGACACAATGTACTCCCTTCCCAGGACTGCCTCGTTTTGTAGCATGCGTCTTTAATTAATATTTCATACATTTCTAATTTATTGTGTGAAAGCTTTCCAGACTTGCACAGCTGAAAAAAGAGAGAATCATATTGGATGGCTCCCTACAAAGACACCTGACTGATGTCTCTCTTCCAGTTTTGATCATCTCCATAACTATTTATTTTATATTTTGAAAGGCCAGATTTATTTATTTGCATTTAGCAGTAGTTCAAGGCAAAGTATTTCCCTGCCTCCAGAGAGCTTACAATTCAACAGGCTGATGCAGAAAGCTGGTGCTGAAGTCGTGTGCTACTAGCTGTGTATGGGTTTTCATAGCACGCCAATAGTGCGAGATGTCAGTACCATTATGCAGCAAAGGGCATGTATACAAATGAGCAATGTGCGCAAAACCTCAGGGCAAAGTTGAAAGAAGAAGAGCCAACGCATGTGCAAACTGAACATTTATATAGCGCTACAAAACATACGCAGCGCTGCACAGACACATGTAAAAGACAGACCCTGTTCATCAGAGCTTACAATCCAGTCAAGACAGACGACACAACAGACGAGGACAAGGCTAAATCTAGGTGTATGGTAAGGAAGCACATAGGAGACCTAAGCGGATCAGGATGTAAAAGAAGCCTCGAAGAGGTGAATTTTCAGCCTGGATTTGAAAAGGGCCAGAGATGAAGCCTGATGTACAGACTCAGGTAGTTTGTTCCAGGAATAAGCAGCAGCAAGGTGAAAGGAGCAAGTCTGGAGTTAGCAATAGAAGAGAAGGGCACAGATAGAAGTGATTTGGCAGAAGAGCGGAGTTTCCCAGGAGGGTTGTAGGGAGAGATAAGAGAGGAAAGGTGAGGAGCTGCATAGTGAATGCACTTGTAAATCAGCAGAAGTTTGAACTAGATGCAGAAACGCATTAGGAGCCAATGAAATGAATTGAGAAGAGGGGTAATAAGAGCAGGACAAGGCTGGCAGAAGATTAGCCGCGCAGCAGAGTGTTGAACAAATTGAAGGGAGAGAGATGATTCAGAGGGAGACCAGCAAAGAGTTGTCTACAATAGTCCAGAAGGGAGGTGACTAAGGAGTGGATAAGTGTATTAGTAGTGTGTTCAGAAAGGAAGGGCAAATTTTGTTGTTGTTGTAGAGAAAGAAATGGCAGGTTTTATCTATCAGTTGGATGTGAGTGGAGAAGGAAAAAGAGGAGTCAAAGATAACCTGCCTGGTGTATGCTGATGATGTACTGTACTGCCTGTACACTGCCCAAAGGCCACCCATGTGTACGCCTTCTGGTAAAGGACATAGCTTGATGCCAAAGCTCACACCTTTACACTAGTTGGTCTTTTATAAGAAGTCATTTGCCACGTTTGTGGCCACAAGTGCATGAGATTGATTTTATAAAAATTTCCTCCATTGCGTCCAATGGAAACACATAAAAATGTCTTACTTTCTCTGGTTCTCTCTTCACTATCACTTGGTAATATGCACTTTCATCTCCAGAGAGTCACAAACTTGCCCGTGACTAACAGGTTCTCTGGTGGGGGTGCTCCAACTAAACTGTAGCTATTAACAGGCATTTGCACTCACCATCCATTCGCTCACCAGCAAACTCTGCACTAACTCAATACCTCACCCCTGAGAGGTGCTTGGCAAATATTGGCCACGGCCTTATTCAACATTCAAATATTTAACAAAATCACAGATCGACAGATATCAAGCTTCACCAAACGGTTGGGCTAGACCTAGACAGTGTCGTCCTAGCCCCAGCACTAGTCCATATTTCCGTACTCTCCTCTCCCGCCAAGCCCCCCCCCCCCCACTCCCTAGCCTGAGGTGACGCCATGCTGAGATCTGTTCACCCTATGGGAGTCTTCATGAAACTGGGGACTGCACCTGTTGGTGACGCCCATGCTGTGGTAAATCCCAGTGCTCCCATCCCTGCCTTCCCACCCTTTCTAGGGGTGGTGGAAGAACTTAACCCTAGGGGGAGGTCAACCATCTCTAAATCCCACCCCCCAAGCTACAACAAGAAGGACACCCCCCACCCACGGTCCCCAAACATCCCCAAACTCCCCCTTATCCTTCCATCCCAACCAGCATCCCGTCCCCCCCAAGGGAGGGTAGGGTGGGTGACCAAGCCACTTCTGCTTCCTCCCTCTTCAGGCCGAGCCTGCCAAAACCCACCCTTCTGGTGTCTGCGCTGCCTCAACCCACCTCCTCGTGCACCCTCCCCTTCTGCCCTGCCTGGCCTGATCCCTCTCCCCACCCCAAGTGAACCAAATGGATGGCGGCTCAGCCCACGCTACCCACCCTACTCCTCATTCACTTGGAGGGGTGGGAGCTGCGGCACTTTATTTATTTGATTTTATTTGGTATCCCACCCTTTGATTAATAATAGATATCAGAATGGTTTACAGACCAGAGACAGTACAACTTAAAAGACATTAGACAGAGATGTGCTCTTATGGACACAAGAAGAGGGAAGGAGTATAGGACGATTCCAACCAGGACAATTCAGGAATGTGGTTATACTAGGGAAACTGAAGATTTATGCAAAACAGAATGTTTCTTGTATATAGTTCTTTACATGTTAATTATCAAAGTTTAAATTGTAACCATGTTCTATGTAATGTATTTGTTCATTGTAAACCGCCCCTGATCTCAGGAAGGGGCAGTATAGAAGAAACACAAAATAAATAAATAAAAAATAAAAAGACAAAAACCTGGAGCTGACTGTGATACAGATCACCAAATACTAGTATGCAAACTTGAGCTAAAGATGAACAAGAGCAAGCCACTCATGAATGTAGCAAAATATGACCTTGAGAATATACCACCAGATTTTAAAGACTGCCTGCAAAATTGATTTGCTACTTTAGATACAAATGACAGAGCTCCAGAAGAATTATGAGATGACAACAAGAAAGCTGTGTTCAAAGAAAGCAAGAAGTCTCTACAAAAGGTGCAAAAGCAAAAACGTCCAAAATGGATGATGGAAGAAACTCTGAAAATTGCCCAGAAACGCAGAGAAGCTAAAGCCAGTAGAGAAAGAAAGACAATTGCAGAACGCAACAGAGATTTCCAACATGCTGCAAGGACAAGGAGAAGTACTACAATGACCCATGCAAGGAAATAGAATCAGAAAGTATAAGAGGAAGAATAAGATCAGCTTTCCTAAAGCTATGAGAGTTAAAGAAAAAATTCCAGCCTCGAATTGGAATGCTACAAGATACTCAAGGATCCACGTTGAATGATGCTGAGAAGATCAAGAAAAGATAGAAAGAATATACAGAGTCTTTATACCATAAAGATCAGGTGGCCTAACAGTTGTTTCAACCTGTACTTATGATCAGGAACCATTGGTGATGAAAGAAGAAGTTGAAGCAGCATCGAAACCCTTATGAAAGAACAAAGCACCGGCATTGATGGCATTCCCATTGACGTATTACAGCAATTGGATGCAGCTGTTACCATAAATACAAGACTCTGCCAGGAAATTTGGAAGACAACATAATGGCTAACTGACTGAAAAGATCTGTGTTTATACCAATACTAAAGAAAGGTGATCCAACTGATTGTGGAAATTATCGCATAATCGCTCTGATCCCACATTCCAGCAAGATTCTATTCAAGATTATTCATCAGAGATTACAACCATATATGGAGCGAGAACTGCCTGAAATGCAAGCAGGGTTCAGGAAAGGGCAAGGAACAAGAGACATCATTGCGGGTGTGAGGTGGATCCTTGAAAAGACAAAAGAATACCAAAAGGATATCTATATGTGTCTTACGAGTACAGCAAGGCTTTTGACTATAAACCATGAGAAACTCTGGGCCACACTAAGAAGGATGGGTATACCAGAACACCTGATCGTTCTCTTGCACAACCTTTACATTGATCAACAAACAACAGTTCAAACAGAACAAGGAGAAACAGAATTTTATTTATTTATTTATTTATTTATTTTCATTCTCTTATATACCGCGCTATTCTGCATCAGTGCGGTTTACATTGAACAAACTGAAATTACATTGAACAGGGCATTATAACTTGGAAATAACTATTTTACAGGGAACATGGGCTATGGAGGGTTAAGTGGCTTGCCCAAGACCACAAGGAGCACCTGTGGAACTAGAAACCCCAGTCCTTCTAGCCCAAGGTTGCTGTCCTCTAGTGGGATTTGAACCCCCGACCTTCCGGCCTGAAGTACCTTGCCCCAACCACTAGGCCACTCCTCCACTCCACTCCACTCCACAGAATGGTTTAAAATCAGCAAAGGTATACGACAAGGCTGCACACTTCCCCCCCTAACTGTTTAATTTATATCCAGAACAAATCATCAGAGAAATAGAACTGTATGAAGACAACTGGGATGTGGAGATTGGTGGAAGACTCATCAACTATGCTAATGATTATTGGCTGAATGTGAAGATCTGAAATATTTTGCTTCTCAAGATCAAGCAACATAGTCTTAAAATGGGCATGCACTTTCATGTAAAGAAGAAAAAGATTCTGACAGCTGGCAAAATCAATACGTTCATCATTGATGGAGAAGAAATTGAAATAGTTGACAACCTACTTGGATCAACTATCAATAAAGAAATGACAAGCAGTCAAGAAATCCAACAATGCATTGCTCTTGGCAGAATTTTTATGAAGGGCCTAGACAAGATTCTCAAGAGCAGAGATGTCTCTCTCCATACAAAGATTCAGCTTGTCCAAGTCACTCCATTAACAAACTACATAAATGAAGTATCCAACTGGCTACAATCCCAAAATCTAAGAATCCAACACAAGAAAACGGAGGTGTTATTCATTACACGGAACCGAAATTTCACTGCTCTGTCCTTTTTGAAAGTGAAGGATGCTAACCTCCAGATCAAGACCACCATCAGATACCTCGGTGTCACTTTAGACCAGAACTTGGATATGAAGGCACACATAGGAAATATTGTAAGAGCGGTATACCACAAAATACGTTCCCTTAGACATCTACGATCCTTGCTAGAGCCAGACGATTTTAGAACCATCTATCAGGCGCTAATCATACCTCATTTTGATTATGCGAACTCAATTTTACAAGGTCTCCCTCAAGCCACCTTACACCCACTTCAAATGGCAATGAATGCTGCAGCAAGAGTCCTTCATGGAGCATCCCGGAAAGACCATATTTCACCTATTCTAAAACATCTTCATTGGCTCCCGATACGAAGTAGACTCACTTTCAAAACTTTACTAATTACATTCAAAGCCATCAAAGAGCTCTCATCTGCATCATTATCGGATATGATCCAAACAACACCCCTCAATAGGGACAGAAGGTCAGTAACACTCAATTCTCTGTTAGTCCCTAAATCAATAACACAGTGCACCAAATCTACTACAGACAGGGCCTTCTTATTCTGTGCACCAAGGTGTTGGAACAGCCTTCCTCAAAACATCCGAGCAATACCAGACCTTTTGCAGTTTCGAAAAGCTTTGAAACACTACCTCTTCCTCTTGTCTTATCCAGTAAACAATGCAGATAACTCAACCAACCCATAGACCTTCCAAACATACACATACAATACAGACACCCCATAGACCACCCATACACAAAACTGAAGCCAGGATGAGATCATGACTATGTTATAATTAATTAATTACCCTGTTATCTGAGTTGTATTTCCTGGTTTACTGTAAACACAAAGTACCGTTGAATTGTGTAACTCTTTGTTTATTGTGAACCGCGCTGATGCTGAATAGCACGGTATATAAGAGACTATAAATAAATAAATGGTAATTTCACTAACATCATATGGATGCAAAATTTGGACAGTGAAAAAGATTGGCAGGAAGAAAATCGATGCCTTAGAATTACAATGCTAGTGACGACTATTGGGTATTCCATGGACTGCCCGAAGAACAAACCAGAGAGTACTAGAGGAGATCAGACCTAAGCTTTCTTTAGAAGCTTAGATGACAAGACTTCGACTTACAGTACATACTGGACACATCATGCAAAGATAGAGATCATTAATGAAAGACATCATGCTTGGCAAGGTAGAAGGTCAGTGCAAAAGAGCAAGGCCAGCAATGAGCTGGATCGATAAAATAACAGCAGCTATGGGTGCCACTCTATCAACAATGCGCCACTTGACTGAAGACCGAACACAGTTTAGGCCAACTATCCAGAGGATTGCTATGAATCGACAATGACTTGACAGCACTTAACAGCAAAAACAACATATATCCTCATGTTTGGCAGTGTGAGTAGTGTTGCTAGTCTTTGTTAAGGTGACACCATTTATGAATCCAGAAAGAAGTATCAACCAGACCACCAGGTAAGAAACCAGCCTAAGAAAGGAAGGAAACAGGAAAGTGTCAATAAAGCTGCACCAGAATAAAAAAAGATGTCCCTAGGATGGGCTTTGTAGCAACAGAGGGGCTGGGCTCTGTCTAAATTGGCCGCACATTTCTGTACTTACAGGAAGGGAGACAAAGGAGAGGAAGGGCTGGGAAGGAGTACACTGATGCTGGGAAAGATGGAGAGACGCCAAGATGCAGGAGCCATCGATGAGAGAGAGGACCAGAGGGAGCTTCAAGATACTACAGTTGGAATGTCCACACAGGGACACTGAGATGAGCTGGGAGTATGGGGCTTAGTTCAGTCTCCCAATTATTTAGACTGGACCAAAGTGGGAAGACCAAGATCTGGTCAAAGGGTAAGATAGGGATATATAAGCTAACTAGTTTAAAAGAGGGCAGTTTCTGTGATATTCACAAAAATGTGGTTAGTAACTATCATGGTAAGGAGTTCTTCCCATAGCCAGGAATGTGTGAATGTTTCCAGTGGTCATAATGCCTGCTTGTTATCACTGATAAATACATGTAATCATGTAATCACAGCCTTGGAACAAGGGCTGGCCTAAGAGGTGAGTCAATGAGGCACTTGCTCAGGGCGTACTGCAATAGGGGCACAGGAAGCCTGCCTCACTGAATCACTCTCTGCCTCCCAGGCTGTGGCTATTTTAAACATTAACACAGCCACGGGAGCATTTGCTTTTGCTTCTGGAGCTGTATTAATGTTCAATACAGCCAGAGGAGCAAAAGCAAAGGCACTTGTAGCTGTGTTGCTGAAGGGAGGAGGAGGGGTGACTGATGCTGTGACTGTAGAGGGCTGGAACTTGGCTGGGGGTTGGAAATGGGCTAATATTGGGACTGGGAGGACTAGGAATGTGCTGGTCCGGGGGCTGGGGAGCTGACTGATACTGGCACTGGACTGATACTGGAAATGGGGGGGGGGGGGCTGGGACTTGCAGTGGACTGATACTGAGAAGGGAGGGCTTGGACTGGAAATGGGCTGAAACTGTGGCTGGGGGGGGACAAGAAATGGGTTGATACAAGGACTGAGGGGCTGATTGATACTGGAAATGGATTGATATTGGGACCGGGGAGACTGGAAATAGAATGATACTAGGTTTGGGGAGATGTGACTAGAAAAGGACTGGGGCTGGAAGGGAACTCATTGTAGGGCTGGGGTCTTGGGATTGAAAGGGGGCTGATGCTAGCAAATGCTAGAGTTAAGAGTAGGAAAAAGAGGGAGATGCTGGGTGAATGAGACGGGAGAGGAGAACAGATATTGTGGGGAGTGGAGAAGAAGCAAATTCAACCAAGAGAAGCTTGAAATGGCGAGTTACAAGAACAGATGTTGGAATAAGAAGGAGAATAATGAATATTGGAAAAGGAAGTAAATGGTGGGTGCTAGGGAAGGGAAGTAGCAGGCAGGAGGGCAGGTACTTGGGATGTGGGAATGACAGGTTGAGACTCTTAAGACTGGATAAGTAAACAGAAGAAATACTCTAAGATAGACTGGTATTGGGAGTTTAAGTGGAGACTTAGGGCTTGGGTGGGATTGCAAGTGGGAACTTGGAGTTGCTTGGGAGGATAGTGGGGGCTATGAAATTGACCAGAGATTAAGAAGACAATTGGGACAAAGTGATTGAGTGAAGTATCCCAGTAGAACTATGGGACCAAGTGCAGAAATATAGGGAGGGAAAAAGTTTGAAGGACCTGGAGAGTTTGGTGAGGGGAGGGATGGGGTTGGGGGACAGTTGAAAAGGACAGAGTGCTAGGGAGTGGATGAGAGTCACAGGAAGGGAAAGGTCTTCCTTGAAACAGGTAAAGAGGGTAGAAATGGGAGAAGTGAAAGGGGAAATGGAAGTTTGGATGGGGATAAGACACAAATGGCCTGGAAGTGAAGAGACGCGGTCAAAAATTCAGGATCCAGTATACACAACAGCCTTCCGTAAGTACATACAAAAAGAAACAAAATATTGGAGGAAAAAAGACCGCAGGATAATCAAAAGCCAACGCAATGGTCAAGCTGTCAATCTGCTAGGGCCGTATGCTGCTGCTTCAACTGCCCTTAATGGCTCAGTGATCCTGAGTTCTCAGTGGTTTGAGCTCCGGCTTACAATCCTAATGATGGTGATGGCCAGTCATGGTGAAGGCAGCAGCCTAGTCTTCTGTGGAAGGGCATGTCACTGAATGATTTCTCCTTGATCCATCTGATGACAGATGCCAGTCTCTCAGGCTGGGGAGCCCATTGCTAAGACCGTATGGCCCAGGGCCATTGAAACTACAGGGAAGCAGTGTGGTCCACGAGTAGGCACCTATTTGTCTTTGTAAAACAGGCTTAACATAGACACTTCAAAATGTGCTTTAACTACGTGCTGCCTTATAAAATTACCCTCCACGTGGTGACCCTAAACAAAAGGTTACATACGCTTTCTGCTGAATATGGAAGAGACAAGCTTTCCATCAGGTCGGAAGCAGAGCAGCTTTTCACAAGAACTGGAATAGACTAACCGCCTGCTGGATCTGAAGCAGAGCCAGTAAAAGTGGCCCCTAAGAGTACAGAGAGCAATGAAAAGCTCTCTGCAGCTGGAGGGTAGCACTGGGCCGAATCCTAAGCCTTCCCCTCCAACAGCATATTTACAACCAAGGTCCCAGCCTGCCCATTGCTGAAGACAGGACCTCTGGAGCTCTCTTAGAGTAAGCACACCAGCTCCTGGGACTTGTGCCAGACGGAGCTGGGATGCTCTTGACAAAGAGCAATAAATTGCTTAAATACTCCTGTGATATGCCCTTTGTGCAAAAGCATGCCCCCTACACCGCTCTTGTACCCACAGAAATCAACAGCAAACACAACTTTGCTAGCATCTACTGGCTAACCACACAGTACAAGTCAGCATGAATTATTATTTACAGAAAAATAAAATAGCAGGTTAAACGTGTACATAAAAACTGGCAAGGGTATTATTGTATCACTTTAGTTATAGTGCCAGACTTGTCACAGGAGGTACCTCAGATGGAAAAAAAATACAGATCAGTTTGCATCCAAAGTGGTTGAAGCTATTCAGAAAGGCAAAATACTGCTGTATGTCCCTAGTCTGTTGGTGACCATTGGTTATTTATTTATTTATGTTTTAGTGCAGTCAAGTCAGTACTGACTCATGGCAACCCAGCTGCCTCTGGGTTTTCTTGGCAATGTATCACCAGAAGGAGATTCCCAGACCTTTTCTTCAGAGGCAATGGAGGATAAAATGACTTGCCCTATGTCATAAGCACGGCCAGTGGGAATCAAACCCCTGATCTTCTGGATACTAGGTAGTTGCTCTAAACATTAGGCTACTCCTTCATTGATCAAACCTACTGACTTTTAATTTACTCAACTGATACATTCACGTGTCCCTTTAAAGGTTGGTGGCAACTCTAGGTAGTTGGTAAGGATTGTTTGCCCCTACAAATCAGGTCCTGACTGGGTTACACAGCAATGTCTTAAAGCAGTTTCCTCCCTTAGACCCTCTCAGGCAAAAGAAACCTTACATAAGAACATAAGATATTCCATACTGGGTCAGACCAAGGTCCATCAAGCCAACAGTGGCCAATCTAGGTCATACGTACCTAGCAGTTTCCCCAAAATACACAGGTTCCACAATGCTTGTACTGAGTCAAGCAGTGATATCCTGGGTCCCTTCTTAATAATGGTTTATGGACCTTTCCTCCAGGAACTTGTCCAAAGCTTTTTTAAACCCAGCTACACTAACAGCCTATACTACATCCTCGGGTATCAAATTCCAGAGTTTGGAAATTCCAGAGTTCTCCTATGAAGAAAGGCTAAAAAGGTTAGGGCTCTTTAACCTGGAAAAGAGACGGCTGAGGGGAGATATGATAGACGTCTATAAATTAATGAAGGAGTGGAACGGGTAAATGTAGATCAATTGTTTATGTTATCAGAATATAGAAAGACTAGGGGACATGCAATGAAGCTACAAGGTAAACTATTTAAGACTGATAAAAGAAAATATTTTTTCACTCAACGTGTAATCAAACTCTGGAATTTGTTAACGGAGGATGTAGTAAAGGCTTTTAGTGTTGCTGGGCTTAAAAAAGGTTTGGACAAGTTCCTGGAGGAAAGGTCCATAAACTATTATTAAGAAGGGACCCAGGATATCAATGCTTGACCCAGCACAAGCATTGTGGAACCTGTGTCTTTTGGGGAAACTGCTAGGTACGTATGATCTAGATTGGCCACTGTTTGAAACCGGATACTGGGCTTGATGGACCTTGGTCTGACCCAGTATGGCATATCTTATGATTACACATTGAGTGAAAAAATATTTTCTTTTCTTAGTCTTAAATAGTTTACCCTGTAGCTTCATTGCATGTCCCCTCGTCTTTCTATATTCTGATAATGTAAACAATTGATCTACGTTTACCCGTTCCACTCCATTCATTAATTTATAGACTTCTATCATATCTCCCCTCAGCCGTCTCTTTTCCAGGTTCAAGAGGCCTAACCTTTTTAGCCTTTCTTCATAGGAGTATCCTTCCATCCCCTTTACCATTTTGGTGGCTCTTCTCTGAACCTTTTCTAATAACGCTATATCCTTTTTAAGATACGGCGACCCAGAATTGCACACAATATTTAAGGTGCGGTCTCACCATGGAACGATATAGAGGCATTATAATATCTTTTGTTTTATTTTCTATTTCTTTCCTTATGATACCTAGCATTCTGTTTGCTCTCTTTGCCGCCGCTGCACACTGGGCCGATGGTTTTAACATGTTATTCACAATGACGCCTAAATCTTTTTCCTGGGTGGTGGTTCCTAATGTGGAACCTTGCATCGTGTAACCATAGTTTGGGTTGTTCTTCCCTAGGTGCATAACTTTGCACTTGTCCACATTAAATTTCATCTGCCATTTTGATGCCCAGTCTTCCAATTTATCAAGATCCTCTTGCAATTTTCCACAATCCTCTTGGGTTTTATCAACTTTAAATAGTTTTGTGTCATCTGCAAATTTGATAACCTCACTCGTTATTCCACTTTCCAGGTCATTTATGAATATGTCAAAAAGCAGCGGACCCAGTACAGATCCCTGGGGTACACCACTATTCACCTTTCTCCATTGGGAAAATTGTCCATTTAGCCCTACCCTCTGCTTTCTATCTTTTAACCAGTTCCAGATCCATAATAGTACACTGCCTCCTATCCCATGACTTTTTAGTTTTGCCAAAAGTCTCTGATGAGGGATCTTGTCAAAGGCTTTCTGAAAGTCCAGATACACTATATCAACCGACTCACCTTTGTCCACCTGTTTATTCACACCTTCAAAAAAACATAACAGATTAGTAAGACAAGTTCTTCCTTGTCTAAAGCCATGTTGGCTGTCTCCCATTAGGCCATGACTGACTATATGCTGAGTAATTTTGTTCTTTATGATGGTTTCTACCATTTTTCCCGGTACTGAAGTCAGGTTCACCGGTCTGTAGTTTCCCTATCACCCCTGGAACCCTTTTTAAAAGTTGTCGTTACATTGGCGATCCTCCAATCTTCAGGTATTACTGATGATTTTAATGAAAATTCACAGATTACTAATAGCAGATCTCTTCTCTTTCTCTGCTGTATTCCAGCTTCCTTCCTTGGGGGCTTTGCTCTAGTCACAGGAAATCTGGGACCCTTCATAGAAACATGGCCACAAAAAAAGACCATATGGCCTATCCAGTTTGCCCTTCCATATCTACAACTACAATAGCCCCCTTTTTTTTCCCTTAAGAGATCCTCTGTGTTTGTCCTATGCTTTTTTGAATTCAGATACTGTCCTCATCTCTTCCACATGGACTGGGGGACTATTCCACGGATCTACCACTCTTTCCATAAAGAAATATTTCCACATATTACTCCTAAGTCTATCCATTTTCACATTCATCCCATGTCCCCTCATAGCAGAACTTGCTTTCAATCGAAAGAGGCTCTCCCCCTGTGCATTTTTGCCATGGAAGTATTTAAACGTCTCAATCATATCACTTCTGTCCCGCCTTTCCTCTAAAGTATACATATTAAGCTCCTTATATCTGTCCTCATATGCTTTATAATGAAGACCACTAACCATTTTAGTAGCCACCCTTTGCACTGACTCCAACCTGTTTATATCCTTTTGAAGGTGCGGTCTCCAGAATTGCACACAATACTCCAAATGAGGTTGCACCAAAGACTTATATAGAGGCACTATCACCTCCCTTCTTCTGCTGGCCATTCCTCTCCCTGTGCTCCTAAGCATCCTTCTAGTTTTCACCATTGCCTTTTCTACCTGTTTAGCTACTTTGAGATCGTCAGACACAATCGTGCCTAGATCCCGTTCTTCTTTCGTGGACAGAAGTATGTCACCCCCTATACTGTACTGCTCCCTTGGATTGTTACAGCCCAAATGCATGACCTACATTTTTTAGCATTAAACCTCACCTGCCAAATTCTAGACCATTCTTCAAGCTAAGCTAGATCCATCCTCATGTTATCTACACCTTCCTAGGTGTCTACTCTGTTGCAGGTTTTGGTATCATCCACAAAGAGGCAAACCTTACCTGACAACCCTTCCGCTATATCACTAACGAAGATGTTAAAAATAATCGGACCAAGGACAGATCTCTGGGGCACATCACTGGTAACCTCCTTCTCCTCAAGGTGAACTCTATTTACCTGTACCCTTTGTTGCCTCCCACTCAACCAATTTCTAACTCAAACAGTAACTTTAGGGTCTATCCCTAGGGTGCTCAGTTTGTTTTAAATCGCATGTGAGGAACAGTGTCAAATGCTTTACTGAAATCTAAATATACCATATTTAGGGCTCTCCATCAGTACAACTCCCTGGTCACCCAGTCAAAGAAATCAATCAGATTTGTCTGACAAGATGTACCACTGGTGAATCCATGCTGCCTTGGATCCAGTAATCTGTCGGACTCTGGAAACCTCATTATTTTCTCTTTTACCAGCGTTTCCAATAATTTACTCACCACAGAGGTTAAACTAACCAGCCTGTAGTTTTCAACCACATTCTTACTTCCGCTTTTGTGTAAAGGGACCAGATGAGCCTATCTCCAGTCATCTGACACCACCCCCGACTCCAAAGAGGCATTGAAAAGGTCAGTCAGTGGAGCTGCTAGAACGTTTCCAAGTTCCTTCAGTATTCTCAGATGTATCCCATCTTGTGCCATCGCTATGTCCACTTTTAGTTTAGCTAGTTCCTCATTAACATAGTCTTCTGAAAATCATTTCAGATGCCCCTCACTTTTCTTTCTGTTTGTGGGTGTTGTCTGAAGTCCTGCTCCCAGACCTTCATTTGTGAACACAGAACAGAAATATTTATTAAGCAATTCTGCTTTATCCTCATCACCTTTTACATATTCCTCCCCTTCATCCTTGAGTTTGACAATACCACTTTTGCCCTTCTTCCTCTCACTAATATATCCTCTTCTTTTTTATTTTTGCTTTCTTGACCACTTTGCCAGCCTCTCTGAGCTTTTCCAAATATATGAGATGCTTGTCTTCCTCTCTCTGTGATCCCTTGTATTTCTTTTTCTTCACCTTTTCAGCTACCTCTTTTGAGAATCATAACGGCCTCCTTTGCTTTTTACCTTTATTTACCATTCTAACAAAATGATTGGTGGCCCTTAAAATATCCTTTTTCAGTTTTGCCCACTGTTTTTCTTCATCCCCCAGCTGTTCCCATCCCGCTAACAACTCCTTGAGGTATTGGCCCATCTTGGCAAAGTTAGTTGTCCTAAAGTCTAAGTCCCTCGCTTTTGAATGGATTTTATCAGCCCTAGTCCTAATACTGAACCACACCATCTGGTGATTACTGGATGCAAGATGATCTCCCACTACAACATCAGAGACACTTTCACCATTGGTAAGCACCAAGCCCAGTATGTCCTCTTCACATGTGGGTTCTGTTACCAGTTGCCTGAATAGTTCTCCCTGTAGAGAATCCAGTATCTCTTTACTTCTAGATGATACCACAGCAGGGATGTGCCAATCAACATCTGGCATATTGAAATCCTCTATCAGTAGCACTTCCCCTTTCTAGCAATGATGCGTATATCTTCTATTAAATCTCCGTCCACATCTTCTCCCTGTGAGGGAGGTCTGTATATCACGCCAATACAAATGGATTTCTCTTTTCCTCTTTCTTGTTTAACCCACAGTGCCTCCTCTCTCCTTTTTAAGCCCTGTATTTCCATAGCTTTAATAGTATGTTTTATATATAGTGCCACTCCTCCTCCCCTTCTTTTTACCCCCGTCCTTTCTGAATAACGTATAGCCTGATATAGTTATATCCAGAGTCATGGTTGTCTGTGAACCGTGTCTCTGTAACTGCCACTAAATCCAAGTCAGCCTCTCCCATTAAAGCCTCAACATCTGGGATCTTATTTCCCATGCTACGGACATTTATAGACACTGCCTTCCAGATGTTGCCCCTTTTACCTATTTCTATAAATGTATTTAATGTTTCACTTACCTGGGGGCTTTCTTCACCCATCCCCTATGAATCTAGTTTAAAGCCCTCTTCAGTAGGTTAGGCAGTCTGCTATTGAAGACATGTTGACCTTTCTTGGACTGATGGACACCATCTCTGCTCTGCAGCCCTTGGAACATCATCCCATGGTCCAGGAAACCAAAACGCTTCTTGCTGATGTAGACAGCTTCCCCAGCACCCTCCACAGTATGTAAATGTGTGTGTGTCTCTCTCCCCTCCATCTCCAGAAGGAGGTATCCCATAATTTGTGGCAGCATGTACAAGTTAAAACAGTTACTGCTGGCTTCTGTAGTGTGAGCCAAGCCGCTTCCTGTTTATTCCTGTGGCTCAGATGAATCCATTCCAGCATTTGACAGCAACTGTCTGCAGATGTTCTCTATAACCAGCAAAGAAATTGCCAAAGCTTAGTAAGTCTAATACTCAGTTCTTCTGTAAATTCAGTAGGGATGAAGTGAGACTTCTCACATTTCGACAGATACTTTCACCTTCGGAAAGCCAAACAGACCGTGGCAGTAAAGTACTGCGTAAACTCAGAAAATTGGGGTAGGAACTAGATGAAGTGGGAGAGATTTCCACTTAACCTCCAGGACCCGATAAACTATGGTCTGAAACTAGGACTATGATAAGGCTTACTGACTTGCTTCTACTGCTCAGTGAGGTTCATAGTGCCTAGAACTCGATTAATGATCTCATTTATAACGAAGACCTCAGGATGAAGAACAGCCCACAGAACAAGAACAACAAACATGTGGTCTTCTGCCTAAGGTAGCCACCTTCTCTTCAGACTGATCTCTCCAGTGCTGTCAGCCACCAGACCTTAGCTGCATGGAACCAGAACCAGAAGTATAGGACAGGACAGGACAGCAACAGAAACAAAAGCGGGATAGTGCAAAGACAGGAACAAGAACAAAACAAGATTGTAGGAAGTCAGTGGAAGGATAACAAGACTGGAAATCAGGAAGGCAATAGGAAAAAGACTGTAATGTGGCAAGCTCATGACAGGAACAGGAACAGGGCTAGAACACAGCAAAGCCACAACAGAAACATGACGGGGTAAAGGAGACAAAACCCAAGCAAGGAACAAAATCTAGGATTTGAGTGTATGTACGTATGTATACATATATATCGGCTGTGACAGAAACTAGATGGCAACACAGAGGAAGTAGAGGCAGAGTTGCCAAGTTACCCAGTTCAAGGAGTGAGAATTTTTGCCAGTTCTGTTTGGTGAAATTGGTGTTGCAATGCACTATGGTAGTTGTAGTCCCTGATTTTAACTATTGCAATCAGTGCTGCAGGTCTCAGAATGCATCAGAATGAACTTGTCTGAAATACAGGACTGGCCTAAAATCCCACTCCTGGAACTGGGTAACTTAGCAATTCTGAAGAGGGCATAGAGCAAGTAGGAGCAACCAAACATAACAGATGCAGAGGGCTACCAGACGTCCCCGATTTGGGGTTGTCCCTGATTTCAGGGCTCTGTCCCCGACTCCTCCCTCTTTGGCAGCCTCCTGTCCCCAATTCCAGTAGTGAGGACAGAGGTGTCATGCCAGGTCTGCGACAGCAGCATCACTTTTCTAGCACCGGCACAATGAGCACCCCCTCCCCCCCCCCCCGATGCCTTGCTCTCTCTCCTCATCTCCTCCACACAGCCATCAGTGATCAGTTCTCCTGCAGGCATGGCGAACAGGAAGTTAAAACAGTGTGGGGCTTTTGGGTTCATGCACGCACTGCATGTCAGATGTACCACACATGCATGGGCTTCAAAGTCCTGCACTGTTCTAACTTCCTGTTCACCATGTTGCCAGGAAAGAGCAGATCGGTGATGGCTGTACAGAGGGGACAAGGATGGCTGTGGGGGGGGGGGGAGGGGGAGTACAAGGAGAGAGAGAGACACACACACACACACACACCAGTTGGTAGTTGCAGGAGGGGGAGAAGAGAGAGTGAGATTGGGTGATGGCTGTTGGGGGGAGGTGCTCACTGTGCCGATTGTGGCATTAGCAGAGGTAGACCAGGGGGAAGTAGCAGGAAGATGCGGGCCATGGGGCAGGGGAGGTGGAAGATGGGTAGTGAACATGGGACGGGATGGAGGGCAGATGCTGGGCAGTAGACAAGAGTAGACAAGGGACATGCTGGGAACAGGGGGTGAGATAAAGGGGAAGATGCTGGATTTCTGGGGGTGGTGGGGAAGGGTGGATAGTGATGAGAAAGAGAGATGGACACCTGGTGATAAGGAAGAGAAGATGCTAGACACCTGGAGAAGGGGGTAAGAAGAAATGTTGAACTGGGAAGGTGGGGAAGGGGAGAGAAAGTAAAATACTAGAAAGGGAGCAGGGTGAAGGGAAGAGACAAGGAGCAAGGAGAAGGGAAATTGAGAGAAGAAGGAGTTAATGAGAGGGTGGGGAATGGGAGGACTGGGGTGAGGGAGATGAAAACTGTAGGTAGATGCAGTAAAAAAGGAAGAGACTGAGGACTGATTGAAGAGGAGGAGGGGCAAAATCTGAACGGATAGAGAAGCAGAAAAATAAATGGAAAAACTGAAAGATCAATGTCGGAAGTGAAGACAGGAAGTGAAAAAGGTAACAAATGGACAGGTTACCTTGGGAACAGCGTTAAGAGAATACAGACAGACAAAAGCAGAAACCAGAGAGTAGAAGTGAGATGAGATAAAAATGGCCAGACATGTAGAAAGAATAATTTTATTTTCAACATAATGATTGGAATATGCCGGTTTTAGGAATTTACATCTACAGTGTTTGTATTTTGCATAGTTGTGATAAGGAAGCTTATCATAGCTCAGGAAGGAGCTATAGAAAAGGTGAAGTGACTCTGAACAAGCAACCTGTCAGTTCTGGTAGAAATAAGAAAACAGAATTTTCCCATAAAAGACTACCAGTCCCAGAATGCACCAGGTTTCCAACAGCCATTAGAGGAGCTGAAGTGGGGAAACGTGTGTTCAATCAGGAGGGCTATGAGGTAATCCCTAAGCACTCATCTCAAAGGGCAGGGCCTGATTCAGCACAGCTGCGCTGTGTTAGAGAGGAGCACTCATCCAAGCAGAATAAGAGTAGAGTTTATGCTACAGATGACCATCTTCATGATCACCTTGGATATCCAGAGAATTGTCCTCAGTATCCTGAGAATCAGCTTGAGTTTGATCATCAGTTTCATCTGAAGGATCATCAGAAGCAGAAGCCAAACCGGACGGACAGAGAGGGAAAGAGACCCTTTGGAAGAAGGAAGAGAAAAGCCTTTGAGAGGTCTAGAAGAGTCCAAAGCAGTACGTATACTGGGAGGTATTCCAAGGGCCAGCATACACCATTGGACTGGGGAAAGCCAGAGGAATGGTGCTGCAGAGCTAGGAATCACCAGAGGGTACCTGCGAGGGAGACAGCTGCACGTGGAAGGGACCCTAAGACCCGTGCCAGAAGGTATGTGAAGAGAGATCCAGTGTCCAGGGATCTGGTTTGGAAGGCTGGACATAAGAACTGGACTACATACTGGCCAGGCTATATAGAGAGGAACTCTAGCAGCAATGGAAGCTCAGGTATGAACACTGATCTATGCCCTAGCTATAACCTTGAAAGACAGCAGGGAAACAAGTATTCTCCTGAAAGTGCTCTATTGAGAGATTCATCTGTGCCAATCCATGATATTGAACCTATGCTTGTTGAAGATTTACTTACTTACTTACAATTTCTTCTATACCGCACTATTCAGCATCAGCGCGGTTTACATGGAACATAACACTGCGTTTACAATTAACAGGAGAACCAAACTTGGATAACAAAAGGTAACTATTTACACAACGGTGTAATTTAACAACATAGCATGAGATTTAATGGTCAAGGACCCCTTGCATGGTGTGGTCGCCTGGCTGACCGGGTGTGTTGGTACAGTTGTAAATATTTGAGTGGGGAAGTGAATCATTGTTTTCTGGGAAATATTTGAGGAAAAGGAAGTGTTTAAGGGCCTTCCTAAACTGGATTAGGTTAGTGATTGCCCTGATGTTTGTTGGTAAGGAGTTCCAGAATCTTGGGGCGCAGAGTCTGTTTGCAGTTGTCGATGTGCATCTTGTTAATTCTCTCGGCATTGTTAGCATATTTAATCGGTGTGGATCTTCTTGGTCTATTAGGGGCTGTTGTTTGGATAAGGTCAGTTAGTGAAGAGGAGGAGAGATTGTTGACCGCTTTGAATGTCAGCAGCACTGTCTTGAAGAAGATCCTGGCTTGTATAGGAAGCCAGTGTAACTGCTTTAGAATGGGCGTCACATGGTCTCTCTTAGATGAACCATGGAGGACCCTCGCTGCACTATTCATAGCGAGCTGTAAGGGGTTCAAGGTGGATTGAGGGAGACCTTGTAGTATGGCATTGGCGTAATCAAAATGTATTATCAGAGCCTGGTAAATTGTCCAAAAATCTTCCGGTTCAAGCAAGGGGCGTAGATGCCTGAGTGAACGGATCTTGTAATAGATTGCTCTTACAGTGTTGGGGGAATGATTGCAGATGAAGAATGTGTTTATATGGATTGCTCTCTATCTAAACTCCGTTGGTAACTTTCTGTTATAAAGTACAGCAACCATCACAAAGAAATACAAATTTGTTCTTTAATCTACTCAGAAAAGCTCCTGAAGCAGGATTTGACCCACACAGTGGAAGGCAAGCCAGCTAAGGGGTTTCAGCTGGTGACTGCTAGCAATTAAGCCTTACCTAATTGCTTGTGAGCTAGGGGAGTGAAAAGAACAGTTTGTTTCTTGCTTTGTAGCTTTTCATTTGTTGTTTTCCTGATTTTGACTTTGTTTTTCCAAGTTAACACTGAAAGCAAGTTACCTAATTTATGTGCTACCAAGCATATCTGTGTTGGGAGAAATAACCCCATAAATAAATATCTTATTGGCTTTACCCAAGAGCACAACTAAATTATTGTCAGCAGCTGTGTCTGGTGTGAATGAACTACATTGCCCACAATACCTTGCAAATCATATAGATATATGCACTTGACAAGACTGTGAAGATTCTCACCCAGGCAGCTGTCTGACATAGTGCAGTGGGGAAATGCACCACTGTTTCTATTTCTTTGGTGATTCGCTTGCGGGGAAGTGATATTATTGCTGTCGTGAGATAGATGGGTAGAAGAGAATGACTCTTCTTCCCTCCCCCACCCCATGGCACAGTCCTGGAACTAAGCCCCCCCCCCCCCCTTCCCCGTACTGAGAGTCCCAGATTTGCCTCCCCAAAATCTGGTAACCTTATATAAGGTCTTCCCACGTCCGGTGGCACCCGAGTCTGGCAGTGGAGATTCACAGCCCACACATGTGAAAGGGGAGTTTAGACGTATAAATTGGCATGCAAATATAAATGCAAATTTTAGAAAGGCTGAGCAATATATATGCTGGCAGCATGCAGAGATTTGAGGTAGGCGTTTCTTGGCATGATTGTGTGGACCTGCAAGGTATAAATAATATATCCCATACTTTAGAATAGCAGTATCCACATATCCTGGAAAGTTTTCCTGTTGGCATTTGCACCTATTTCAAGTTATGGGTACCTGGGATTTAGAGAAGTGCCTAATGACCTCTCTGGCTTTTAAAATCACCTTGCATTGCACATATTAGCTCCCGTAGAAATGCAGGTTTCCAAAATCTCCCCTGATTTATTGCACACATGCAAGTTAATGTTATGCATGCACACAAAACCTTGTTCAAGATTGTTTTGAACATTTGTGAAGTGAAATCTTCTGATGGGTGTCCTGCCAAATACATGTGCTTCGTCGGTGGTCCTATACAGGTTTTAGCAAAAGCTGCATGTTTATAGAGCTTTTCCATACATAGAGATTTTTTAAATGCATCTAAAAATATACTTTCACACCTTGAAATACAATTGAATGTTACCCTTCACCTAGTCCGGCATGCTTTTTTTTTCAACCAAGACAAATCTTCTACATTTTTATTTCACGAGAATGGAACAAATCTGTAAACATCATTTTCCTAGCACAGGTTAGAAGAAAAACACGTCTATTCTCATCCCATTCTTGGATTTCTGGCTTCCACCGTTTTTCCCAGGCCACAGATAGGTCTCTTAACATGGAGAAAGCAGAGTGTTTGAACAGCTGCACTCACAGTATGCGATGCCCATGTACAGTGGGCCACACAGGAGCTAGGCTGCATCTCGGCTATTGAAAGAAAACCAAGGCATGCAAGCCACTGGTCTTCACATTTTGTACAGTACCCCTCTCAGGAAAAGCGATGGTATGGTGAAAGGCAGAGGTCAGATTCCTCAAACGACTCTTAAGGTAGGACCTCAGAAGAGACCTGCAGTTTTCTGAAAGCAGCATGAGTGTGCAGTCCTGCAAGGTCAAGAAGCACACTGGGTACAATCTGTGCACTAAGGAACCTGACCTGAACCTCTCAAATAATAATGATGTCATAATCCGAAAAGCCGTGCCAGGCTCAAGATAAAAATCAAGTAGATCATGTATTTTCCATGCTCAGCATGCAATAGAAAAACACTGTAGTAACGGAATCTGAAGGTGCAGACTACAACATGCTGAGCGACAGCAAATGACGGCAGGAAAAGACCAATCTGCCCAATTACTCTGTATAGCCCAGCTGGCAGCTAAGAGCATGACTGCCTGCGAGATTTCTCCCTGTCCACGGTGTCCTTTGTCTGCCTCCATTGTACTCCATCTATTGGGTAGAGGAGCATTTAAGTTCCTACTAAGGTCACTCCAGCTTCCCACCTTCCCATGCTAAACACAAGACTCATCTAAATAGACAGCAACACCCAACCTCCTCCCCTGCATAGCCCTCCAGACAGACCTGGCTTATGCGAGGGCCCGCGTTTCCTTTAGCACCTGTAACTAAATTACAGAATCGGCAGGCGGACCACAGTACAGGATCCATAGAAAAAAAATCTACTATTCCATAACAGAACTAAGTTCCAAAACTCACACAACAGGGAGCGTAGCCAGAAAAGAGAGGCACCCTAAACGAATGCTGTAATGACCAGAAACATATCTGAACTTATTCCGCAAGGCACTTTTAACCCACCTATTCATGGAGCACTTTGCAGACATAATAGCATAAATCTTACACCTCACCAAATGTTAGCTATGCTCAGTCCTCGATTGTTAAGAGGTTTGTAATTTAGCAATTGTTTCCCTTTCCTCTTTTCCAGTTGAAGAAAATGAATAACTTCTACATCCTATTTTAGCGTGTTTTCAGTCTCTTGTTTTGAGTAAGAACTGTTTCTTGTAAAGCCCTGTGACCTGGAGAAAAGTGGTACAGAAAAGTAGCCAAATAAATAAATAAAATGAACAGTAGAAACTAGAACATTACTACCACTACTATTACTACTGAACGTTTGTATAGCACTACAAGACATATGCAGCGCTGTACAGACACATGTAAAAGACGGTCCCTGCTCATCAGAGCTTACTGTCTAGTCAAGACAGACAACACAACAGGAGACTAGGAGGATCAGGATCCAAAAACGGCCTTGAAGAGGTGAGTTTTCAGCCCTGGATTTGAAAAGAGCCAGAGATGAAGCCTGACGTATAGACTCGGGTAGTTTGTTCCAGGCATAAGGAACAAACTTTACGCATATTCCTCCTGAGTCTATCCCCTTTCACCTTCATCCTATGCCTCCTCATTGAAGAACGTTCTTTCAGCTAAAAGATGCTCTCCCCCTGTGCGTTTATGCCACAGAGATATTTATGTTTATGTATATGTTTATTTAAAACTCTCCATACTGCCCTACCCCTTCAAATGTCTCTATTATATTGCCCCTCTCCTGCCTTTCCTCCAACGTATACATATTGAGACCTTTAAGTGTCTTCATAAGCCTTACAACGAAACCCACTGACCATCCTCAGCACTGACTCTATCCTCTTTATATCCTTTTGAAGGTTGTGGTCTCTAGAATTGCATACAATACTCCAAAAGGGGTCTCACCAAACATTTATACTAAGCACAATTATCTCCTTCTTCCTTCTCTACCTGTTTAGCCACCTTAAGATCATCAGAAACAATCACATCCGGATCCCCACTCTTCTTCCATGGACTGTACCAGTCCCTTGAATTTTTGCAACACAAATGCATAACCCTGCATTTTTTAGCCATCTCAGCTGCCAAATTCTCAACCATTTTTCAAGCTTTGCTAGATCCCACCTCATTTTATCTACTTTTTTGGGGGTTGTCCACTCTATTGCAGATTTTGGAAGGCAGGATGTCCATGTTAGTGCGGCTGAGTATCCCGCCAAACCGGTTATCAGTTAGCAGACCTGCTAACCACATTAATCGCTTTGAATATCGTCCCAGTTTATATAATGTCTGGATGGTGCCCACTTGAGCAGCAGTGATCACCACATTGTGTGGTTTGAGGTAAAAGTCAAGGCAGAGTCCAGTCGCAGCAGACTCAAAGTCCTAGATTTCAAAAACGCTGACCAGTAAAAGGGGAAAGTACCTGAAGGAGGAGCTGGAAGGATGGGAGGAGATAGGGACGTGGAAAGACAATGGGCTAAACTGAAAGAGGACATAACAAGGGCAACATATCTATGTAAGGAAAGTCTATAAAAGCAAGAGGAAAAGGAGATTGATATGGTTCCCCAAAGTAGTAGCTGCAAAAATAAAGATAAAAATGGCAGTGTTCACCATTTTCAGAGGATCACAGAGGAACAAATAAAGGAATACTGGATAAAGCTGAAAGAGAGGAAAAAGAGAAATCAGTATGATAACAGCACATGCCTGAAATAATATTAAAGTTGATGCAGCAGAAGAATTGAAATAAATATCAATAAACGTCCTTGTGCGCTCCGCCTATACTCTGCCCAAAGGCCACCCATGTGTACGCCCTCTGGCAAAGGACATATCTTGATGGCAAAGCTCACACTTTTACACTAGTTGGTCTTTTATAAGAAGTCATTTACCATGTTTGTGGCCACATGCGCATGAGATCGATTTTATAAAAATTACCTCCATTGCGTCCAATGGAAAGACATAAAAATGTCTTACTTAAACTACTAAATTAAAAATTACTTTTTCTGGTTCTCTCTCCACTATCACTTGGTAACATGCACTTTCATTTCCAGAGAACGACTTCTCGATGGAGGAGAGGGATTGCCTTTCAAAGTGTAGAGTCACAAACTTGCCAGTGACTAACAGGTTCCCTGGTGGGCTGCTCCAACTAAACTGTATCTATTAACATAGACATTAGCACTCACCATCCATTCGCTCACCAGCAAACTCTGCACTAACTCAATAACTCACCCCGGAGAGGTGCTTGGCAAACACTGGCCGCAGCTTTATTCAACATTCAAATATTTAACAATAACATCGCAGATCAACAGATCATCACTTCACCAAACGGTTGGGCTAGATGGTGTCGTCCTAGTCCCAGTACTAGTTCATATTTCTGTACTCTCCTCTCCCGCCAAACCCCCCCCCCCCAACTCCCCAGCTTGCGGTTATGCCAGGCTGAGACCTGCTTTGGTTACACAATGCAAGGTTCCTACTACTACTACTACTACTACTGAGCATTTGTATAGTGTTACAAGTCATACACAGTGATGCACAGACATGTAAGAGATAGTCCCTTCTCATCAGAGCTTACAATCTAGTCAAGACAAACACAGAAGGTGTAGGCAGGGATAAACAAGGGGGACAGAAAAAGAAAATCACGTGAATCAAGATCCAAAAGCAGCAGCAAAGAGGTGACTTTTCAGCCTGGATTTGAAGAGGATTAGAGAATGTGCCTGGCGTATAGACACAGGTAGTTTGTTCCAGGCGTAAGGTGCAGCAAAGTGAAAGGAGCGAAGTCTGGAGTTAGCAATAGAAGAGAAAGGCACAGATAGAAGCAGTTTGCTAGAAGAGCGGAGTTCCTGAGGGGGGTTGTCAGGAGAGATACGAGAAGAAATGTAGTGAGGAGCCGCAGAGTGAATGCATTTATAGGTCATCAGGAGAAGTTTGAACTGGATGCAGAAACAGATAGGGAGCCAATGAAGTGAATTGAGAAGAGGAGTAATATGGGTATGACGAGGCTGGCAGAAGATTAGCTGCGCAGCAGAGTGTTGAACAGATCGAAGGGGAGAAAGATGATTCAAAGGAAGACCAGCAAGGAGTCGGTTACAGCAATCAAGACGGGAGGTGATCAAGGAGTGGATAAAAGTCTTAGTAGTGTGTTCAGAAAGGAAATGGTGGATTTTGCTGATGTTACAGACAAAGAAATGGCAGATCTTAGCTATCAAATGGATGTGTGTGCAGAAAGAGAGAGAGGAGTCAAAGACAACCCCAAGATTGTGGGCTGAGGAAAAAGGAAGGAGTACAGAGTTATCCACAGAGACTGAGAAAGGAGGAGGGGGGGGGAGGTTTTGGGGGGAAAGATAAGAAGTTCAGTCTTGGCCATGTTCAATTTCAAGAGCGGTGAGACATCCAGGCAGCAATGTCAGAAAGGCAGGCAGAGATCCGGGTCTGGATTGCCGGAGAGATTTCAGGCGTAGAGAGGTAGATCTGGGAGTCATCAGCATACAGATGGTACTGAAAGCCATGGGAAGAGATAAGTGCACCAAGGGACTGGGTATAGAGAGAGAAAAGGAGCGGACCCAAGACAGATCCTTGGGGTACACCAACTGGGAGCGGGATAGCAGAGGAAGAGGAGCCACCAGAACACACACTGAAAGAGTAATGGGAGATAGGAGGTGAACCAGGGTAGTACAGAGTCCTTAAAACCAAGCGAGGACAGGGTATCGAGGAGAAGGTTGTGGTCAACAGTGTCAAAAGCAGCAGAGAGGTCAAGAAGGATGAGGACAGAGTAAAGGCCCTTGGACTTTGCCAGGAACAAGTCACTGGAGACTTTGGCAAAAGCCGTTTCAGTAGAGTATAAAGGATGAAAGCCAGACTGTAAAGGATCCAGGAGGGCATGAGAGGAGATGAAGTCGAGGCAGTGGCGGTGAACCGCATGTTCAAGTAGTTTAGAAATGAAGGGAATGAGGGAGATGGGTTGATAATTAGAAGGACAGGTGGGATCAAGTGAGGATTTCTTGAGGAGAGGTGTGACCACAGCATGCTTGAAGTCTGCAGGGACTGTTGCAGTGATAGGTTGAGAATATGAGAGATGGAAGGGACAACGGTGGAGGAGATGGGGCTTAGGAGACAGGTGGGGATAGGATCAGAGGAGCAGGTGGTGAGTTTGGAGGAGGAAAGAAGGTGTGCAGTTTCCTCTTCAGAGATCACAGGAAAGAAAGAGAGGGTAACAGAGGTGGGGGGGGAGAGAGTTGGGAGTGAAGAGGGGGAGGAGGGGAAGTAGCTGACTTTGTGGGTAATTGGAGGGTGATCTTGTGGATTTTGTCATGGAAATAGCCAGGGTCTGGGCAGAAAGGGAGGGAGGGATCAGAGGTAGAGGCACTTTGAGGAGAGAGCTGAGAGTAGTAAAGAAACGGCGAGGATCAGAGGCAAGAGAGTTAGTCAGATGGTCATAATAGTCTTGTTTGGCAAGAGTTATGGCTGACTGGAAAGAGACAAGCATGAATATGAAGTGTAGAAAATCTGCAATGGAGCAGGATTTGAGCCAAGCATGCTCAGCAGAACGGGCACAGGAATGTAGATAGTGGGTAGTGGATGAGAACCAGGGCTGGGGTGCAGAACGTCTCACAGGACATGGCATGAGCGGAGCAAGAGCATCCAGAGCAGAGGAGAGTGCAGCATTATAGGAAGCTACTGCTTTATCAACAGACTTAGATGACATAGTGGAGGAAAGAGATGAAGAAACAGTGGAAGAGAGAACCAAGGGATCAATAGCATGAAGATTTCTAAATAGGTTGGAGGAGACAGGTCGAGGTTGAGGCAGCGGGTGATGAACATTAAAGCTTAAAAGTTGATGGTCAGATAAGGGAAGAACTGAGCTACAGAGGTTCGAGGCTAAGCAACTAGAGAAAAATACCAGGTCAAGGCAGTGGCCATGCCTGTGAGTGGGGGCAGTGGAACAAAGCTGGAGGTCAAACGAGGAAATAAGGGAGAGGAGCTTTAAAGCATAAGGATCAGAGGGGTTATCAACATGAATGTTAAAATCCCCAAGAATAAGAGTGGGGGAAGAGGAATCCAAAAAGAAGAAAAGCCACGAGTCAAAGTCAGTGAGAAAGGTAGAAGCAGACTTGTCAGGAGGTCAATAAGTAACTGCCACCCAGGAAAAAGATTTAGGTGTCATCATGGATAATACGTTGAAATCCTCGGCCCAGTGTGCAGCGGCTGCCAAGAAAGCAAATAGAATGCTAGGAATCATAAGGAAAGGAATGGAGAATAAAACAAAGGATATTATAATGTCTTTGGGGCATGTTTACTAAAACCCCGCTAATGTGCGGGCCGCGCTAGTGTGCGGGTGTCATATAAGGAGTGGGCGTTTCTTGCTGAAAAAGAAAAAACGGAATTTACATATGCGCTAAGGTGCGCGGCGCCCCGCACATTAGCGCATGAGAAAGCTGCGCGGGAGGCATAAGTGGTGCGCTGATGTTCAAGCAGAAGAACAGAGCCACAGCACAATGGTGCAGGGATCTGGGGTTCAATCCCCCACAGAGCCCAATGAAGACAGCTGGCTGAGGCATTACTTTAGGAGGCATTTAAATAATGGGCTGCATAAGGTGGCGTGCTGATGGGCATAAGGCGGTGTGCTAATGTTTTAGGAGGCATTTTAATATTGTGAGGCATAAGGCGGCGCGCTGATGCACAAGCACAGTAACAGAACCACAGCACAATGGTTAAGACACTGACCAATGGTGCAGGGATCAGGGGTTCAATCCCCCACAGTGCCCAATGAAGGCAGCTGGCTGAGGCATTACCTATTATGGGGAAGATTGCTTTAGGAGGCATTTTATTTTCATGTTAATTATCACTACTAGCAAACGCACTCTCAAAGCGTGTTAACATAAGGTGCCCCATAAGGCACATTTTAAAGTGCACTGTCCGCCAAGGCACCCTAGAATGTTGCTTATAGGGCGCTTTATAGGGTGCCGTATGAGGTACCGCAAGGTCAGAGTACTGTTTTTGATGGCAGCACTGTGCAGTTTAAGGAATGAAAAGCATAGGTAGGTGCGCTGACATGCAAGGAGAAGCAGCAGTGGAGCACAATGGTTAAGGCACTGACTGCTGATATAGGGGTCATGAGTTTGCTCCCCAGGGTGCCTAATACGTAAGGCTGGCTGAGGCATCAGCTTTGCACTGTACGTTTTGTTTCCTGCAGCACTTTATTTTTATTTTATTAATTGCTTCCAGCAAACACGCCCTCACGTGCCGTAATTGAAGGTGCCATAGAAGGCACCCTATAAGGCACTCCATAGGGAACATTATAAAGTGCACTGTCCGCCACGGCACCCTAAAATGTCCCCTATAGGGCACCCTATAAGTTGTGTCACAGGATAATGTATAGTGCACCTTATATGGACGGGAACCATAAGGTGCCCTATAGGGCGCCCTATAAAGCGCCCTCAGAGGCACCTTATGGGTACAGTACGCTGAGGGTGGTTGTGCTGGCAGCAAAAATGTACATTAAAAAGCAATAATGCTTTGGGCAGCCCTATCAAATAACCCCACTGTGGGTTTGAACCCATGACCTCTTGCTTCATAGGCAGTGAAATAACCATTGGGCTACAGCTCTATAGCTGCTAGCAAGCCTCTGGCTGGCTGCAGAGAGCCTGCACGTCACCACACAGACAGTCTGCTGTGGTCACTAGGATAGGGTTAGCCCACCCATACCCATGATGCACTGCACATGCAAATCAGCTGTCCACAGATAAACAAAAGATAGGGTATGCACCCCCACAGCACCTCGGCCTGGTAGGGGGAAGTGACCATGTGCACCTCCCACAGCACCTCGGCCTGGTAGGGGGTACTGATCGTGTGTTTTACTGGCACAGAGTAGCTACACACCGTCACATTGTGCGGGTACTGTACTCACCCTGAGGGTGCGGTGAGGCGCCCAGCACCAGGTCCACAGCACCTTCCATGACTGAAAGAGGCCATGCTGGAGGTCCAAAGCAGTGTTAATGTGTGAGATAGGTAGTTTCTGCAGAAACACCTTGGATATCTTTGTCTCAGTCAGGTGTATTCCCTATGTACCCCTAGGAGGATTATGTACCGCCACTCTCCTCCTCCAGGGCCAAACAGGGTCTCCCATCAAAAGATCCACATTATACCTCCCTGCATAACCATAACACAATAGCAGACAAACATTAGGCCTGCATATGCTAAGATGCACCACACCACTATCTGATATTCTCCTGCAGCAAGCCTTCAGCCACTGCACTCTACAAGGCGCTCCATCATGACACATACCAGCTACAAACAGTCTGCTAGTTAGTCCATAGTGCATGTTCCTGGTGGAAATGCATGCACCCAGAACTGGGATGGCAGCACACACAACAAGCAGATAAATCAGTGACTAGGCCCCAAAAGGAAACCCATAAAAATCACATGACAAAAATACTGTACAGCACTATGGGGGTGCCTAGCCATGCTGTTGTCACTGCACAGTCAGGGTGAGAGTGATCCCCAGCAGGACATACTGAGGTCACCCTCTCTGTGTAGGTGGTGGCCGGGCACTACAATGTCCCAGCCAGTGCCCTATGCCCTGTGCAGATGCATCCTGGCCAGGTCACCCTGTCTGGGCTATACCCATGGTACCTTGCTCCTCATTATGCACATTGGCAGCCCAATACTGGCAACAGTGCTGGCAGTGTGGGCTGTGGAAGGTGTTTGCAGCCACCACACACTGGATAGACAGACAGACACCCCCACACCTATGCCAGCATTGTGCTACTATAGAGGGGTTCAGCAGCCATACCCACCACACCAGTCCTGGGCACAGTACAGGCATGGATATGCTACGCAATACTGTTGGGGGTCACTCCCCAGGGTGGTAAACACTGTCAGAGACCAGACCTGAAGCACACACCGCAGACATCAGAATGATTGTTATGAAGGATCTCAATCAGCAAACTGTGCTTAATGTAGGAATTGCTATCTGCCAGTAAGCATAGGAAATGTTTGATAACTGTGTACCGTCTACCCAGGTGTAGGGTGGCATTGCTAAGGTATGCAAGTGCTAGTATTGGGAGATGCAGGCAGGGCCCAGTGTCCTGCCTCTCCAGGAGGCATTGGCCAATCGGGCCTGTGGGTGTGGGTGTGGGTGTGTCTGTCCCTGTTGGCTGCTGCTTTACGGCAGAGGTTCCCAACTCCAGTCCTGGTGTGCCAAGCACTGTTCGGGTTTTCATGCTGTCCCTCATGAATATGCATGAGCTACATCTGCATACCATGGGGGTGGTGCATAGATATGCAGCACAGGCATCTTTATTAGAGGCAGCATGGAACCTGAATGGTGTTTGGCACTCCAGGCTGCATTTGGGAGACTCTGCTCTAGGTAATGTGCCTGTTTATGGTGTATGTGCTCGGTGGGGTAAAATATAGGCGTATTAACCACGCGTATGTTCTCAGCAATAAAGTTTTGTCCTTACTATCACGGTTTAGTAGTGGGAAAAATATGGGGACTGGGTTGGCAGGAGCCCCAGCTGGGATTTGAACCTGTGACCCTCTGGTCCTACAGGCACTGGCTGTGTCTGCTGCACCACACTGTGGCGATAGAGACAATGAAGTCCCCTGAGATAGGAAACCTGGCCGAAAGGGTCAGAAACCCTGCTCTGCAAAGTTTTACTGTGGGCTCGTTCACCTTATATGGAGACAAAAGGACAAATAAACCTCGGAAATGACCTTGGAAAAAGGGAAATAACACATAACCAAGCTGGGCAACAGTGATATCAATGGGCAACATTAAAAGACACTCCCTGGAAAGCTCCAAAAAAAATGAAATGATTTTTGGAGGGGTCTACGGAGCGTAGACCCTTCCAAAACTCATTTCTTTTTTTTGGAGCTTTCCTGGGAGTGTTTTTTAATGTTGCCCTTTGATATCACTATTGGCCAGCTGGATTATAATTTTTAAGAATTTTGATGTGGTCATTTTCAGTTTTTATTTGCTATTTTGTTCTGTGCACATGTATCACACTGCTCACATTTTGTAGGTTTCCCCGGTTTTGCTGTACATTGCTGACGGAAATGTTTCTCTTCCCTTTAAATCGGCTCTAACGCGAGGTTTTCACTCGCGGTATTTTTTTAGTTGAATTTCAGGCCCGCTCCTGTGCGGGGAGCCTCTCCCCTCCCACTCTACACCCATTGACCCCGTCCCCCCGCCCCTCGGGAGCCTTCCTCCGCCCTCGGAATGCCTTTCCACGCCTCTATCGCACTTCAGCCCGCCGCACACTTGTGTGTGCAGCGCGCACTTGTGCGTGCGGCGCACACGTGTGCGGGTCACTAAAAACGCACTATTAGCGTGCGCTAAGATACCTTAGCGCACGCTCAAGTGCGCCCCGCACAATTGCGCAGTTTAGTAAACATACCCCTTTGTATCATTCCATGGTGGGACCGCACCTTAAATATTGTGTGCAATTCTGGTCACCGTATCTTAAAAAGGATATAGCTGAATTAGAAAAGGTACAGAGAAGAGCCATCAAAATTGTAAAGGAGATGGCAGGATACCCCTATGAGGAGAGGCTTAAAAGGTTAGGGCTCTTCAACTTTGAAAAGAGACGGCTAAGGGAAGATATGATAGAGGTCTATAAATTAATGGAGTGTAATGGGTAAATGTAGATCGATTGTTTACACCATCAAAAAGTAGAAAGACTAAGGGACATGCAATGAAGCTACACTGTAATCCGTTTAAGACTAATAAAAGAAAATATTTTTTCACTCAATGCATAATCAAACTCTGGAATTCATTACCAGAGGATGTAGTAAAAGCTGTTAGTGTAGCTGGGTTTCCGTAAATCATTATTAAAGAGGTCCTGGGAAATCCACTGGTTGTCCCAATACAAGCATTGTAAAACCTGTGTCTTTTTGGGAACCTGCCAAGTACTTGTGACCTAGATTGGCCACTGTTGGAAACAGGATACTGGGCTTGATGGACCTTGGGCTGACCCATGTTCTTGAATCAAACTCAGCCAAGTGTGTAGCTGAATTGCAGTATGGAGACTTGTTTTCATTTCTTGAATGAATGATACAGTGCTGAAAAAAAAATTGTGAACCCTAACTATAAAAATGAGAATTGCATATTCTTACCATAATACTGGTGTTTAATTAAAACAAATGTATCCATCACTGTTATTTGAATATGGAAGAGAGCCATACAGTGGGTTTGAAGGATTCAGCAGCCTGCATTGAACGTAAAGAGAAGTGGGCCCCTCCATATACAGTTTTGTATAGTGCATGGAATTAAGGAGGTTCTGGGGATATGCGAGACAAATGCTACAGCAGGGTGTGGGAGTAGCTGTGCCAATGGGAGATGAGATTTTGCTTTGCAAGGGATGAAAGCTCATAAACTGGAGTGTAGGGGAAATGAATTTTCATAAACAAGGGACTGCTAGTAACGTGGAAATGTATTCTTGCAAATTGAATTGAGCCTATTGTACCAATGGTGGAACAGTGACTGGGAAGGATGAGAGGATGATGGGGCTCATTATCGTATTATCGCATGTTATCACCATTAACGTGCATAATTGGTAACTACGTTCCATTGAATAACATGGGACCTGGGGTAAAATAATTTGCATTACAGTAATTTAATGTGTGTTAATCATAGACACACTTTAGTGACTACCCCCCAAAGACACCCATGTTTATAAAATCAGCGCCTTCCTGCCCAATTAACATAGGAGATGTGTTCTAAAAGTACTCTCTAATTGTACTTTCTACATTTGAGTGATTTAGCTTAATACAAACACATTCTAATTAGTATTATGCAGCTGTAACAATAAATCCAGGAGTGGAGGAGTAGCCTGGTGGTAGCGAAGAGACCAGGGTTCAATTCCTATTGGTGTACCTTAGGTAAGTCACTTAGTCCTCCTTTGCATTGGAAGAAGGGCCTGGCAATCTATTTCAGGTCATAGTGCCAAAAAAACCCAGAATCTGCTGGGTCACCAGGAGTCAGCATGGACTCTAAGGTGCACATTGCATTGCAACAACAAATCCAAGCTCTTGTATGGTATAGTGTGTGCCAACCTGAAGATTTTCTCTCCACACTCAGACAAAACCCAATTTTTACAGAAGACATGAGACTAGACAATATGCATACTGTTAATAAACAACCTTAAGTCAATGTATTGTCTACTGAAATAAATCTATCAGAACAGCATCAAGCTCTTTGAATTAATTTGCAGACCATTAAAACAAACCAGACCAAGCTAAATTATAGTAAATTTGGGACTTATTAAGGCAATAAAAGTGACAACAAATAAACTTTCTGTAAATCCTGGTTTGCAATAACTTACAGAAGAATTTGCAAAAGCAGTTTCAGTGTCTGGAAAGCCTCAAAGAGATGAAAAGAACCAGAGTTGTGATTTCTGCTCTTCTAAAGTCCACAAATCCTGTATGCAGGATGCAATATAGCAAATTAACAATTCTGTCAGTGAAGGAGAAGCCTGGTCTGATTGGGCTTGATTCCACCCAATTCATTTTCCTGTGAACATTGATGCACAGAGCTATTTATGGGTGCTGTGAATGAAAATATTGATGCTTGGAGTCTGGAAACAAGTGTACACACTGCATATTTATTTACATTCTCTTATATACCGTGCTATTCTGCATCAGTGCGGTTTACATTGAACAAACTGAAATTACATTGAACAGGGCATTATAACTTGGAGATAACTATTTTACAGGGAACATGGGCTATGGAGGGTTAAGTGGCTTGCACAAGACCACAAGGAGCACCTGTGGGACTTGAAACCTGAGTCCTTCCAGCCCAAGGTTGCTGTCCTCTAGTGGGATTTGAACCCCTGACCTTCCGGCTTGAAGTACCTTGCCCCAACCACTAGGCCACTCCTCCTCCATATCTCAGTGTGTTCCTGTCACTGGGGTTGATTTTGCTTTAAAGTCGTGACCATGCTGTAAGTTAGCAACATTATCTCCCTCCCCAACCCCTTTAAATTTCTCTTTATTGATTATCTGTTAGGATAAATATCCTGTTTCCTCCCCCTCCCACCCCAAAACATCAAGGGGCTAGCAGATCTACATGCTTGAGATGTGCATGAGTTTCTATTCTGAATGTTTGTGTGCATGGGCACTTATGTGCATGTTTTGGGTGGTCACTATTCTGCAAGCGCATGCGTAAGTCCCATCGCACATATGTTCAGTTGGGGTGTGCATGGGGGTGGACCCTGGGTGGAGCATAGGCAGGGCCTAAATTCTACATGTGTACGTTATAGATTACTATGACTTACATGCAACTCTGTGCCAAATTAGGCACGAGTAGACTCTGGTGCATCCATACACCCCTACTGTATGACACAAAGCCCGTATGATGCAAAGTCCATTCCCTCAAACAGCCGGCTTATTCTTCATACATTTGTGTAGTGGAGTCTCTATGCTTCCCAAAATCACCCTGACTATACAAACACCAACTAAAGCTGATGCATTTGTTCTCATCTGTTGATAGTCACTAATCCCAGGACTTAGTTTTCAAATGGACACATCTTTCACTCATTACCCATGCAATCCACGTCCTTTCCTTTGCAAGAAGAGGTCGCTTTCAGCCCCCATCCAAGAATCCTTTTTCCAGGAAGGCAGCAGCATACTCTGTCATCTGCACTCCTCTGTAGAAGATGAACACAAGAAGAAGCCATTCCCAAGGAGGGCAACCTTGTTTTCTGATCCTGGGCATAGCCATGGTCTCTTGTTCAGAATGCCCCGATGCAAGTATAATCACAGGATTCCCACTTTATTGTCAGGCTTCTCTGTGCATGTTGCTTATACATTTTGTTTGACTAACATAAGAATATCCCAAAGATGCGGTTGTATAAGAACCATTATGCAGCCCTGGAAGTGGAGGAGGTGAAAGCATCCCAGGAAAGGGAAGAACCAGAGTTGCAGAATCATTGACCACAAGAAAGCGAAGGGTAGTGGTGGTTGGTGACTCTCTTCTGAAGGGTACTGAGGCATCCATCTACCAATCAGACTTGATGTCCAGAGAGGTGTGCTGTCTGCCAGGTGCCAAAATCCGAGCTGTTACGGAGAGCTTGCCGAGACTCAACATCTCTACTGACTATTATCTGAGGTTGCTCATCCATGTCGGCACAAATGATACTGCCAGGTATCCCTCTGAGCATATCAAAATGGACTTCATGGCTCTGGGACAGAGGGTGAAGCAGATAGAGGGTAAAGGCCGAGGCAGAGAAGCTCACATCCTGGAAATAAATGCATGGCTGCGTGGATAGTATCATCCAGAGCGTTTTGGTTTCCTGGACCATGGGATGATGTTCCAAGTGCTGCAGACTGGCTAACCTACTGAAGAGGGCTTTAAACTAGGTTTGTTGGGGATGGAGGAAGAAAGCCCCCAGGTAAGTGAAAGCCTCCGGGTAAGTGAAACATTAAAAGCATCTATAGAAATGGGTAAAAAGGGCTACATCTGGAAAGCAGTGTGTATAAATACCCGTAGCATGGGAAATACGGTCCCATATGTTGAGGCTTTAAAGAAAGAGGGCGACTTGGATTTAGTGGCAGTTAGAGAGACATGGTTCATGGACAACCATGACTGGGATGTAACTATACCAGGCTATACATTATTCAGAAAGGACAGGGTAGGAGGAAAGGGAGGAGGAGTGGCACTATATGTAAAAAATAATATTAAAGCTATAGAATTACAGGGCTTAAAAGGGAGAGAGGAGGCACTGTGAGTTAAACTAGAAAGAGGGAAAGAGATATCCATTTGCATCGGCGTGATATACAGACCTTACTCACAGGGAATAGGAGTGGATGGAGATTTAATAGAAGACATACGTAGCATTGCCAGGAAAGAGGAAGTGCTACTGATAACTGATTTAACATATCTATTCATAGAATATTTTGGGAACTGAACCCATGGTAAAAAAATATACTGAACATAACAATAGGTCTATGGAGAATTTCCCAATAAGCTTTTAGAGAATCTCCCCTGAACCCTCCCAATAAATATTATCCAACCATTATCCAACTACCCAATCTATCTGTTTGATGCAAAACCTATGTAATATAACTCTCTTGTAAATATGTTGATTGTAATATAAGTTTTCTGTAAATATTGCATTATCCTACCTGTATTCACTCTATAATCTATTTCTGTGTAACATCACTATTCTAAGCTTAAGTTATAAGTTTAATGTAAGATTAATGTAATTGGTTTGTTAATTGTAAACTGCCCTTGATCTCTGGAAGGGTCAGTATATAAGACCATATAAATAAATAAATAAAATATAGGATGTTGATTGGCTCATCCCTGCTGCGGTGTCATCTAGAAGTAAGAAGATCCTGGATTCTCTACAGGGAGAAATATTCAGACAATAACAGAACCCACACATGAAGGGACCATACTGGACTTGGTGCTTACCAATGGGGAAAGTGTTTCTGATGTTTTAATGAGAGATCATCTTGCATCCAGTGATTACCAGATGGTGTGGTTCAGTATTAGGACTAGGGCTGATAAAATCCATTCAAAAGCAAGGGTCTTACTTAGGAAACTAACTTTGCCATCTGTTGGGTGTCAGCGAAATGAAATGGACTGGCATCGGGCACTTTGCATCAGATGATCACATGGTCTACTATGCTGGAAATGAAAGACAAAGAAGAAATGGTGTTGCATTTATAATAAAGAAGAAACTTGCAAGAACTGTAATGAAATACAATGCAGTCAGCGAACGCTTAATCTCTGTTCGTCTATGAGGAATGCCTATCAACATAACTATAATTCAAGTATATGCCCCAACAACAGCTGCAGAAGAGAATGAAATTGAAGAGTTCTATGAACAAGTACAAGCTGAAATTGACAGAACATGCAAACAGTATATCCTGATAGTCATGGGTGACTGGAACGCAAATGTTGGCAACAAAGAAGGCAAAGTAGTTGGAAAATATGGACTTGGCAACAGAAATGAAGCTGGAGAAAGACTGATAGAATTCTGCAAGACCAACAATCTATTCATCTCAAATACCTTCTTCCATCAACACAAACGGCGACTGTACACATGGACTTCACCCAATGGATTGTATAAAAATAAAATTGACTACATCTGTGGAAGTCAAAGATGGAAAAGTTCTATAACATCAACAAAGACAAAACCTGGAGCTGACTGTGGTACAGATCATCAACTACTAGTATGCAAACTCAAGCTAAAGTTGAAAAAGAACAAACCACTCATGAATGCAGCAAAATATGACCTTGAGAATATACCACTGGAATTTAAAGACTGCCTGCAAAATCGATTTGCTGCTTTAAATACAAATGACAGAGCTCCAGAAGAGTTATGGAATGACATCAAGAAGGTTGTGTTGGAAGAAAGCGAGAAGTTTCTACAAAAGGTGAAAAACAAAAACGGCCAAAATGGATGATGGAAGAAACTCTGAAAATTGCCCAGAAACGCAGAGAAGCTAAAGCCAGAGGAGAAAGATATATCCCGGTGAAAAGCGGGATATAAATACAGCTAAATAAATAAATAAATAAATAACAGAACTCAGAGATTTCCAAAGTGCAGCAAGACAGGACAAGGAAAAGTACTACAACGACGCATGCAAGGAAATAGAAGCAGAAACTATTAGAGGAAGAACAAGATTGGCTTTCCTAAAGCTACAAGAGTTAAAGAAAAAGTTCCAGCCTCGAATTGGAATGTTATAGGATGCTCAAGGTTCTATGTTGAATGATGCTGAGAAGATCAAGAAAAGGTGGAAGGAATATACAGAGTTTTTATATGATAAAGATCAAGTGGACCAACAGCCGTTTCAACCTGTACCTTATGATCGGGAACCATTGGTGATGAAAGAAGAAGTTGAAGCAGCATTGAAAGCCTTATCAAAGAACAACTGCATAAAAAAGCCAAACCACAACACAACGACCCATAAATATAAAGTACAATTTTTTTGTCGGAGCTAGCCGTAAGAAGGTCGAAATGGAAAACGACAGCTACTTTTTTCTCTCAAAAGGTTCTTCACCAAAATTCAAATTTCAAAATTCAAAATGTATAATACAATGTTCTCCAGGACCAAGCAAGAAGTCAGTCCTCACATATGGGTGACGTCGGCGCCGACGGAGCCCTCGCGGAGCAATTTTCCCCAGCTTTCAAAGAAAGCCTTTGGGAATTGCAGCGCGCATGCGCGGTCGCCTTCCCGCCCAAGGGTGCCATCTTAGCCAGTCTTCTTTTTTCCGCGGAGCCCTACAGACGTACCCGTCGTGTCCCCGCGAAAAAGTTGATATTTACTCATAATTTACTCTTTTTTCCTTCGGTTCGACGCCGGTCTTTTTCCCGCCCGGACTCGCGACGCTGGTCACGAGTCCTCTTCTTCTTTTTCGGTTTTTCTGACTTAGTCAGTTTCGTTTTCGGTTTTTCCCTGGCAGCCCGGTCCTTTGACCTCGCCGGGGCCCTTTTTCCCCCGATGGCTGCCAGTGGTTTCAAGCGGTGTGGTCAGTGTGACCGAAATATGTCACTAACTGACACACACGACAATTGCCTCCGCTGCCTGGGCCCGGATCATGAAGAAATGATCTGTGGGCCCTGCGGCAAAATGTCCTCCAAAGCGTTGAGAAGTCGGCGGCATCAGCGGGATAGGATCTTCGCTGACCCCAGCCGTACCCGGACCTCGTCGGAGGCCTCCGCGTCCAGAGGTTCCAGCTCGGACCGTTGCCGGAGTTCCTCCGATAGGGGTTCTCCCTCCGGGGACCATCGACGGAAGGTGAAACCCGCGAGGGCGGCGTCGGTGGACGCTCCTGGCTCCGCGAGGGCCAGGTCGCATAGCCCCGATAGCCGTCCCGGGTCCTTGGAGAAGGAGCACCTCTCGAAGCGACCTCGCCTGGAGTCAGAGCTGCCTGCTCGGGTAAGTCCTGTGGTCCTCCTGGACTCGCCTCCGAGACCGCCGACGTCGGGCCCGACGCCGTCGGGGCCCGAGTCGGGGGCTGCTGGGTCACCTGAGCTCGGACTCAGGTTGACGGCCTTGGAGAGCAGACTGTCTGCCTTCATGGACCAGCAGCGGGCACTGCTCGCTGGCCTCGCTGGCGCCGCTGCCCCGACCGCCGGGACGTCGACGTCTAAGTCGACCCCGGAGACCGAGCCGATCCTCGAGTCCATGCGAACTCGAGTCGATCCTCGGTCGAGGTCACCCTCGGCCTCCCGTTCGGGACCGAGGTCGCCGACGCCGACTCCCTCGGCGTCGGGGCGGCAGGCGCCGCGCCCTGCCCGGGCCGACCCCACCGATTCCTCGTCGGAGTCGGTCTGGGAGTCTGAAGAGGAAGAGTCACCTGATTCTTTTCGGACTCGGTGTGTCCCCTCGGACTCACCTGAGTCCGAACCTCGGAAGCAGTCCCCCCGGAGGATGCCCGGTTCTCGGACTTCGTCAGGGATATGGCCAAGGCTTTGGCCTTCCCTGCGGATCCCGAGGAGGAGCCTCGAGCCGAAGAGCTCGACGCCCTCCAGTATGACTCTCCCGCCAGGGAACACTTTACTGTACCGGTTCCTCCCATGCTGGAACGACTACTCTTCCGCATGTGGGAGAGTCCGGCCTCCTCGCCGGTCCTGAGCAAGCGGGTCGATTCTATCTATCGAGTCCGCAAGAGCCCTGGCTTCCAAAAAGCACAGCTACCACACCATTCCATGGTAGTGGAATCGGCCATGCATCGTCTTAAGAGCCAGAAGATGCACTCCTCGGTGCCTCCTGGCAGGGAGGCCCGTAACCTGGATGGCCTTGGTAAGAAGTGTTTCCAGGGCTCTATGCTTGCGTGTCGTGTCCAGACCTACCAGCTATACATGGGCATGTATCTCCGAGACCTGGCTAGAGAGCTAGCCGGATTCTCCGCTGGTTTGTCCGAGGAACCCTTGCGGAGGTTCCTGGCCTTGTCCTCTGGCATTCGGGAATGCTCAAAATTCATATCCCAAGCAGCCTATGATGGCTTTGAAGCATCGGCTCGAGTGGCCGCAGCCGGCATCGGTGCCCGCCGACAGGCTTGGCTTCAGTCGTCTGACCTTGAGCCCTGGGTGCAGGACAAGTTGGTCGATGTCCCCTGCCGAGGCGAGAACCTCTTTGGCAAGCCCATGGCTGAAAAGGCTGCACAGATCGAGACGGAGACTCTCACCAGGACTAGGCTTTCTAGGAAGACCTCCGCCCCTTCCCAGAAAAAGAAGGGCTCGGGAAAGAAGTCCTTTTACCCGAGAAAGGTGGCTGCCTACAAACAATACCCCCAATATCAGGCCCCTGCAGCTCCCCAACAGGGCCAGCAGGCCAAGGGACGGGGTAACGGGTCCCGTAGGCAGCAAGCCCCCAAGCCTGCACCACCAGCCCCTGCTCAGCAGGGTGGGGGCTTTTGACTCCTTAAGCATAGCCTCTCCCCCTCCGCTGGTTCCTCCCAGCACCGGAGGCCGGCTGGTTCACTTCGCCCACAGGTGGTCCAGCATCACCTCAGATGCCTGGGTGCTTCAAGTCGTGAGAGAAGGCTATCTTCTCCACTTCCACCAGGTCCCTCCCTCCTATTTTCCGGGAGAACCTCCACGACCCCCTCTGCACAGGGAATTACTCCTTCAGGAGTTAGCAGGTCTTCTACAGGAACAGGCGGTGGAACCGGTGCCCCACCACCTGAGAGGTCAAGGCTTTTATTCCAGGTACTTTCTAGTACCAAAACGGACAGGAGGCCTCAGACCCATCCTGGACTTGCGCAACCTCAACAAGTTCAAGATGCTTACCCTTGGAATCCTTCTGCCCTACCTCCAGCAGGGAGATTGGCTATGCTCCTTGGATCTAAAGGATGCCTACACGCACATCCTCATCCACCCAAGCCACCGCCAATACCTAAGGTTTGTGGTGGCCGGAAATCATTACCAGTACAGAGTACTACCCTTTGGCCTGTCCTCCGCACCGCGAGTCTTCACAAAATGTCTCGCGGTGGTGGCGGCCCATCTCTGGCTTCACGGCCTCTATGTCTTTCCGTACCTCGACGACTGGTTCATCAGAGCAGCGTCCGCTCCGGAGGTCACCAACGCCACACGCCGCACGGTGACTCTTCTGCAGTACTTAGGCTTTGTTATAAACTTCGCAAAGTCCACTTTGCTCCCCTCACAGGATCTCGAGTTCATCGGTGCAAGGCTGCACACTCCTCAGGCACGAGCGTTCCTACCGCTCGACAGGGCTCAACGGCTCATGGACCTAGCCGACCGTTTTCGCAGCCAGCCCCTGGTCTCCGCCAGGCGCTTCCTGAGACTACTCGGCCATATGGCTTCCACCGTCCATGTGACCCCCAATGCCCGCCTGAATATGCGGCCTGCTCAATGGTGTCTCCGCAAGCAGTGGCAACAAGCCACAGGCGGCCTAGCAGACCTAGTGCGCGTCTCCGAGCCGCTGATCTCGTCTCTCCAGTGGTGGCTTCATCGGCCGAACCTGGTACTCGGCATGCCTTTCCAGTCACCTCAGCCGGCCCGGGTGCTGACGACAGATGCATCCCTCCTGGGCTGGGGAGCACATTGCCAAGGGGCACGTACTCAGGGCCTCTGGACCACGTGGGAGTCTGCTCAGCAGATCAACTTCCTGGAGCTCAGAGCGATCCGCCTGGCTCTCAAGGCCTTCTCCCACCTGACCTCTCACCAGTCCGTCCTTGTCCAGACGGACAATCAAGTTGCCATGTTCTACGTGAACAAGCAGGGGGGCACGGGCTCCTTCCTTCTCTGTCGGGAAGCACAGAAGCTCTGCTCTTGGGCCGTCAGTCACGGCGTTCTTCTCAAGGCAGTTTATCTCCCCGGCCAAGAAAATTGCCTGGCGGACAAACTCAGCAGGATCCTCCAGCCGCACGAGTGGCGCCTGGATCCCTTGGTAGTTCAGAAGCTCTTTCTAAAGTGGGGCCTCCCCACGATGGATCTCTTTGCCAGCCCTCTCAACCGGCAACTTCCTCGCTTCTGCTCTCGTCAGCCACATCCCCTTCGAGTTGCGGCAGATGCTTTTCTACTCTCATGGTCGGAGAGCCTTCTGTACGCTTTCCCTCCCATCCCGCTAGTCTCTCGGACTCTTTTCAAGGTTCTCCGAGACAAAGCCTTCATGATCCTGGTGGCCCCTCGCTGGCCCAGACAGCCGTGGTTTCCACTCCTGCTGCAATTAGCGGTAGAGGATCCATTCCCTCTGGGGTTACAACCGGATCTCCTCACTCAGGATCAGGGGTCTCTGCTACACCCCAACCTCAGATCTCTCAATCTAATGGCCTGGCTGCTGAGAGGGTAGTCCTTGCTCCCCTTCTCCTGCCGGCAGAGGTGGAGGAGGTCGTCCTAGCTTCGCGACGACCTTCTACCCGCAAATGCTACGCCCTTAAATGGCGTCGTTTTTCCGTTTGGTGTACCCAACAGTCTCAGGATCCCTTCTCCTGCCCGGTGTCGGTGATCTTGCAGTACTTGCTATACCTCTCTAATCTGGGACTTAAGTCCAACTCCGTCAAAGTTCACCTCAGTGCTCTTTCAGCACATCATGTGCCGGTGGACGGCAGACCTCTTTCCAGCGACCCTCTCGTAGCGAGGTTTCTCCGAGGTCTCCTTCTACTTAAACCACCTCTGCGCCCGCCAGCGCCTGACTGGGACCTGAATGTAGTTTTACAGCGGATCACCTGTCCGCCTTTTGAACCTATGGCTACCTGTTCTCTCCGTTTTCTTTCTTGGAAAACATTGTTCTTGATAGCCCTCACTTCCGCTAGACGCGTAAGTGAATTGCAGGCCCTCGTGTCTGATCCCCCTTACACTCGGTTCTACAAAAATAGGGTAGTCCTACGGACTCACCCAAAATTTCTTCCAAAAGTGGTCTCCCCTTTTCACATCAATCAGGAGGTGGTACTTCCGACCTTCTTTCCCAGACCACACTCCAGCCGAGCTGAAACGGTCCTCCATACCCTGGACTGTAGAAGGGCATTGAACTTCTACCTTGACCGTACGCGGGAGCACCGTAAAGCTGCTCAGCTTTTTGTGTCTTTTGACCCCAATAAATTGGGGCTCCCGGTCTCCAAGCGTACTCTGTCCATCTGGGTTGCGGACTGTATCACTTGGGCTTATGGGGCAGCCGGACTCTCCTTGGAAGGTCGAGTCACGGCTCATTGCGTTCGGGCAAAGGCTACGTCAGTGGCTTACCTCCGCTCTGTTCCGCTGGCAGACATCTGCCGGGCCGCTACTTGGTCTTCGAGCCAGACTTTTGCGGTCCATTACTGTCTCGAGAGGGAGTCCCGCAGGGACAGTGCTTTCGGACAGGCAGTCCTCCGTAATCTCTTTGAGGTCTGAGCAACTCCTACCCTCCATCCCGGATGTGGGCTACCGGTGGGTAATAATTCAGCGAAGATTCCTTCCTTCTGTGCTGCTGAGCTAGAGGGAGCTCATTTTTGTGCTTAGGGTCTCCGGTAGCCTTAAGCTTGGGAGTCCCATATGTGAGGACTGACTTCCTGCTTGGTCCTGGAGAAAGCGTAGTTACTCACCTGTAACAGGTGTTCTCCAGGAGCAGCAGGAATCAGTCCTCACAACCCTCCCTCCTCCCCTTGGAGTTGCGATCATCTGCTTTAGTTTTTTTGCAAATTTTTATGCTGTCTTTTTTAGCTATGTCATCTGACTGGCTAAGATGGCACCCTTGGGCGGGAAGGCGACCGTGCATGCGCGCTGCAATTCCCAAAGGCTTTCTTTGAAAGCTGGGGAAAATTGCTCCGCGAGGGCTCCATCGGCGCCGACGTCACCCATATGTGAGGACTGATTCCTGCTGCTCCTGGAGAACACCTGTTACAGGTGAGTAACTACGCTTTAACTTATCTCAGTTCATAGGCGCTGATAATGGAGATCAAGATGCATACATCCGTGAATACTGACGGAACTTGAGGACGTTTTAGCAGCTCCATTGACTGACATTTTAAATGCTTTTTTGGAGTTGGAAGTAGCCCCAGAGGACTGGGAAAAGGCACATGTGTCCCTTTACACAAAAGCGGAAGTAAGGATGAGGTTGAAAAATACAGGCCGGTTAGTTTAACCTCTGTGGTGAGTAAACTATTGGAAACGCTGCTGAAAGAGAAAATAGTGAGGTTTCTGGAGTCCAGTGGATTACCAGATCCAAGACAGCATGGATTCACCAGAGGCAGTGTTAGATAAATCTGATTGATTTCTTTGACTGGGTGACCAGGACGTTGGACAGACAGAGAGCCCTAGATGTGATGTACTTGGATTTCAGTAAAGCCTTTGACACTGTTCTGCACAGACAACTTATAAACAACCCTAGCGATGGACCCTAAATTTACTGATTGGGTTAGATATTAGTTGAGTGGGAGGCGACAAAGGGTACCAGTAAATGGAGCTCACTCTGAGGAGATGGAAGTTACCAGTGGTGTGCTACAAGGACATCATTTATTTATAAGAATTGTAAATAAGTTAACAAAAGAGTGTGAATCATGTGCATATTTATGATTGATATTTATCTGCACCTGTTAGTATTTATTTAAAATGTTTGATGTATCTCAGTTGTTAATAATGTAAACTGCTATGATTGCTCAAAATGGTGGTATAAAAGTCACATAAATAAATAAATTAAATAAATCTGTCCTTGGTCTGATTCTTTTTAACATCTTTGTTAGTGATATTGCAGAAGGGCTATCAGGTAAGGTTTGCCTTTTTGAAGATGATACCAAAATCTGCATTAGAGTAGACACCCAGGAAGGAGTAGATAGTATGAGGAGGGATCTAGCTAAGCTTGAAGAATGGTCTAGAATTTGGCAGCTGATATTTAGTTTATTTGGGCTGCCACAATCCAAGGGAACAGTACAGTGTAGGGGGTGAATTACTTCTATCCACTAAAGAAGCGCAGGACCTAGGCGTGATTGTGTGTCTGATAATCTTAAATTAGCTAAACAGGTAGAAAAGGCGACGGCGAAAGCTAGAAGGATGCTTGGATGCATAGGGAAAGGAATAGCCAGCAGAAAAAAGGAGTTGATAGTGCCTCTGCAGAAGTCTTTGGTGTGACCTCATTTGGAGTATTGTGTGCCGTTCTGGAGACCGCACCTTCAAAAGGATATAAACAGGTTGGAGTCGGTGCAGAGGGTGGCTACTAAAATGGTTAGTGGTCTTCGTTATAAAGCATGAGGACAGTCTTAAGGATCTTAAAATGTATACTTTAGAGGAAAGGTGGGACAGAGGAGATATGATAGAGATGTTTAAATACCTCCATGGCATAAATACACAGAAGAGCCTCTTTCGATTGAAAGCAAGCACTGCTATGAGGGGGCATAGGATGAGGATGAAAGAGGATAGACTCAGGAGTAATATGCGGGAATATTTCTTCACGGTTGATGAGTGGAATAGTCTCCCAGTGGAGGTGGTAGAAATGAGGACAGTATCTGAATTCAAAAAAGCATGGGACAAACACAGAGGATCTTTAAAGGAAAAAGGAGGACTATTGTAGTGGTTGATATGGAAGGGAATACTAGATAGGTCATGTGGTCTTTTTCTGCCATCATGTTTCTATGTTTCTATATAAATTTGGTACATAATTTTATAAGAGGCTGCCTATATGTGAAGGCTGCATAGGTGCCTATCCATCAAGGCATATAGGTATCTATCCATCTTTCTAATATACTAGCACAAATCATGCAAAAACATTGCTTGGATCGTGGGTGGTAACATTTATACTTGCTTGGAAGCAGGCGTAAATGCTAGCATGTAAAATACTTCCATAAATTGCAACTCTGCCCAAACTCCTCCCCTGGGTATGCTAACTGTACAGACATCTTCAGGTGCAAGCTAATTTTATAAGGGGACTTTCATGGATGAAACAGGTTTATAATATAACCTCTTTAGAAGGGGGGTTCCTATGGGTTCAGTAGCTAGATGTGTTTGCCTGAAAAAAGAGGGGCCTCAAAGCATGCCTGCATTTTAGAAAGTGGACAGAAGAGACCTCACAGTTTATAAAATACGGGTTGCGGGGTCTAGAGGGGAAGTAAGATAGCGGCAGGAAGTGTCGCTGGAGCATCTCTCTCAGAGCTGCTGACCCAGAGCTGTACATGGGCCATGTGACAACGGCAGCTTCTCCAGAGTTTGTGGTACTGCGTGGAAATGTGGAGGAGGCTACAATATCTGCCATGGAGATTGTGCCAGCACAGACCGTTGCACTGCCAGCTCCCAGGGTTAAACGTCTACAATGGAAACACCGTGGAACACAATCGCAATCGTGAACTCTTCTCTAGGCTCTCTCATGGGAAATGTGAGAAGTTATTTGTTGGCAGTTAAGAATAATTATTCCTCTATCTCCACTGTTCAGGGAGAGTTCTCGCTTTGGAGCAGGAAATGGGTCACCTCCGGGATCTGGTTGGAGCTCAGACTAAAGACAAACATGTGTCGTCTCGGAAGACGGAGTATTTAGAAAATCAAGTTTGACATAATAACAACAGACTTTTGAATTTTCCCAGTTCTCCAATTTTGTCACCGGTGGAGATGGTGAGGAAATACTTTGGAGAGGTATTAAAAATCTCTCCAGAGCATTTCCCACCTTTAACTTCAGTGCAATACTTGTCTCTGGGGACTAGTGGCTGTGGAGATGCTCCTGGGGCTGTCTCTGTGGGAGGTGGGGACCTAATAGGGTTCCTAGAGAACTCCTTAGAGGTTATTACAGATAGGTCCACCCTGCTTGTGACTCTGGCCTTGGAGTCAGATAAAGCTTTGATTTTCTGCTCTTATATTAGGAATTTTAATGAGTGGTTTTTTTTAGGGTCGCAGGTTAGAATGTTTCCAGATTTATCTCGTGGTTCTCAGTTGAGGAGGAAGGAGTTCCTTGGCCTTCGGCCAAGAGTCTTGGCCATAGGAGCTTCTTTCCAATGAAATTTCCTGTTAAATGTTGTGTTCCTTATAAAGATAATGTATATTTGTTCTTTGACCCTAAGCAGCTCATGCAGTTCTTTACTGTTAGAGAAGAAGTTAGTGAAGTGGTATTTAAAGGTGATACTGCAGAGGAATTGAGAGAAATATCGCTACACCAGGAAGATGTATTACAACTATTTGATAAACTGAATAGTAGCAAATAACCTGGACCGGATGGTTTACATCCAAGAGTGTTTAAAGAACTGAAATATGAGATTGCAGACCTGCTATTAGTAATCTGTGAACTTTCATTAAGATCATCTGTAATACCTGAAGATTGCAGGATCGCCAATGTAACACCAATTTTTAAAAAGGGTTCCAGGGGTGATCCTGGAAACTACAGACCGGTGAGCCTGACGTCAGTACTGGGGAAAATGGTAGAAACCATCATAAAGAACAAAATTACACAGCATGTAGATAGTCATGGCCTAATGGGAGACAGCCAACATGGCTTTAGACAAGAAAGATCTTGTCTTACTAATCCGATATGTTTTTTTGAAGGTGTGAATAAACAGGTAGACAAAGGTGAATCGGTTGATATAGTGTATCTGGACTTTCAGAAAGCCTTTGACAAGGTCCCTGATCAGAGACTTTGGCAAAACTAAAAAGTCATGGGATAGGAGGCAGTGTACTATTGTGGATCAGGAACTGGTTAAAAGCTAGAAAGCAGAAGGTAGGGCTAAATGGCCAATTTTCCCAATGGAAAAGGGTGAATAGTGGAGTACCCCAGGGATCTGTACTAGGTCTGCTACTTTTTGACATATTCATAAATGACCTGGAAAAGGGAATAACTAGTGAGGTTATCAAATTTGCGGAAGACACAAAACTATTTAAAGTTATTAAAACCCAAGAGGATTGTGGAAAACTGCAGGAGAATCGGGATAAATTGGAAGACTGGGCATCCAAATGGCAGATGAAATTTAATGTGGACAAATGCAAAGTTATGCACCTAGGAAAGAACAACCCAAACTATGGTTACACGATGCAAGGTTCCACATTGGGAACCACCAGCCAGGAAAAAGATTTAGGCGTCATTGTGGATACCATGTTAAAACCCTCGGCCCAGTGTGCCACGGCAGCCAAGAGAGCAAATAGAATGCTAGGTATCATAAGGAAAGGAATGGAAAATAAAACAAAGCATATTATAATGTCTCTGTATCGTTCAGTGGTATGACCGCACCTTGAATATTGTGTGCAATTCTGGTTGCCGTATCTTAAAAAGGATATAGAGTTATTAGAAAAGGTACAGAGAAGAGCCACCAAAATGGTAAAGGGGATGGAAGGCTACTCCTATGAAGAGAGGCTAAAATGTTTAGGGCTCTTCAACCTGGAAAAGAGATGGATGAGGGGAAGATATGATAGAGGTCTATAAATTAATGAAAGGAGTGGAACGGGTAAACGTAGATCGATTGTTTACGCTATCAGAATATAGAAAGACTAGGGGACATGTAATGAAGCTACAGAGTAAACTATTTAAGACAAATAAGAGAAAATATTTTTTCACTCAACGTGTAATCAAACTCTGGACTTTGTTACCGGAGGATGTAGTAAGGGCTGTTAGTGTAGCTGGGTTTAAAAAAGGTTTGGACAAGTTCCTGGAGGAAAGGTCCATAAACCATTATTAAAAAGGGACCCAGGATATCAATGCTTGACCCAATACAAGCATTGTGGAACCTGTGTCTCTTGGGGATACTGCTAGGTACGTATGACCTAGATTGGCCACTGTTGGAAACAGGATACTGGGCTTGATGGACCTTGGTCTGACCCAGTATGGCATATCTTATGTTCTTATGTACAGGTTGCTGTCCGTTCCCGCATGGCTGACACTTAAGTCTCCACCTGCCTTCTAAATTTATTTTGGTAGTTTGTGGCAGGTTCTGTCACTACTTATGTTTTTCTTAGTACCTCCCTTTGTTTCCTCTTAATATTTGTGGACTAACTTTAATGGAGATTCTTTTTCTTTTTTTTGTATTTTGCTTCATGATGTTATTATATACTTCACTTTCTCCTCATTCATGTTAATACTTGGATGTATATGGATAAATGCTAATAAATATATACATTAAAAAAAATACGGATTGCATAGTTAAAAGTGATCAACATGGATAGCAGACCTACTAACCATGTTAATTGCGATGAGCAAGATATGCAGTGACCCGCAGCTGTTTCATGCCGCTGAATATCCCCTCTAATTCCACTGCATGAGTTAATGCTTACCACACAGCATTGGGGAATTCTAGGGTCATTCCAGGGATGGTGCCCAGGATAACGGGTCAGCAGCAGTATTCAGCTGCTTGCCAATTATCATAAACTGGCTAAAGATAGACGAAAGGCTGGCCTAACTTTAGCCGGGTTAGCTAAAACGCTATCTGGACACACTGGATATTCAATGCATGTCCCTTGAAGTAAGCACCATCTGGTGTACACACCCACATATACATATATATGATATCTCCCCCTTATCCTCACCAGCTACGCTGGACTGCAAGGCATAGGGCTAGTGCAAAGATCTTGAGGCTACCATAAAAGCATGCATTCGCCATGCCAGGTGCTTCGATAGGAGCATTTCCTACCCCCACTCTTGAGTCACAGAGGAGTGATACTGAAGGAGAGGATACAAATGGGCATGTTTACTAAAATGCAGCAGTGCACTGAGTGTAAAGTCCCAAATTTTAGCACAGGGATGACATCATAACCACGCCAACAATTGGAGGCACGCCTGGCATGTCCCTATGTAGTTAACAGTTTGCTGATATCACGGGTGCACTTCATGCCAGTCATTGGGGTATTGGTTGCCGAGTTTCCTCCATTGATAATTCCAATGTGTAGATTTGTAAAATGGGTCCCCAGCTCCACCTATAGGCACAGTACACATGCACTCCTGCTCCTTTTCGAAAATACTGTGAGAATCTTGTATGCTGCGACTTCGGCATCTCAGTTCTTACCCCCACGAAAGTGTGATGTGTGCCTTTGAGTCAATGCTGATGCAGCAGCTGCTGGGTTTTCTTGACAGTGTGACCAGAAGCAGAGTTCTAGTGTTAAGTGACATGTCCAGGGTCAGACGGAGTGCCAATGGGAACTGAACCCTAGTCTCTTGGGTTCTAACTACTAGGCTACTCCCTCACACCTTCTGAGCTCCACATACTGTCTAACATGTGCCTTCATTCTTCTCCATTAAAGGCCTGGTAGAGAACTTGTGTCTACCTAGGACACAGCTGCCAGGTGCCTATACTCCACTTTTACCACCTTGTAGATACCTGGGCTGTGGGCTGCACAAGGTTCACATAGTACATGGTGAATGACAGTGTCTAGAGTTGGAAATGTGCAGGTTACCTTCTTCTCTGACTTTGTTTAGGGTTTTACCCATTGCTTCTAGCAAGTTACCCCCAGTTTTGCTTTTAGTGGAAATGTTCTATATTTTGATTCCACACTTTTGCTATATACAGATCGTCTGTGTGTGTGCCTTGCCTTTTTAAATACCATCACTGTTTTTGGCCCCACCACCTCCACCAAGAAAATATTTCCGGCACCCACCATCTTTTCTGTGATAAAGTATTTCCTGACATTGCTTTTAATGTGCATGCTCAGGGATTCACTATCAATTGGCATTTGTAAACTTCATTTTTGCTAATGAGTAGGTGCTGCCAGACTCAGCAGATCCAATCTGGGAGAAGGAGAGCACCAAGGAAGGGTCACCAGCAACCAACACAGAACCTTGGAGCCAATCGTACTGCAAATCGTTGACAGTCAGCCAGAGAAAGGTCTCTACCCGAGTTCTGAAAATCCCATGAGTGATAAGCTCAGAGCAGGGATGCAATACACAGACTTTTAGAGACTGAGGAAGGGCTATTGGAAGATAAGATTGGAAAGGAGAAAAAAAAAAAAAGCAATGATCTCAAGGTGGTGAAACAGTGTGACAAGGAGGTGGCAAAAGCCAGTAGGATCCTGGGTTGCATACAGAGAGGAATTACCAGCAGAAAGGAAGAGATAGTAATGCTACTGTACAAGTCGCTGGTGAGGCCTCACTTGGAATATTGTGTTCAGTTTTGGAGACCGTATCTCGCAAAAGATATAAAAAGATTGAAAACGTTCAGAGGAAGGCGACCAAAATAATTTGAAGTCTGCATCAGAAGACTTATGAGAAGAGACTTGAAGACCTAACTATGTACACTCTGGAGGAGAGGAGGGACAGGGGAGATATAATTCAGACCTTTAAATACTTAAAGAGTATTAATGAACAATCAAACCTCTTCCAAAGACAGGGAAGCTGTAAAACTAGAGGGCATAACATGAAGCTGCAAGGGGGTAAACTGAAAGGCAAAGGGTGGTAGATGCTTGGAATGCCCTCCCGAGTGAAGTGGTGGGGCAAACACAGTGACAGAATTCAAAATGGCATGGGACAGACACAGTGGATCCCTTTATAGCAACAGGATAAAATCAAAATAAACTTAACTATCTCTTATATCTCAACAAATAGGAATGACCTACATGGACCTAAACAAAGGCATGGGGAGGGGTGACCTCCACAGAGTGGCAGATGCACCTACTCTTGCCACCTTGCTGGACAGACTAGATGGATCATACTGGTCTTTATCTGCCGTCATTTACTATGTTATGTTATATTATGTTATGTTAATAAAACCAGCACCTTCAAGTCTGTCTTTGAGGGAGTGAGGAAGGGCTCTGGAGCTTAGAATTTCAAAGAAGAAAAACAGAGAACATGAAGGCTGACTTGGAGCCACTGTTGTTGAGGCTTGTAGTGAAAAGCACAAAAATAAACACCCCCCCCCCCCCCCCCCCCCAGTTTCAAGAAAGAAGAGTATTCTTGCCTCTTAATGTTGCTGTGTCTAATCTGTCTGGGTTTGCAGGTTGGAATGTCTGGTGGGCTTCTTTCTATCTCTTTGGGCTGGGGGAGAAGATCCGCAAAGACAAAGAGAGGCTAGGGAAATTCTCCCTGTACAGTTTGATAATTGGGAATTGTTTTCTGCCTTGAGTCTTGCTGGAAGGGGACTGTGCACAAACTCTTCCATAGATGACACTTGATAGTGGCACTGTGGAGGGGAGGTTACTGTATCTAATCTAAGTATTCCATTGCACAACCAGAAGATACAGTGACAATTGTTCTGCAACAATCTTGTTCACCTGTTATCTGTAAGATCAGTGGTGGGGGTGGGAGGGCACCTTACTGTATCTATGTATGGCATCCCACATTCATAGAATAAAGTTCCAAGTTAAAAGTTAAATAAAATTTAAAGACAGGCAGTCTCTGGTCCCAAGAGCTGGAAATCCAGTCTCATAGAAACATTAGCAGGGTGAATGCATCCTACCTTCTCCCCAGTCTTTTGAAGAGTGTCAGTAAGCAGACATTATAACTGGGCAGAGCCAAGCCTACCCCAGGCTGTGTGGGTGATCCCAGGCACAGTAACTGAGACAGCACACTTGGGGTGATGGTACTCTAGGTGGCACAAGCCTACTAGATAAATACAGTGTATACTTGTGCAGAAAATGCAAGTCATGACTATTTCTTATGAGACGTCCCCTTCCCCCATCTGCCTAGATATGAATATGGTGTACATGGTGATGTGCCACTAATATTGCAGGCCACAGTCTAAACACCCAGTAGATGATCCCAACCCCATTTGCATGTGCTCAGTTAGCACCTTCTAAATAGAAACCTTCCTCCATCCAGGGGTTCTTTCTGGTTGCCCATATAAGATTTAGCACATAGAACTTTGCTCAAGATTGTAAAGATGTGACAGGCCTTACTCAGGTTCATTGCTACTAGGAAATGACTTATACTCATCCTCATCTTGGGAGTCACTCCTATTATTGGTTGTGACCTGGGTTCCCCCTTCCCCACAATGACCTAGTGGCTATCTTTCATGCTGATCAGGTGAAGGCAATGTGATATGGTAGATTGTCAATGAGAAGAAACTCCTTGAGGTAGCTACAACTCTAGAACCACTTCATAACCCAATTAAACAGAATTATTGCACCATACCCACCTCTGACCTCAGATAATTCTTCTTGTTAAAAGTTTCTTTCCCAGCTATAGTATCTGTACATGCTCAAAGACACAGAGGCCTCTCCACTCATATTTGATGAGTTCAGAGAACAGCAGCTGCTTCTCCAAAAGAGATCATTATTCTGGCTTGCAAGCAATGTTGTATAAGCTATACTCGGTGGTTATAGAACAATCAGTATGATTTCATAGAAGTAGCAGATCACATTGGAGACCCACTTTACCTGGCTTAACAAATTACCGTCCCTGAAAACACCATAAATAGCCCGTCAAAGTGAAGGATGAGGTAAGATATCTCGGAATCACTCTAGACACAAAGCTAAACCTCCATTCACACATCACACATCAAGAAAACTGCTGCAAAGGCATATTACAAATTAAAAATCATAAGGAGTCTCAAACCTATCCTTAACCAAGATCACTTCAGAACTGTATGTCAGGCAATTATCACGCCTGTAATAGACTACGGGAACTCACTATACTATGGTCTCCCTAAACAAACCACACACCCTCTCCAATTAGTGCAGAACACAGCAGCCAAGATTATTACAAACACAGCAAAAAATGAGCACATCACCCAGTGCTCCAGAACCTCCACTGGTTGCCCAATCGAGCTCGCACAAGATTTAAGGTGACTTTAAACATTTTTAAAATGATTAACAATACGTCTGCCAATGCCCTCCAGAACTTAATAACCAGACACATCAGCACGAGACCACTGAGAAGCAGTATGGATAACAAGATATCCACTCCACCTGATTACCAAAGAACAAAACAGGCAACATCTAGAAGGGCACCATCCCTATATGCACCAGAATTATGGAACACCCTACCTGACAGCATGAGGGCCATGAGCGACATAAAAGATTTCAAGCGTATGCTCAAGATTATATTATTTGTACAATACTATGGTCCCTCCCAGAGCCTTCAAATCAAGCCATGAACATGATTGCATACAACAAGGAATGTCTTCTTCTGTATATTGTAAATTATTATATTTATTCCTCCCCTGTACCCATACCTTCCCCAATACCTTTCCTCGCTCCTGCCCCATAATTGTACTTAACTTATTTACGTGTAAACCACATTGATTGAAGGAAAAGGTGGTATATAAAACGGGTTAAATAAATAAATAAATAAAATAATTCCCACTGAGCTACTAGCAAAGTACTAACAGGGTGTGTACTGGAAGTCTACCATGGCTCTGCAGGGCCATGCACCCTAGGGACCACAGTGGAGGCACTCTGGCTGTGGCTGACACTTCTGAAAGGGCACGTTTCAGAGTGGCACCTGGGCTTCTGGTTCAACCCATTGCATGCTGGCCGATGTACTCAGCAATGCAACTTCAAGCTCTTGCTTCCTGCAAACCATGAGGCAAGAAAGGCAAGTATAGGGCAAATACTTAGACCAATTAAGTAAGGAGAAGTGGCCTAGTGGTTGGGACAAGTTAACTCAGGCAGGGGGGGTTTGAATCCTGCTCAGGGACAGCAATCTCAGGTGGGAGAGACTGGAGTCTCTAGCCCTGTAGCTGCTCCTTATGGCCTTAGGCAAGCCACTTAAACCTCTGTTGCCTCAGGTACACATGTAGATTGTGAGCCCTTTTGGGATGAGGGAATATATCCAGTATCTGCTTGTAGCATTTGTAACCACTCTAATGCCTTTCAGCCTGGGTGGTATATCAAGAAAGTAAAGAGAAAGCTGCTGGAGACACCTTTAGCTGTTGCAGTGGGCAACAAACGAAAATTCTGGAGGATACAGCAGGGCACCAAAGCCTGCTGCCATGAGGGTCCCCTTTCCTAACACCATGCCCCAGATTACAGGCACAATCAATAGAACACACGGCAAACAATCCCCCATGGTTTACACACTTGTCTATCACACTGAGCATGTCAGTTATCCAAAGTCCGGCTTTGTGCTGCTTTCCTTCGCAAAGGCTCAGTCACCTGTGCTGCATGTGTGCTTGCACTCCTTTGCTAAATGAACAAGAACGGCTTATGTTGGACAAAGTTACTTGCACAGTAAGGAGGGAAGGTAATATTGTGGCAAGGTTTGGCCTTAAGATAGTGGGTTCCAGTATAAGGAGTCTGGTATCCTATGAGCCCCATCATTTGGCCAAATGTTTGTGCTAGAGGTAGTCTTACTTAAGGTAGCAAGAGTGGCTTAGTGGCTAGAGCAGCAGCGTGATAACTAAAGAGAGCAGGATTCATATCCCACTGGTGCTCCCTGTGGCCTCAGGCAACTCACGTAACCCTCCATTGCCTCAGGTATAAACTTAGGGCCCATATTTCAGTTGAGTGGTGCTAAGTGCCTCATTGGCGCATAGCCCGCCCACCTCCCACCTAACCACGATTTTCTATACCAGGGTCATATGTGGCCCCAGCATTGAAAATCTGGGTGTCGCTGCACCCCTGTAGCACCAATTTGCGATGCTACACGGTTAACCCTAGCACCTTAAAGATAGGCGAGGTTTTGCCATGCCTATCTTTAAGGCGCAGGGTACTAACCGTGTAGCAGCGAAAATTGGCGCTACACTGGTAGCAACATGGCCCACATCTGCTCCACCCCAGAATGCCCCCAACACACCCCAATGCTATGTGGATAGCATCTGGGCGTGTCAGGGACATATCCAGTATTTTCGAAGAGCAATACCCATGCAGGTGCCCTTTGAAAATCCCAGATAAGGCCTGTACATGGGTAAGTAGGGAAGCTGCCCGTGTAAAGGCCTTTGAAAAATGAGACCCTTAGATTGTAAGCCTCTGGAGATAGGGAAATGCCTACTGTACCTGAGTATAACTCACCTTCAACTTATCATTTGTATAGTGGGACACTGCATATGTAGCACTACATGCTACTAGAAAGCCATAAACTAAATACAAATTAAATAAAAAAGCAAGGAATAGGACACCCAGCAGAGTCTTGAGGTACCTGGCAATAAAGTAAACCTCAAGCGTAACTACTCCTGTCTTCAAGGATGTATTAAAAACATCCTTTAAAGGCGCTGCAAGAACTTCTCTGAGTTCTTTCAGTATCCTGGGGTGTATCCCTTCTGGTCCCATAGACTTGTCCAAAACTGAAAGTGGACAGGGTCTGGGAGAAAGTCAGTGGAATAACTGGAGTGGAGAAGTCCACCGGTAAACATATGGAGGATTGTAGGAGTGGAACACGTGTTTTAAAATAGGGGACATTTAGGCTTTCAGCTGCTTATTCTACTCTGCATGCATTCATGAGAACTGTGTTGCCTCACAGAGGAGAAAATGCTGGACCTGTTCTTCTAGAAATTCTCCCGAGACACTGAAAAAATCAATTGTTACATCACAGAGTATATTGATATGAAAAATGTTTAGCCATCCGTTCCATATGCTCAAAATGTGGGCACATCTTGAGACCTATCTCCAGGATTCTACCTCCAATAGAGATTTCCTCTCTTCCTGGACGCGCTTCACTGGACTGCACGGCTTCATGATATTGTGATTTGTGTGTGTATTTGAAGCTCTCACAGTTGTAACTTGTATTATTATTTACGGGATGCTTTTCCCTTTATTTTCTTTTTTTTCTGTATTCTTATAAAATTTCAATAAAAATTGTGAACTTGGAAGAATTACAGAGCAATGTTGCTAATAAATGTGGATCGTAAACTATACTCCAGAATTTTGGCCTTACAGTTGAAAAAAAGCTTCCCGCAATTATAGGTGGTTGAACTAACAACTTTGTTTAACGACGGTTCTCCTCAAACAATACTTAAAAAATATGTTTTCTCATTAATATTTTGATCAAATTGATCATTATAGGGACAGCTGAACAAAGTTGATCTCTCAAACTTCTACCTCTACTATAAGCTATACGAGGTTGGAGATTAGTTAATCTAGGATGAGCTAAAAGAATATTCCATTGTCGTCTAATAAATTTGGCCAGACGTTGGATAGATCACACATATCACTAATATCATTGAAGCAGTAGCTCAATCTGACTGTGCACTATATGTTGGTGACAACAACCATTCTGTGTGATTAAATCATGCTCGCTTATAAGCTTTCTTCAAAACAGAATCAGGATAACCGTGATCATGAAATTTCTCTAACATCTTCTCGGCTTGTGCTTTAAACTCAGCCTCAGATGAACGGATACGTCAACATCGTAACAATTGCGAATAAGGAAGACTTTTCTTCAAATGATCTGGTTGGTAACTTGAATAATGCAACAGAGTATTTTTACACTCACTATCTGTCTTCTGCACTCTTAGATCCAAAGAATGGATCATAGGGGTATGTTTACTAAACTGCGTTAGTGCAATTCGCGTTAGGAGCCGCGGTAGTGACAGAAACCCCAAATAAGGACATGGGCGGTACATCGTTACCACTAACACGTGTTCCAAAAACCAATGAGCGTTACAGGGTGCCGTGGCGCGTTACTGCGCGTTAATTGTTAAGAAGGCGTACAGACACAAAGCACGGAAACAGAGCTGTAGCACAATGGTTACTGTACTGACCGCTGTTACAGGCAGCATGGGTTCGAGTCTCCAGTGTGCCTAACGCAGAAGGCTGGCCCAGGCATCACCCTGCACATTACATAGGGAATGAGGAGGCATGTTTTTCTTTACGTGGAGTAGTGGTGTCAGAAACACACCCTTGGAGTGTGCCTAGCCACGTGCGAGGCTGCGTGCGTGGCTGCGTGTGTTGGTACGGGCGTAGCCCCGTGCGTAGCTGCATGCGTTGGTGCGTGCGTACAATCGTGCGTGGGTACGTGTGTTTTTACCAGTGTGGGCTCCTTATATTACAGACTCTGTAGGGTGTCTTGCACCTATGCATTATGCTAACAGATGTACGTGTGATGGCCTATGGTTTATCAGAGCCTGTCAGCAGGTGCTGTATTTTCCCAGGGTTGGATTGTGCCAGTCACACCCATGATGCACTGCACATGCAAATCAGCTGTCCACAGATGCACACCATGGGTAATGCACCCCCACAGCACCTCGGCCTGGTAGGGGGAAGTGACCATGTGCACCCCCACAGCACCTCGGCCTTGTAGGGGGTACTGACCGTGTGTTGTACTGGCACAGAGTAGCTACACACCGTCACATTGTGTGGGTACTGTGCTCACGCTGAGGGTGCAGTGAGGCGCCCAGCACCAGGTCCACAGCACCATCCATGGCTGAAAGAGGCCATGGCGCAGGTCCAAAGCAATGTTAATGTGTGAGATAGGTAGTTTCTGCAGAAACACCTTGGATATCTCTGTCTGTTTCAGTCAGGTATAGCCCCCATGGACCCCTAGGTGGCCCATGCACCACCACCCCACCCCCCCCACGGGCCAAGGGGGCAAACAGGGTCTCCCAACAATAGATCCACATTCTACCCCCTGCAAAGGTGGCAGTAGAGGGGAACATCAACCCCGGTCCTGCTGAGGCAGTCAATGCAGCTCTGTACACATCCATAACACAATAGCAGACAGACATTAGGCCTGGATATGGTAAGCTGCACCCCACCATTATCTGATATGCTCCTGCTGCAAGCCATCAGCCACTGCACCCTGCAAGCCACTCCATCAAGACACATACCAGCTGCAAACAGCCTGCTAGTTAGTCCATAGTGCATGTGCTCAGTGGAGATGCATGCACCCAGAACTGGGATGTCAGCATACACAGCAAGCAGATAAATCAGTGACTGGGCCCCAAAAGGAAACCCATATCTATCACATGAGAGAAATACCATATAGCAATATGGGGGTGCTTAGCCATGCTGTGGTCACTGCACAGTCAGGGTGAGAGTGATCTCTCAGCAGGACATACTGAGGTCACCCTGTCTGTGTAGGTGGTGGCCGGGCACTAATATGTCCCAGTCAGTGCCCTATGCCCTGTGCAGATGCACCCTGGCCAGGCCACCCTGTCCGGCCTATACCCATGGTACCTTGCTCCTCATTATGCACATTGGCAGCCCAATACTGGCAACATTGCTGGCAGTGTGGGCTGTGGAAGGTGTTTGCAGCCTCCACACACTGGATGGACAGACAGCCAACCCCACACCTATGCCAGCATTGTGCTACTATAGAGGTGTTCAGCAGCCATACCCACCACACCAGTCCTGGGCACAGTACAGGCATGGATATGGTACGCAATACTGTTGGGGGTCACTCCCCAGGGTGGTGAACACTATCAGAGACCAGACCTGCCGCACACACCGCAGACATCAGAATGATTGTTATGGTGGGGCTCAATGAGCAAAATGTGCTTAACGTAGGAATTGATATCTGCCAGTTATCATAGGAAACGTTTGATAGCTGTGTACCATATACCCAGGTGTAGGGTGGCATTGCTAAAGTATGATACAGGCAGGGCCCAATGTCCTGCCTCTCCAGGAGGCATTGGCCAGTGGGGCCTGTGTGTGTGTGTGTGGGTGTGTCTGCCCCTGTTGGCTGCTGCTTTACGGCAGAGTTTCCCAACTCCAGTCCTGGTGTTCCAAACACTGTTCGTGTTTTCATGCTGTCCCTCATAAATATGCATGAGCTACATCTGCATACCATGGGGGTGGTGCATGGATATGCAGCACAGGCATCTTTATTAGAGGCAGCATGGAACCTGAATGGTGTGGGGCCCTCCAGGACTGCATTTGCGGGACTCTGCTCTAGGTAATGTGCCTGTTTATGGTGTCTGTGTTTGGTGTGGTAAAATATAGGCGTATTAACCATGCGTATGTTCTCTGCAATAAAGGAGTGTCTTTACTATCACTGTTTAGTCGTGGGTAAAACTATGGGGACTGGGTTGGCAGGAGCCCCAGCTGGGATTTGAACCTGTGACCCTCTGGTCTTACAGGTACTGGCTGTGTCTGTTGCACCACACTGTGGCCACAGAGACAGTGCAGTCCCTGGAGATAGGACAACTGGCCTGACGAGTCAGAAACCCTGCTCTGCACAATTGCACTGTGGGCTCATTTACCTTGTATGGAGACAAACGTGCACATGAACCTCAAAAAAGACCTTGAAAAAGGGGCAAACGCCCATAACCAAGCTGGGCAACAATGATATCATTGGGCAACATTAAAAAACACTCCCAGGAAAGCTCCAATGAAATGAAATGATTTTTGAAAGGGTCTACGGAGCGTAGACCCTTCCAAACATCATTTCTTTTTTTGGAGCTTTCCTGGGAGTGTTTTTTATTGTTGCCCATTGCTATCACTGTTGCCCAGCTGAATTATAATTTTTACACTGTTTCTTGTGGTCATTTTAAAGTTTTATTTGACATTTTGTTCTGTTCACATGTATCACACTGCTCACGTTTTGTGGGTCTCCCCGGTCTTGCTGTACATTGCTGACGTAAATGGTTTCTCTTCCCTTTAATATGCCTTTAACAACAGGTTTTCATTCGCGTTGGAATTGAGCTCTGAGATTCAGCGCGTTGGTGTGAGGGGAACCTCTCCCCGCCCACTCTCCGCCCATTGACCCCTTCTCTCCGCCCACTCTCCACCTTCTGCGGTGTTTTAACGCGCCGCGGGGGTTTACGATCGTTAACTGCGGTTAACGCACGTAACGTACACTTAACGATCGTTCGCATGTCAGAACGCACGTTATGATGTGCAAACGATCGTTAAGTGTACGTTACGTGCGTTATTCACGAATACAGCAGCTTAGTAAACATACCCCATAGATTCATGACTAGACATCTCATATTTAATATTAGAATTCCACTGACTCAGATATTCAAAAAAGGCTAAGAGCTGAGCATAAGGGCCTCCCCACATCAAAAAATTATCATCGATATACTGCTGCCATTTCAAAATATTGCAGCTGTAGATTGAAGAATATACCCATTGAGTTTCAAAGAAATGCATATATAAATTTGCTAATGATGGGGTAAAAGTAGCCTCCATTGCTGTAACTAATATTTGTTGGAAAAATTCAGACTTGTATACAAAGTAATTTCTTTTAAGCGCCAGCTCTACTAAGTGTAATAAAATAGTTGTTGACACCTTTTGTGACCAGGGTCGTGCTTCCCATATGGACTTCAAGACCATCATAGCTTCATCTTGCAGTATGTTGTTGTTAAGTGCCGTCGAGTCAGAGTCGACTCATGGCGACCCTCTGGATAGCTATCCTAAATTGTGTTCGGTCATCAGTCAGGCGGCTCATTGTTGACAGACTGGTACCTGTAGCTGCTGTTATTGTATCAATCCATCTCATTGCTGGCATTCCTCTTTTGCGTTGACCTTCTATCTTGCCAAGCATGATGTCTTTCTCTAATGATCTCTCTCTTCGCATGATGTGTCCAAAGTATGAAAGTTGAAGTCTTGTCATCTGAGCTTCTAAAGAAAGCTTAGGTTCGATCTCCTCTAGTACAGACTGGTTTGTTCTTCGGGCAGTCCATGGTATACACAGTATTCGCCGCCAGCACCATAATTCAAAGGCATCAATTTTCTTCCTGTCTGTCTTTTTCACTGTCCAGCTTTCACATCCATATGATGTTATTGAAAATACCATGGCTTGAACAAGTCAAATCTTTGTATGGAGAGAGACATCTCTGCTCTTGAGAATCTTATCTAGGTCTTTCATAGCCATTCTGCCAAGAACATTGCGTCGTTTGATTTCTTGACTGCTTGTTGCTTCTTTATTGATAGTTGATCCAAGTAGGTTAAAGTTGTTCACAATTTCAATTTCTTCTCCTTCAACAATGAACCTGTTGATTATGCCAGTTGTCATGATCTTTGTCTTCTTTACATTAAGGTGCAGGCCCATTTTGAGACTATGTTCTTTGATTGCGAGAAGCAAATGTTTCAGATCATCTTCGCTTTCAGCCAGTAATGTGGTATCTTGCAGTATCAAGGTATACAAATCAGCTACGTGTAATGTAACCATCCATTTAACATTACTGCTATCCATGACTGATTGCAATGATTGCAAAAAATGAGTTGTATCTTTAATATAGGAGGTTATCTTAGGCACCTCTTCTTTCAAAAACATATTTAAATAAATACCCACACGTTCAACAATGAATCATTACTAGATAGTATCGGTCTCCCAGGAGGATTAATTAAAGATTTATGAACCTTTGACAATATATAAAAGGCTGGTACCTTAGGAAATGGGAGATTCAAAAACATCCTCTCTATTACTGTTAAAAATCCCAGCTCACACACTTCAGTTGTTATTTTATCTAATATCTGCTGCAATTCTTGAGTTGCATCAGCAGTTAAACGTTGGTAATGAGAGATATTATATAGTTGACGATAGATTTCTTTTTCATAATCAACTGTATTTAAAATGACAATAGTTCCCACTTTGTCCGCCCGTTTAATAATTATATTGTTTTTCTCCCGAAGTTCCCATAAGGCTTTAATTTCAACAGATTTTAAATTCTTTGATGAACACTTATATTTCTGTTCATAACTTTTTAAATCAGATAAGAGCAATTACTTAAAGCCACCAGATGAGAACAAACTACAAAAACACATTAGTTACTCCAAATAAACACTCCAAAACTAAGCAGACCACATCCAACAGGCTCTATCACTTATGCATCGAGCTTATGCAATGCCCTCCTGGAGGATATTAAAAATACGAGGGATACCAAGGACTTCAGGAAAACGTTGAAGGCATTCCTTTATATAGAACATTTTAGCAGTATCACATAGAGCAACATGGACTATCCATCCAATCTGGCACTGGACACTGAGTAATGAACAATACTAAATGAACTCGAAACATGACCCCAAATTGTACATAAGTTATGCTTGTAAATAAGTTATGATAATGTACTCTTAAAGACTTTATTTGTTAAGCTTCCCACACGATATGCAACCCCACCCTATCTACAGTGTTATAATGTATACAATTTTTTGAGTTGTTACAATGTGTACAATGTATACCATGTCTATTCTGACTCGCATTTAGTAGGGATATATGTCCTGGTGGGATGTATAGTCCCTGCTAAATGCCCGGACCGTATTCAGCAACAGACCTCTGTGCACGTACAGCTGAGATATGCGGGCAGGAGAGGGTGGGCCGAGGGAGGCATGAGGGAGGGCCAGAGGCATGACCCCCAACCTGGACATACACAGCCTATTCCATTGCCAGCTCTATGTCTGGGCATGGGCAGATGGACAGGGGACTTATCTCAGAGGTGGAATAACTCTCCTAGACATGGGGGAACGACGTGGCGGGGCAGACACCGGCACAGTGAGTGGGGCATGGGGTTCCCCACAGTCTGACCCTGGCCTTAACAGGCCTTATCGGGGGTTGGGCCGCGGGGAACAGGGCATCTTTGCTTTTAGTGGCTGATTGGGGCTCTTGCATGGAGCTATGGTGCCACGGCAATGGGATGCCATGCACCATGGCCCCATGCAGGAGCCAGGCTGGACATCTGGGGTGCCGGAATCATGGCACTTCCTGGACATCCAGGCCCAATGCTGTGATTCTGCTCCCATCAGACTGTCTAGTCTCTGCAGGAGCAGAATCAGGTGTATCTCTGGGTAGTCCAGATTTCTGGACATCCAGATGGCCCAGATGTGCACCTACAGAATTGGTCTCGTAGAGTTCAGGTGTAAACCACCTTGATTTAAGGAAAAGGTAGTATATAGCTACTGTTAAATAAATGAAATAAATCATACACAGACACTAAATAATATACATAACATATGCTGTATGCTGAGGTACATGAAGTAGCCCAGTGCAGTTTGTAACAATTATTGCGGTATGTAAATGTGTATTTATAAAGTCATGGTGCATATTTGATATTGGCCACATTTATGGTGCCCTTTCTCTACAACTAGGGGTTCCACACTTTCTTCCCTCTGAAAAAGCACTACAGGACTTTCATGTTTCATGTTTCTCCATTCTTGCTTGTTTATCCTCCAATCCCGAGACAATATTTAGTACTGAAAGTAAACCTTCCAGCAATCTCCACCTCAATAGAGAGCACACAGAAAGGAGTTAGACTGCAGTGTGAAAGGTAAAGCTCCAAACCCAAGAGCCATAACCCGGGCATGCTGCACTTCCTTTGGTCTCCTGTCCTTTATCCCACCCACCCCACCCCCATCAAAAAAGCGTCCGCAACTCCATTTTCTCGATACAAACAACTTTATTAGTGGGAATAAATGGCCACAACAGTGCCATTTATTCCCACAGTGCCACAACAGTGCCCCCAAAACCTTTACAACATAACCGGCAGTAACCCCTTACAACACCCCAATAGCAACAGCAAACTCACACAGGCACAGAGCCACCCCATCACAGAGGAGTGCCACACTACCGTTATCAGTTTCCGCCTAGGCCTGCACCATGGCCATCTGAGCCTCCCCCCATGCCGTGCAATTGTCCCAGTGATACTCCCTGTAAGGGGCTGAAGTCCCATTGCTCTGTGAAGTCTGGAGCCTGACCCTGGATCGCCAATAAGTCTTCCAGGTGCTGTCAGACAGGGACACCCACAGCATTCTCCCGGTGCTCCACATCTCCGCCGGCATGCAGCTCGCCGTGGAGATGCTGACAGAGCGAGGCATGTGAAGTGGTGAAGCTGAAAACAAGAAAGAGCATCGGCGATCTCGTTAGTCACACCCGGCACATGTCTGGCTGTAATATACGCATTAAGCTTCAGACTTAGCAAAGCATTACCCTCCTGGTCCTAGCTGACTGTTTATCACATATACCACCGCGGTGCTATCGGACCAGAAAACAATTCTCTTGCTTACCTGGTGGGGGTCGTACAGCACCAGCGCTACAACTATCAGGAACATTTCAAGGAACATGATGTTCTTGGTTACTCCCTGCCTGCACCATTCAACAGGCCACCTCTCCTGACACCAACGCCCATTAAAATAGATCCCAAAACCGATGCCATCTGAGGCATCTGTGAACAGCTCCAAGTCCCTTTCTGCTGGAAAACCCACTCGTCATTGGCCAGGATAAAGAAATCGTCCAAGTAGTGAATGATATTACCAATTTCCTTCTCCGCTATCCATTGCAGTGCTGAGCTGAAATTCTCAAAGAATGTGCAGGACACCGAGCATCCCATGGGGACACACATATCGAAGTAGTATTGATCTCCAAAATAGAAACCAATTGAATGGAAGCCTGATGGGTGGATTGGAAGCAGCCGGAAATCAGCCTCCATGTCCGTCTTAGCCAACCATGCCCCACTCCCGTGCACCTTCAGGAGGCTCAAAACTTGATCAAAGGATGCATATTTTACCGAGCATGCCACCTGCTCTAAGTGGTCATTAACTGAATTCCTGTCTGGGTATGATAGGTGATGTATGAGCCGGAACTGGCCCAGCTCTTTCTTTGGGAACAAGCCCAAAATCAGAACTATCAGGTTAGGCATCGGCCTGGCCGTAATGGGGCTGGCCACCCTACCTAGGGCCCATTCCTTGTCAATCTTTTGTTTGACTATCCCTCCCTTCTCTAAGGCTGATCTCAAATTGCCCACAGCACGGGGCTCCAGGGGTCCATTATAAGGAAAACAAAACCATCGGTAAACCCGCAAACTAACCAAGCTGCCTTATGGCAATCATAGCCCACCAAACTCTGCCACAGCATGTCCACTTTGACCAGTGTGGGAGCCTGGCCAAATGTTCCTGGCTCAATGCCCTCGCTGGGGCTCCCCTCCAATCCTCTTGCCGCACCTGGTTTGGTGGTGCCCCTCACTGCAGATTGTATATGCGTGCCGGCATTTGCAGGTATTTCCAAATCTACACGCTCCCCCATTAAACAATCTGAAAACACCCTTGTGGGTGCCTTCGGTGGGCAATGGGAGGGGGGGGGTGTTATTTTCCCAGGCGCTGATCCTGTTCACCCCCTGAATGAACTGCTGCAGCCCTGAGTTTTTAGCAGGCCACTGCTGCGGCGATATAGGGCCGACCCGGCCCACTTTCTGACCCTGGGATATCAGCCAGATCCAGAGGTCGATGCTCCTCATCTCCCAGCTGAGCCCCTTGTTCCCCATCATGTTCCTGCAGAATTATTCATCATACTCTAACCACCCGTTGCCATTGTAGATCCCATATGCTTCACAATCTTGATATTTAAATAAACCACTGTGCTGTTCTGGGTCTCTCTCGCCTATCACGCTGGCTAGTATACAGAAGATGGCGCACCAGTTCACTATTGTTCGTGGGTTGTTATCTGCCTTCCCGCTAGCCAGTTTGCATTTACTAAGGCAGCCCGCTCAAATGCAGTGAATGTCATTCCGCCTGACCAGCAAGGTGAGTATATCGATATATTCGCCTTTCCATATCTTTATTTATTTATTTATTTTATTTATTAACAATTCTTATATACCGCACTATTAGACATCAGCGCGGTTTACATTGAACAAAAAACATCCGACAATTTACATATGTCTGGTCAATTACATTTAACAGGAGATATAAACTTGGGAAATAGGGGAAACTATATACAAAGGTGTGTTATCTGACAAGAGATATCATGGTTAACTATATACAAAGGTGGTGCAATAGTATATGGAACTGTTTGTATTTACATTGTGTAGTTGGCCTGTTGCGATGGTCTGTCTGTTTGGCCACTCCTGCTATTCACCTGGAGGTTATGTTCTGAGCTGTCATTGAGATATTTAAGGAAGAGGAAATGTTTCAGTGACTTTCTGAACTGACTCAAATTTGGTACTGATCTGATTTGTGCTGGTAAGGTGTTCCATAAAGTGGGGGCACAGAGTCGGAATGCTCTGTTGGCTGTTGATCTGGCACATCTTGTGGTGTCGTTTGGGATAGCTAGTGTGTTCATTTCTGCTGTTCTTCTTGGCCTGTTTGGTGCAAGTGGTAGTATGAGGTTGGAGAGAGAAGAAGAGGTGAGCCCCTTGGTCGCTTTAAATGTTAGCAGTACAGTCTTGAAACTGATCCTTGCTTGAATGGGAAGTCAGTGTAGCTGTTTTAGGAGTGGTGTCACGTGGTCTCTCCTAGATGCCCCGAGGAGTACCCTCGCTGCACTATTCATGGCCAGTTGCAGGGGGTTCAGGGTGGACCGGGGGAGCCCCTGTAGAATAGAGTTTGCAAAGTCGAAATGGGGAAGTATAAGGGCTTGATAAATGGTACGGAAATCATCTGGTTCAAGTAGTGTGCGTAGGTGTCTGAGGGATCTAATTTTAAAGTAGATTGCCTTGACTGTGTTGGCTATGTGACTCTTCATGTCAAGGTTTTGGTCCAGTGTTACTCCAAGGTAACGTATTGCAGGTTTCACTTGGAGCTGGGCATCCTTTACATTAATACAACTAGGAGGAGTGAAGTTGGTGTTCCTTGAGACGAAAAGGACTTCCGTCTTTTTGTGTTGTATTCTCAGGTTTTGGGATAGGAGCCACTCTGCTACGGCGTCAAAACAGTTAGTCAGCGGTGTGAGATCCAGGCAATCCAATGATATTGGCATATATAGTAGCACATCGTCTGCATATATCATGTAACTGACATTAAAGGATCTGATGATGTTGCAGAGGGGTTGAATATATATATTAAACATCAATGCAGATAAGGAGGATCCTTGGGGTACACCTTGACTTTGTTGGAATGGTTCTTCTCTTTTTGTTGGAATGGTTCTTCTCTTTTTGGGTCATTGGTATGTGGCTGTCGAGTGCCCTAGTTAGATAGGTATACTCAGCTGGCTTTGCCTAGGACACCAGAACCCCATCCCTTTCCTTTGGTTCTGACCCGGCACTGTTACCTCTGCCCTATGTCCCAAACTTGGTTGGGTCTGCCTGTGATCCACTGCCTGGACCCTTGCTCTGGTCCCCCACAGGGCTCACGGGCATGAGCACTGCCACCAGGGCTGCGTTCTGTGTTGTGACAGCCGAGCCTACCTGTTCTGCTTTGTGTGGCTGGCTGGCTGGCCTTGGCTACCATAGAGACCAGCTGCTGCAACAACTCCAGGATGCCTGCCTGTTCTTCTCCTCCCCCTACCCACCCACGCCCCGTACCTGTGCCGCTGCCATTCCTGCTGTGTTGTTGGTCTGCCCTTCTCTCTCATGCACCACCACTCTCCTCCAATCCCCCCCATCCACACTCGCCAGCTATGCCACCACTGGAGCCCGATTGCCCCACCCCTCCCATCCTCGCTGCCCCTCACTCACCCACAGTATATTGGAAAGTTGTGAGTACTCACCCTGATGTTTGGATTCACTGTGTGTCGGTGCTGGGGGCACTCCTGCCTCCCCTGGCACCAGTGCCAGGTGTTCTGTTGGCCTCGTCAGATCCTGTGATGGGTCCTGCATTTCCTCAAGTGAACTCAGGAACGCCTGCACACATCCCGCACCACAGACAGCAGCCAAGGCCCTCACTGTGTTCATGAGGTCATGCATCCCAGGCTCTGCTCACCATGGGCCACCATTCTCATCGTTGTAATTGTCCCTATCATCCCTGAATGTTCATCGCTCATCCGTAGTGGCCGGTCCGGTCGCTGCATCCCTGCCACCTTGAGCCCAGCCTCGCCTGTTCACACCAGCTGCGTACTGCACTGCTCCAGCCTGGTTCACCTGCTGGGCCCTCTCCGATTCTGTTTCTACTTGGCTTGAAAGGCAAAGCTCCAAACCCAAGAGCCAGAAGTGCTGCATACCTTGCAAACTCAGAAGACATCATCATCATCATAGACAGGGTGCATGTGAACTCCAAGTTTCAAGGGCAGCAGCAATGCCTTTGTGTACCTGATCTTCAATCAAAAACACTCTTCAGATAAGCACTAGTATGAATCTCAGGAGCAACAGAAGTGTTTTGAATAGGTGAACCTCAGCGAGGTGGCATATTCACAATCTGGTATAATGTTGTAGTCGCCTACTGTCCAAATTGATCATTGGTTCCCCAGTCCCTTTTTTTGTTTTTAACTCTGCATGTAGTAAAGGCTGTTAGTGTAGCTGGGTTTAAAAAAGGTTTGGACAAGTTCCTAGAGGAAAGGTCCATAAACCATTATTAAGAAGGGACCCAGGATATCAATGCTTGAACCAAGACAAGCATTGTGGAACCTGTGTCCCTTGGGGAAACTGCTAGGTACGTACGACCCAGATTGGCCACTGTTGGAAACAGGATACTGGGCTTGATGGACCTTGGTCTGACCCAGTAGGGCATATCTTATGCTCTTATGTAAAGTAAATGATGTGCAAGAAAATATCTTCAATCAATCAATGTAAAACGTGGCTTAGAAGCAGTTAGAAAGCTCCCAACATGTTTGAAACGTTCCCAGGCTGGAGATATTTTCCACTTCACTACTTCTTTGTGTAGCTCCTGAGTCGAGTTTCATTGAAAGCATCAACTGTGCCAGGGAAAAAGGAAAACAAGATTCAGAGGAGACTTTTAATGCCAGTGTGCAGGCAAAACAACCTGCACACCTTCTCTCCATTCAAAACAGTCCCTAAAAGACTTCAAAGCTGCGCTATGGACAAGACCCAATGACAGCCTCCCAATATTTGCAGGTTGCTCCCCTGATTCTTAAAGGGACTGTAACCCCGAAACCATTGCTTCATGTTTAATATTGAAAAATCAGTCCATATTCGTTATTATGATCCCAGGGGCCAGAACGTCCAATTCAAAAGTTCAATGAATAGTGTCACATGCCTGGATCCAGCGTGCATTATGCGAGAGGGAGAGACATCCTAGATGAAGTGACCGCTTCAAGGTTCCATGAACTCCGCTGTCAGTAACTGGTCTATCAATCCCTCGTAGCCATCTTAACACAGTCTCTAGCGTGACTGGGGCCCAGCCCAGCTCCGCCACTCCAATAGTCCTCAGGCAGCAGCAAAATAGTCCATTAAAACAAGTGAAAACCAAAGCAAAACATGGTTACTGTATGAGCAGTTTCTGTAGTAACAAGCAAAGCCTTAAAGTGGGCCAGCCTGGGCTTTCCTCCCAGTCCACTGCCCCAAATTAGTTGGACATGCCTTCCTGGATCTCACACAGTGTGACGAGGCTCTCACCGGCTCAACCCCATCAAGAGGGGATCTTCAGCTATTAACAGTCCATAACATCTAGAAAAGTTCATCAATAGCTCAGTCCTTTCCATGGTTTTAAACCACTATTGCAAACCTGGGCAGACCCTTACTCCTCAAGGCCTGGAGTAGGGTTGGAGAAGCCATCCACCCACACCTCCCCTAGGCATGCCCAGGCCCAGGCCCAGGCCCAGTCTAAATCCACCTTAAGGTAATTTAGGAAACTCCCACATCTGAAGATCTGGATTCTTGATCCTCCATGCCCTCAAGGCTACAATCCAAGGATTCTGCTTGTCCCTGCTCCATTGGTTCTGGCATTTACAGAACTGTGATGAGCTTGTGTGAGGCTGATTCCCAGCTGGAGGAGCCCCCCATGATGCTTGGGAAGATGCATTATATCCTCCTCGTCCTATCAGTGAGAAATATCAGCTCCACCCTCTTCCTCCGGTATTCTCTCCCTAATTGCACCACCTGGGCTTTCTTGTGGCAGGGCCTTCCCATCCCTAACCCAAGGGATGCTGGGAACTGTAGTGCCTGACCCTGCCACAGTAGCTTTCAATTTTATAAATGGAGTATATGTGGGTACACCTTTAAAAATCAGGTCTGATACTAGGGGGACAGGGGAGAGTCAAGTTTATTTGAGTCCTCTGAAAGTAAATGAACTTTTGAATTGGACAATCTTACCTCAACACCAAAAGGAAGTGCAGCAGCTCATAAAGGTCTGCCATGTTTTCATATAGCTGGTGCTCTTGCTCAGGGCAGATAGTATGTTGGCTGACTCTCTAAGAAAAGCACTTAGAAACTGAGCTGAAGCGGTGAGAAAACTGGAGCTGTGTTGAGTTTTAAGTGCACCGGCATGGCTTACTCCCTCTAAGCAGTGCGATGATGGTAAACCTCCAGCTGGCTGCACAACCTGAGCATGGATTCTTCATCAGGCAAGCCTATGAATTGTGTCCTGGGTCTGCACATCCTCTGTAGGAAATACTTCTTCCCTTCCCCAAGCCAAAGCAAATAGGAGCTAGAGATGCTCAACACTCATACAGTTGCTAGCCTCCCCTTCACCAGACATAGCACCAGAACCACCACCGCACCCAGCAGTCGTCCTGAACACAGAGACAGATAGGCCACTCACTGAGACACAGCTTCAGGACCCAAAAGATACCTTTCTGCTTATTTGTGCATTTTTATACCAGGTGTGAATGTGGGCTACTGGACACCCACTTCCGATGACAGCGCATGAAAAGTTCTAGCATACGTAGTCCATGTCTATGTTGGTATCTCGTCCAGTGCATGCCAATGTTGGAGGTGTATGTCTTTCCACACTATAAGCATTGATTGCGCCTGTTACCTTCCTCTTTTAAAAAAAGCACTGAACACGTAGCCTTTATTCACACACAAATGTGCCCTTTCTATGTGCATATATGGCATGTAACTTTTATAAAATTATACCCTTAATTCACTTCATTCCAGACAATCTATCAAGTGTAATAAACCGCAAACCTTTATTTCCATCTCTTACTCGCCAATCTAGTGCCTATGGCATGGTACAATATTAAAATACAACACTGATGTAATAAATGCTTGCTTCAGAGAAACCACTGCAAGAGAATGTTCCCAACATACAGTAGATGAAAGACCAGATCCAGGAAACCTAATTTCCATGCACGGATAGTGAAGGTCTTGGTTGAGGAAGTATCTATAAAATTCCTCCTTATTTTACCATGAGTGAAAAAAATAAGTCAAACCACTTGAAAAGAGAAGAGAAACTGTTGAAAAATAGTACGTTTTTAAGGAAGGAAAATGCTATAAAATCATAATGGTTTGGCAGAATATTTTATTTTCTTTTTGCTTAATATGAAAGGTCTTGTAGGGAAATGGATGAATTAGCACAAATTGAAAACTTGTGAGCAGCAACACCACTATGAAGGCTTCAAGCCATGTTAATCTCTCAGTCACTCATCACTCATATGCACACATAAATCAGACCCATGTGTGATCACAGATAGCATACCGTACCAAAGACACGTTGAATGTTTTATGAGAATAAATGAGAAACTGTCAGTTTCGACTATCCCCTTTTCCTAATCCAGATCAATCTATCCTCTTTGCTCTCTTACAGGGGTGGACGTAACATGCGAGCAGCCATAACAGGTGCTATGGGGCAAGGGACAAGTTAACGTCTCTGCCACCAAGATAGTTCTTGCTGCAGCCAACTCATCAAAGCTATCACCAATCACACTACCTCCCCATAGCTGCCACTGTACAAGTCACTGGTGAGGCCTCACTTGGAATATTGTGTTCAGTTCTGGAGACCGTATCTCTCAAAGGATATGCAAAGACTGTAAACGGTTCAGAGGAAGGCGACCAAAATGATTTGGAGCCTGTGTCAGAAGACATATGAGAAGAGACTTGAAGATCTAAATATGTACACTCTGGAGGAGAGGGGGAATAGGAGAGATATGATTCAGACCTTAAAGAGTATTAATGAACAAACAAACATCTTCCAAAGATGGGGAAGCTATAAAACTAGAGGGCATAACATGAAGCTGCAAGGGGGTAAACTGAAAGGCAACGTCAGGAAATACTTTTTCACTGAAAGGGTGGTGGATGCTTGGAATGCCCTCCCAATGGAAGTGGTGGGGGCAAATACAATGACAGAATTCAAAATGGCACGGGACCGACACTGTGGATCCCTTTATAGCAACAGGATAAAATCAAAATAAACATAACTATCTTTTATAGGGGTGACCTACATGGAGCTGTAGGTACACCACTAAACAAATGCATGGGGAGGGGTGACCTTCACGCAGTGGAAGGTGCACCTACTTTTGCCACCTTGATGGGCAGACTAGATGGACCATACTGGTCTTTATCTGCAGTCACATACTATGTTACTATGCATGTTACTATGATTTATCCAGAAGTAGTATCACTTCCTTTTTCATGCTAACTATTCCACTCCCTATCCACCCATGCAAACTTTTAGCTTTTGTTACTGCCTTTTCAATCTGTTTGGCCACCTTAAGATCATCAGATATAACAACTTTCTTGTACAGTACTTCACCCCTATACTGTACCACTCCTTTGAGTTTCTTTAGCTTAAATGCAAGATCCTGCATTTTTTAGCATTAAATCTTACCTGCCAAATTCTAGACCATTCATTAGGCTCAAATAGATCCCTCCTCATGTTACCAACATCTGCAATTGAGTAGAAATCCTGAAAGATGTGTCTATCATCCACAAAGGAGTAAACTTTACCCTACAGACCTTCCACAGTATTACTTACAAAACTGTTAAAAGGAACTGAACCAAGTACTGATCCATGCAACACCCTACTGGTAAGGCTTTAATCCTCACAGTGAACTCCATTTACCACTATCCTTGGTCACCTTCCACTCAACCAGTTTCTTTTTTCTTTTTTCTATTTATATTTTTTTACAATAAACCAAGCAACACTGCTTGTACAGAAAATATATCACTTGCACAAATACAAAAGAAAATCTCCAAGTCAAAATAAAGCAAGGAATATCGTTAGTCCTCAATACATGGAGGAGCAACAAGTAGAAAATACAATTGAGGGTAGGAGACCCCCCAACAATATACAAAAGGAAATATTCCACAAAATCAAATGGAGGTGGAGGCCCGAGACTATATATACATGAATGAGCACATACTCAAGAGGGAGAGGATGTAACAATATGCGTACTAATAAAAGTAGAAAGATCCTCAGGCTGAAAAATTACATATTTCTGCAGTTGGTAAATCACTACACATTTACACGGAAAATGTAGCATAAAGGAGGCTCCCAACTGAAGTACTCCTGGACGTAATAATAAAAAGGATTTCCGTCTTCTCTGAGTTTCCCTAGCTACATCTGGAAAGATCAAAACTTTCTTACCCATTAACAAATTAGCTCTCTTTTCATAAAATAATTTAAGGAGCCACTCTCAGTCAGAAGATAAAGCTAAGGTTACTAGCAGGGTGGAAACAGGCAATTCATCTTCTTTGGGAGTTTGGAGTAGAGCAGAGACATCCAAAAAATCAATTTCTAACGTCCCAACAGACACTTTACTTTCTTTCTTACCTGACGGCAAGTAGAACACTTTTACCACTGGAGGCAGCAAATCTACAGGCACCGATAATGTCTCTTGAAAATATTTCCTGAAAAGATCTAAAGGAGTAACTCCAGTCACAACCGGAAAATTCAAGAGATGAATATTTGAAGAACGTGCAGCATTTTCCAGTGTCTCCAACTTAGCTCTTAAAGAAATAATATCTTTAATGAAGGAATCAGTCATATCAGAAACCTGAGTTAGCTTCTGATCAGAGAGTAGCAGTTTACTCTTTGTTTCCACCATATCTTTATCCAATTTTGAAACAGACTCCTCAACTTGGGAAATGTTTGAGGAAGAAAGAGCTAGCTGTTGACCTACAACTTTGGAAAGCTGTACAATCGCCTCCCAAATGCTATCCAGTGTCACTGCAGCAGGACGGGAAATAGCCAAGGAAAAAGGAGGTACAGAGGTTTCCGCCGAGACAGAACTCACAGAAACATCCACGCAGCTCACCCCGTGAGGTAACACACCTTCTACAGCACTTGAAATCACTCCCGGATCCACAGCCAGATTCTCTGCTAGCTGATCTCCAAAGCCTCCAACCAACGAGCCCCGCTCCAGATTCACAGCCACCGCAGCACTCGGCGAAAGTGCAAATCCACTCATCAGGGGGGCCACAGAGTGACCTGGAAGAGCAGGAGGTGAACGCTCATTTGGGCAGAGAGAGTCACTTCCATGGCAGAAGACGCCGAAGTCTCCTCTGCCGGCGCTTCAAAGTCCGCTCTAATCTCCCCAATATGAGACTCGGAGAGCATTACAAATCGATCCATAGGCCCCGCAGTAACAGGCAATAGCTCCGTGGGAGGAGCTCGAGGCTTGCCCTTCCTCTTAGGCATCGTAGCTCTAACTCCTCACAACTGCCATCTTGGAATACGCCACTCCCCCCACTCAACCAATTTCTAACCCAATCAGTCACTTTAGCACATATCAAAGGTGCTGAATTTATTTCCATGTATTCAGAACTCCATCAAAGGCCTTGTTGAAATTTGAGTTCCCCCCATCTAGCATTCTCCCATTATCCAACTCTGGTCACCCAGTCAAAGAAATTGAACAGATTTTGACCTATAAGATCTACATCTAGTAAAACCGTGCTGGCTCTAATCCTACAAACCACTGGAGTCCACAAAGTGCTCTATCCTTTATTTTAGCAGCATTTCCATTAATTTACTCATCACAGAGGTCAAACTAACTAGCCTGTACTTTCCAACATCCTCACTTCTGCATTGATGGAGAGGAATAGCATTTGCCCTTTTCCATCCTCTGGGACCACTCTGCATTCTAAAGAAGCACCGAAAAGGTCAGAAAGTGTAATTGCAGGAATTTCCCTAAGTTCCAAAAAAGTAGATCAGAGAAAATGTCAGGAAGTAACTTTTTTTTGCCAAAATAATGGCAGATGACTGGAATGCCTTCCGAAAAGAAGGGGTGGTATAAACACAGGGAAACTCTAAAGGGTAAGAGCTTAGTAACTAAGAATGGACTCCCTCAACTCAAAATATTGTGAAATGACTCTTTTGCTCACTGCCCTAGCAACTGTACTGGGCAGACTGGATGACCAAGTTGGTCTTTATCTGCTGTCATCCACTAAGTTACTATGTTATCATCAGATGCATTTCATTTGATTTCATCGCTTTGCCTGCTTTTAGTTTAGCTTGCTCCTCATCAACATAATCTTCATGAAATCATAGAAACATGATGGCAGAAAAAGACCACATGGCTTATCTAGTCTGCCCTTCCATATCAACTACAATAGATCCCTTTTCCCTTTAGAGATCCTCTGTGTTTGTCCCATGTTTTCTTGAATTCAGATACTGTCCTCATCTCTACCACCTCCACTGGGAGACTATTCCACTCATCTACCATTCTTTCCGTAAAGAAATATTTCTGCATATTACGCCTGAGTCTTGTACCCCCAATTTTACTGTACTGGCTATTATATCATCCATTTCCATCTTTGCTGTCTTTCTTACTTTCTCCAAATATTGCTGATTGTCTTCCTCTTTCTGCAATCTCTTGTACTTTATGAAGGCCAACCTCTTTTTCTTCACCTTGTCAGTTACTTTTTTTAAGAACCATAGTGGCCTCCTTTTCCTCTTACTTTTATTTTCTAATAAAAAAGTTTGCTGTACTTAAAATAACTCTTTTTCAGTTTTGCCCAGTGTTTTTCTACATTCCCAAGATGTTCTCATCCAGCTAACGACTCCTTGAGGTATTTTCCCCATCTTGACAGTTAGTTTCATGAAATCTAGACCTCTCACTTTTGAATTAACCATGTCTATCTGTGTTCTAATACTGAACCTCACCTTTTGGTGACCCCTGATTGTGAGATGATCACTCACTATAACTTCAGAAACACTTTCCCCATTCGTAATAGTTCTCCCTGTAGAGAATCCAGGATCTCCTTACTTCTAGATGACACCACAGCAGGGATTTCTCCATCAACATCTGGCATATTGAAGTCACCTATCAGTAGCACATCTCCTTTCATAGCAATATTGTGAATGTCTTCAGTTAAATCTCTGTACATTTCTTCTGCCTGTGAAGGTGGTCTGAATATCACACAAGATTAACTGACAGTGTCTCCTACTCATACTGTAAGTCCTGCAGTTCTGTTGCTTTAATATTATTGTTTCACATACATATGCCACACTCCTCTTTCCCTTCTTCCCACACTGTCCTTTCAGAATAGATCATAGTCCAGTATAACTATGTCCCAGTCATTGCTTTCTCTAAACCATGTCTCTGTGACTACCACTAAATACAATTCTGCATCTTGCATTACAGTCTCTTGGTCCAGAACTTTAGGGGTGAATGAATATTCAGTGTAGGAGGATAGCACTTGTAAAGAGCACAGCCATTGCCGCTAAAGACTGACCCTGGATATTCAATGCTCAGGCCATATTCAGCCACCTTTTTTCCTATTTTTATCCAGGGGTTTGTTTTATTAACCATAGGGCTTTTACTTACCTGGGGGATATAGTCACCCTTCACTCATTATCCTGTTGTAAAGCCCATCTCAGAAGGTTCGCAAGTTTCAGACTTGTGCAAATTCAATTGTGTTAATTGCCTTTTGTTTCTCCGCGGACTAACCTATCAACCATAATAGTTCAATGAAATTACAGAAACTGGATCCACAAACAGTAAAACATGAAATGGTTGATTTATCTGGCGTCTGAAGCTAACTAACCCTGAAATGTTGATGTTGCTAGTGACAAAACGAACATTTTTCAGATGGCTGTAATGAATCTGGAAATTCGTTATTGTTGCAGCCTTTTAATGAGATGGTAAGTATATGTGAGGTCCATTGAGATCAGGTTACTTGCAGATGTCTACATTAATAATCAGTTGTTGTTTTACACGGCTGTAAATGCACTGGAGCTGCTTCTAGCCTTTGTTTGCAATTTTTCGGCATGCTGGATTGATGCTCAGAGCAGTTTAGTTTCAAGTTTCAAATAATTTAGAAGTGGATCAAAAAACGTATTTCAGTTGCAGTGAGGTAATACTGTATATGTGAAAGATTTTTCTTTAGGGAATGGCTACAAACTTATCCCAGTGTTATCTTTACTTACTTATATTTTTCCAACAATGATTATGGAGTGAAGAAGTGACCTAGTGATTGCAGCAGCAGACTTTAAACCAGGGAAACTCAAGGTTCAATCCTGTTTCTATCCTGACACTCCTTGTGGCCTCTGGTAAGTCACTTTGCTCTCCATTACCCCAGGAACCAACTTAGGACTCCATTTATGTGTCTTAATGTGATTTAGTGCACATTAAGAGCCCGATCCACAATGGGGCACGTCTGGGCCATCTGGAAGGCCCCAACCAAGATCGGGCTGTCAGCGCCCAATTCTGCACCGCGGTAGCAAAACACTCCCATAGGTGCAGAATTGGGCCCTTGGAGACGGCCTGGCCGGCCCAGCATCACCACAGGGACATCCTCCCTGCAGCATTGCATGCCCTGCACCTTCTGGGACCCCAGCTGCCCAAGCCTGACAGGGGCTGCCAATGCCCTGATTGGGCAGCAGGGACCCACCCGCTGCTCCGCTGCTGGTTCCAGTGTCTTGGCCTGTCGATCTGAGGAGGTCAGCCACCACATATTCCACCTCCGAGGTGGGATAAACAGGCCATTCTCTCCGGTGACTCCTGGATGTACAAGACCATGAGCAGGGGTTGGTCCCACCCACTCTCCTCCCCATCTTGACCCCGTTCCCTGCAGCACGCACAGCGCTCTGTGTGTGCAGCGGGAGACGGAGGCAGAATACCGGCAAGGTCGATAGTGGGACTGCACGTCCCAGCGGGAGATCCAGAACCTCTTATCACCTCATAGAATCGGGGCCTAAGGGAATCATTTTAGAAGCTTTATTAATGATTTCCATCTCTGAAAACGCAGACATGCAAATCTCATTGATGTCCCAGGATCTATTGTAAAAAGCCCTGAATTTACAAGCGTCCAGCGCAATCACATCATTGTCCCATGGGGGAATGGCAGAGGCGTGCTTGAGGTGTTACCAAAAAGATACATACGATGTGAACGCCTACCTCCGAGCACAAATAGCCATCAGGAAAGGGCTCACTTATTTATTTATTTTATTTCTTTAGCTGTATTTCTATACCGCCTTTCTCTGGGTCAAGGCAATCTAATACCTATGTACAGACGAGGAGAAAGTCCTCTCGTTTCCCCAATATTTTTCACCACACGAAAAACTCATGCAGGGAAATAGGAAGACCATTTCTGTGGCTGCCGCGCTGCTGCATGTCTGCTTGCCATTCTGAAATACCATCGTAGGTACGTCTTTGGTGCCCGAGTCGCTACTGTCCACATCAGACACGTGCAAGTTTCTAGCATCTGCCGGAAGCTTTCACATGCCTGGTCCATTAGTCTGCACATTCCCACTTGTTTTCATTTTCCAAAAATGTTTCTATCTTAGGGTAGAGATAGGCTGATTGACTTTTGGAAGGAAGTAAAGGATCACGTTTGAGTGCTTCTTTTAAGCCAGGGCCCCCTACTGAGAGGGGCCTCATATTCAGCTGGTGAGTATTTATTGGTCTGGGAAGTATGATGCAATTAGCTGATCTGAAGAAAGTGTCCCTTAATGTATAAGACATCACTTCTCCTGTCAAAAGAGACAGAATCATGAACTTCACGAGGGAAAAAGACCTCAATTTTCTACTACCTTTTTACCTTTATTTTTTTAGCCACTTCCTTGGAGAACTATATTGGTTTCCTTTTCCTCCTCTATTTTATTTACTTTCCCGACAGAAAGATCTATTTCCATTTTTATAGCTGCTTTTAGCTTGACCCACCGCCTTTCCACATCCCTTATCTCCTCCCATTATACCAGCATCCCCTTCAGGCACTTCTCCATTTTCATAAAGTTTGAAAGCCAGTGCTTTGAGTTTTGTGCGTCTGGACCACTTTAGCTCTTACGAGGTACGATCAAAAAGTATCAAGACTTGTACAATAACACAGAAGTACAACACTGACAGTTATTCCACTCAGTCTCCTTCAAAGTATTCCCCTTCCAATAAAACATCTTTTCTCCAGCATTTCTGCCATTGCTGGAAACAATTTTGAAATGCCTCTTTCATTATGCCGTGAAGCTGCTGTGCCAAATTTTGCTTAATGGTCTCCAAGTCATTGAATCTCCTTCCTTTCAGTGGTAATTTCAGTTTTGGAAACAAGAAAAAGTCACAGGGTGCAAGGTCAGGTGAGTACGGAGGCTGATGGACTTGCTTGATTTGGTGTTTGCCAAGAACTGCTGAACAAGATGTGATGCGTGAGCTGGGACATTATTGTGATGAAGCAACCATTCACCATTCCTGTGCAACTCTGTCCTCTTATGATGACCACATCTCTCAAACGAGTCAGAACTTGAACGTAGCACTTCTTAATGATGGTTTGGCCTTTTGGAGCATACTCATGATGAACAATACCCTGGTAATCAAAGAAAACTGTGAGCATGGCCTTGACATTGCCCCTCACTTGATTTCTTGGGTCTGGGAGAGTTTGGAGTCTTCCATTGTGAGGATTGAGCCTTAGTTTCTAGATCATAACCATAAACCCCTGGTTCATCACCAGTAATAATCTATTTGATGAAATCTGAGTTATTTTCAATGCATTCCAACAACTCCCTGGCTACAGATAGTCAATCTTTTTTTTTTATTAGGGGAAAGGAATTTTGGCGTGAATTTTACAGAAACACGTCCCATCCTCAAATTGACTGTAAGAATGGATTGTACTGACCTGAAACTGTTGTCCATGTCCTCAGCAAGCTCCCTGATAGTCAATTGATGATTAGATTGTATTGCGGCCGCACTGCTTCAACTTTGTCTTAATTTCTGCTCGTGAATGACCTTCCAGAACGTTCATCACTGTTAACACTTTGGCGGCCCTCTTGGAAATGTTTGTACCGGTCATAAACTCGAACACTACTCGTGCATTCATTGCTATAGACTTGCTGTGACTTCTCAAAGTTTCTGGAAGAATTTAATGCAAATTTGCTATTCAATTTCTTCACTCATCGTAAATCTGACAAATGTTTTTACACAATACCAAGCATCACGTGATTAAAAATAGTACAGGTGTGCTGCAGCCATCCTACACTCTGCACATGCAGAACAAAAAGGTCACTAGGTCACTGCATGCTTAATAGCATCGTAGTGTGATGTATTGTTATATAGCTACACAAGTCTCAATACTTTCTGGTCACACCTCGTGTATATCAAACTATCCTGTTTGATGATCACTGCTGCTCAGGTCAACTCCCACCCAGACACTGGACACACTTTCTCCATTTGTGAGTACTAGATACAACTTTACCTCTTCCCTTGTGGGTTTGGTCACCATTTCTCTGAGCAGAGCACCTTGTATTGCACCAATAATCCCTCTACTTCTTTCTGATTCTGCAGATGGGATATTCCAATCCACAGCAAAATGAAATTTCCCATCAAAGGCACCTCCCCTTTCAATCCCTACTTCTAGATATCTGTGGCCAGATCTCTGCCCCTTTTCTGTGTTTGAATTGGAGCTATGTAGATGATACTTGTGTGAATGGAAGTTCCATCTTCTCTTTCCAAGGTGACCCATACTACTTCTTCCTTACCCCAGGTACCCTGCATTGACATTGGTTTAACACTGGTTTTCACATACGGAACTGTTCCTCCACCTTTCTGGCCATCTCTATCCCTCTTAAAGAAATTATAGTCTGGTATTGCCACATCCCGTTCATGAGACTTATTGAACCATGTCTCTGTAATACCATAGGTATCCGTATATTACTCCTGAGTCTATCTCCTTTCACCCTTATTTATGTCACAGAGGTATTTAAACGCCTCTATCATATCTCCTCTATCCCACCTTTCCTCTAACGTATACATATTAAAATCTTAAAGTCTGTAACCATATGGTATATAAAGAAGACTGCTGACCATTTTAGAAGTCACCCTTTGCACCAAGTCCATCCTGTTTATATCCTTATGAAGGCATGGTCTCCAGAAATGCACACAATACTCCAAATGAGGTCACGCCAGAGACTTAAACAGAGGTACTATCACCTTCTTTTTTCTGCTGACCAATCCTCTCCCTATGCACCCAAGCATCCTTCTTGTTTACGCTATCAGAATATAGAAAGACTAGGGGACATGTAATAAGATGTAGTAAGGATGTAGTAAGAACAGTTAGTGTAGCTGGGTTTAAAAAAGGTTTGGATAAGTTCCTGGAGGAAAGGTCCATAAACCATTATTAAGAAGGGACCCAGGGGGGGCGGAGCCTGATGTCCAGCGGGTAAGACGCTTCGCGCTGAAGCTCCCGAGAGGCCTACTCAGAATCCTGACTTAATACCTATACAAACTTAATATTTTGCTCCGAGCTTACCGGGGTACCTCGGGGGGGATGGCGGCCCATAAACCAGCGCGCTTGGACTTCGGGTCTCCTTCTTCTTCACACGGAAAACGCTCCAAAACAGAGGTGTCTTCCCCACAGAAGATGGTTCCACTTCGTGAAAACCCCGAAATGCACCTGGAGATTTTAGAGGAAATACGCGGCGTGAAGGAACTGGTGCAGTCCAACGGAGAAGCGCTTCGAGCCATGCGAGAAGACTTCGGAGTGCTCCAGGACCGACTTGAAAGTCTTTCATTACGGCAGGACAACATGGCGGGGGTCCTCGACTCGCACGCGGTGCGCTTGGGCAAACTGGACAAGGCTGAGCGCCAGATACAGAATCTTCAAAAGGAGTTAGAAGATAGCAATAATCGAGCCCGTCGCAACAATGTGAGGCTCATTGGAATACCGGAGGGGGTGGAAGCAGGAGATATAAGAGAATTCCTGCTCAAAACTCTTCCCTCCTTGCTGAAGATCACTTTTCATAGAGATCTGGAAATCGATCGAGCACACCGTGTTCCTACCCACATGGCGCTCAACCGAACGACCCCCCGGCCTATTATCTTTCGATTACTACGATATCAACAAGTGGAACAAATTTTAAATGCTGCCCGGGCGAATCATCATTTGGAATTTGAAGGTCATAAAGTCTCCTTCTTCCCTGATCTGGCAAAGCCCACCGTTGACCGTCGGAAGAAACTCCTTGCTTTTCGCCCTCGACTTCAACAACTACAGGCTCGCTTTGGCCTGTTGTATCCAGCGAAGCTCCGAGTGACTCTCCACAACCAAACTAGGACATTCGAAGATCCTGATCTACTATCAACATTTTTAGACTCCAAAGAAGCAGAGCAGATGCGCTAATCCAACAACTTGGACTTATTATCTGCCGGCTCTGTCCGCCATTTTGAAGGGCCCGACGCGGCGGTCATAGCCAAGCACAGAGACTACCTGGACTTTCTTTCTTTCTCTATATGACTTTTTTTTTTTTTGGTCTCCTATCCCTCCATGATGTGTGCCTCGGTCGGATTCGGAGCACGCACAGTTCTACAGGTTATATGTTTTTTCAATTTCGGCCTTCTCTGGGGTTTCTCCCCGCAGACACATGGTCGCCAGTAATTTCTGGGGTTCTGCTTCTTCTCTACCGCACCGCGGTTTTTCTTTTTTAATGTGGGCGCTTCATTGTATTACATTAGCTTATTTTCTTTCATGTCATGTGTACAGCCAGATACAGTTAATATGAGGGACATTGTGAAATTATGTGCGCTATCATGCTCAGAATTTTTAACCTTTCTGAATGGCCTTATGTAAAATCTTATCACTTAACGTAAAAGGCATCAATAGTCCAATCAAAAGAAAGAAAATCCTTAGCTATCTTAGCCATGAGCATGCTGATTTAGTGTTTCTTCAGGAAACGCATCTAAACTCTGCTGAAACACTGAAACTCAATGCTAAACCTTACATGGTGGCTGTCTATTCTCCCGCCGTTTCCAAACGGTGTGGGGTAGCCATTCTGGTTAAGAAGTCTTTGCAAGCTACTGTAATGGATACTAGCTCTGACAAGGAGGGTAGATGGGCCCGTGCACACCTTAAGGTTGGAGATAGTGAATTCACGTGTATTTGTATTTATGCCCCGAATGTGGACAACCCTGCTTACTATGCAAGAATTGCGCAGTTGGCACAGGCCTCTGCCAATACTCCATTAATACTTGGTGGTGATTTCAATCAAGTGTTAGACCCTTTGATAGATAGCCAACCGCCTAGAACGAGTAGTCCACCCAAGAGTCTTGCTACCCTTACAGCTCTGATGCAAGATCTTGCGCTAGTAGATATATGGAGGCTGCTTCACCCCTCAGACTTAGAGTTCACCTTTTTTTCTTCCCCCCATCACTCACAATCTAGAATAGATTTCTTTCTCATTTCCAAAGCACTGATTTCTCAAGTGGACACGGCTAGGACTCATCCTCTCCATATTTCAGATCATGCTGCCATATCTTTATCATTACATGTCACTGCGCGAGACGATTCTCCCCGAGCTTGGTTTTTTGATAGATCCCTACTAGATCAAAAAGATTTTCAGGTTGATATAAAGGCCGCTATCCAAGATTATTTTCATTTTAACTCACCCCATGACACAGCGAGCTGGGCTTGGTGGGAGGGTTTTAAGGCATCTATCCGTGCAACTATAACCAGCTATCAAATTCGGCAGGGGAAACAAAGAAAGCAACACTTACTGATTCTAGAGCAGCAGATACAAGCTGGGGAGCGTCTCCTCACGTCCCGTACTGACCCATGTATTTTACTCCGTTTACAACGCTTGCGTTTTCAATACAATCAGCTTTTGTATACTGCTGCTGTTAAAAATATTGAATCACAACAAGGGATATATTACCGGGAAAATAACCATGCTGGCAAATTGTTAGCAAATGCCCTGAAAGGTCAAAAAGAAGCCAAGCGTGTTACCGCTCTCCGTAATCCGTCGGGGGGGGGCTTGGTCACTAAAGATACAGAAATCTTAGAACTCTTTCGTGATTTTTATACTCGGCTTTATCAATCTGAATGTGATTTTGAGCCAGAAGTATTTGAACGCTTACTTTCAGGGGTACAAAGACCGACCCTATCTGACGAAGATAGAGTGGCCATGGACAAACCATTCACTTTATCAGAAATTCATTCTGCTATCAAGAAATGTGCCACAGGTCGAGCTGCAGGCCCAGACGGTCTCCCTGCTGAATTCTACAAAACCTTTAACGCTGACTTAGCTCCAGTTTTGAAACTTTATTTTTCTGCTCTGGCCGAGGAGGGCTCTCCTTCTGGGTCCTTCTCAATGGCAAATGTAGTAGTTTTTGAGAAAGAGGGGAGAGACCCGCAACTAACAGCTAATTATCGTCCAATTTCCCTCCTAAACGCGGACTATAAAATATTTGCCACCATTCTCTCCACCCGGCTCTCTGATAGGATGTCTACCTTAATACACCCAGATCAATGCGGTTTCATTCCCGGTAGATCAACTGCTGACAATGCTCGGACTCTATGTCATGTACTGACTGCCGCAGTTAATCTTGATTGCCCATTTGTTGGCCTCTCACTTGATGCTGAGAAGGCCTTTGATCGCTTAGAATGGCCCTTCCTGTTTGCAGCCCTCCGTTGGTACGGATTCGGAGAAGGTTTTCTCCGCTGTCTCCGCACCATGTATGCACAGCCTACAGCCAGTGTCTGTGCTAATGCTTTAAAGTCTCAGCCATTTCCCCTTCAACGCGGTACTCGCCAGGGATGCCCATTGTCTCCACTTCTTTTCGATCTTGCACTCGAACCCTTAGCTTTACTGATCCGGCAATCGGAGGAGATTCATGGAGTCCCCTTCTCTCATAGGGAAATCAAAATTTCAGCATATGCTGATGACCTTATGCTCTTTGTCTCTATAGACTCAGTGCCGGCTGTCCTAGAGCAAATTGGTAAATATTCACAACTCTCCGGTTATAAGATAAATTGGACTAAGTCGGTAGCCTTTCCACTAAATCCTCTGCTTCATCAGGCAGATATGCAACCCTTTCCCTTTTTATGGCAACCTCGCATGGTCAAATACCTTGGGGTTCACTACTGCTCTCCTTTGGAAGACACTATCTCTTTTAATGCCAAAGACTTAACCTCTAAGGTCCGGGCGCTTACTCACCGTTGGACTCCTTTAACACTTACCTGGTGGGGTCGCCTAGAAACCATAAAAATGATGATTGTTCCGAAAGTGAATTATATTTTAGAAATGTTGCCCTGTCTCCTACCTCGACGTACATATAAAGATATAGAGGGCCTTCTGACTAGATACCTATGGCAAAACAAGACACCTAGGATAGCGAAACATAAGCTGCAAGCAGATAAGGAAAATGGGGGTGTCAGATTCCCTGATTTCCTGAAATACCATCAATCTTTTCTTCTCAAACAAGGCGCTCGTTGGCTGGAAGATCTAGCACCGAGTAGACCTGTGTGGCTAGACATAGAGGAGGACCTTTGCAAACCGATTCCTCTTACTTTTCTCCCTGGTATGACTCTCCCATCAGACTCCCACTATCCACCAATGCTTTTAGACACTTTAGGTGCCTTTAATACTCTTATGCAATCTTTAGACTCCCGACTCTGTCCGTTAGACAGGCTCCCGCTTTGGTACAATACTCGATTTCAAATACAAAATAAACCGATGGCGTGGAGCCCCTGGTACACTAGGGGCATTTGGATTCCTAACCAGTTGTTCCATGATGGTCGCTGGAAAACTTTTAGTGAATTGCAAATTGAATTTGGTCTCCCAGCAAAACATTACTTTCAGTTGGTGCAACTTCAGCATTGTCTTCGGAGTGCTAAGGTGCTCCCGCCATCGGCATCCCCTACACAAGGATTGTCGGAGACTATCCGATCTATCGGGAGTTCACCGGGTGTAGCATCTAACTTTTACAAAACCTTATGTAATGCTATAACTAGAGGTACCCCTATAGCACAGAAAGCATGGGAGCGAGAATTGCATGTAACTTTGACCCCGGAGCAATGGAGCCTTGTCTGGAGTAGAGTGACACGGGTTTCTCAATCCGCCTCACTCACTCAGACACTCTTCTTTCTAGCCCACCGGTGTTTCTACACTCCTGACAGATTAGCCAAATGGAACACCACTCAGGGCAATAGCTGTTGGACATGCCATGCGGCCATTGGTTCACTGCCTCATGTTATGTATGAATGTCCCGCACTACAGTATTACTGGCGTCGGGTCTGGGGTCGTATCCAATCTATTTTGCACTTTCAAGAGCCCCTTTCTTGGAGGATAGTGGGACTTCGCTCAGCTGCGGGGATCCCCTCTCTTCCAAAAACGGCTTACTTCCTTTTGGACTTTATGCTAGGCATCGCTATTTCCCTAATTACGAAATACTGGAAAAATAGCTCCCATCTGAGCCCCAATGAATGGTGGAATCATGTCTGTCTCTACAGTAAATATGAACAAATACCTCGTATGCTTGCTTCTTCCGTTCAGACTCCTCATCATCTGTCTAAATGGAAGATGCTCAATGACTATGTTCACACTGCTAAATGCTCTCATCTGACTGTTTAAATTTGTATAAATCTCTGTCCCATGATCATTCTGTATCGTAGATACTCTTTTGTTCGTTTTGATGTACAATCACTGTTGTTTGGAAGCGCTCACATGCTGATATTATCGGCTCAGAGAAGAAGCATGGGGGTGGGGGGTAATAGGGTTTGCTTTTCCTTATTGTATACTTGTTTTGTCTCCTTTGGTGTGTTGTTTCTTTTGTTTGTTGCAAAATGAAAATAAAAGTTTAAAAAAAAAAAAAAAGAAGGGACCCAGGATATCAATGCTTGACTCAATACAAGCATTGTGGAACCTGTGTCTCTTGGGGATACTGCTAGGTACTGTGGTGAGGAAAGCACTGCTGAACATAGAGATACACAGGAAAATGAGTCCTGTCACTTTAATTCAGAATGTATCAAGGGTTTCCCTAGTAACCAAGAGTCTCTGACTCAGAAACTAGTCATCCCTAAGCCCCGCCCACAGCAGCACGTCAGGGAGAAGCTTGACCCTAGTCACATGTGCTGGGAGCAAGGTGTGGCTCAGGAAGAAGGAAAGTTTAAAAAGCTGACTTTCAGAAACACAGATAGAGAAAGTGACGGAAGCAGGCGAAGTAGAAGGGCAGGAGGAAGAGAAAGCAGCAGAGACGGAGAAAGAGCAAGACAAGGAGCATGGAGGGCAAGTGAGAGAGTGCTTGCAGAGCATGAAAGACAGAGTGTAAGAAACACTGGAAGCCGAAGAGAGAGGACTGATGAGAGATTGCCAAGCACAGCTGAGGGAGCAAGGAAAGAGAGGCTGGTGCAAGCAAACGAAGCTGCTGCAAATGAAAGACAGCCTGACTGGCTTGCAGGGCAGAGAGAGATTCTAAATACCTCAGAATCAAGGCAAGTGTGTCCTTCTCAATTCCTAAACAGTAAAAGCCTACGAGAATTAGCTCTAGATGTGAAAGCTAATTCTAGCAATAGACAAAACCCCAGGATAAAGGGAGACAGTTTGTCCAAGTATCAAGTGGCTCACTTAGCAGAGGAGCTAGTGCAAAAACAGGCTCTGCTTAAAAAGTTAAATGAACTAATTGAGAAAGAGAATAGCCAGCTCTCTGTACAGATACCTTTTGATATAAGTGAGAGTGATAGTGTTGAAGACATGGACATAACAAATGTGGAGAACAGTAATGTGGAAATGCAATGTGCTGTATGTCAGGTCTCTGATGTGGAAGAGTCCTAGAGAGCCATTGAATGTATGCCGTGCTTAGGAAGCAGCCTGAATTGTGAAGACGTCACAACTGAAAGAAACAGCTGAGTTCAACTGATAAGGTTGAGAGCTGCTACTATTGTTCAAGGGACATTTAAAGAGTTGTTTTGCTGCAAGAGTTTTGTTCCTGTAAAGAGGAGAAACATTTAAGAAGTTGAAAGTTTTTGGAATAAGTGATATTTTGTTTAACAAGCAAAGTTGTGCCTGTTTCTTTGCATTTTTGAAACACAAGCAAAGTTGTTCCTGTTTCTTTTTGAAGCTGTAGCGTGGGATTAAAAATCCTTTTATTTTGATTTTTTCCACTTGCGTCCTGTGTATGAAGGAACCCCTGATTACATTAAATAAATTTTCTCTGTCTTATGCCTAACCCTCGGATCACAACTCCTTTGCTTTAAGATAGGACTACAATTCCCAGCAACCCTCCTGGCAGCCATTTTGAGGGAAACTTATTTTAAAGCCCAAAAAGGCGACCTCACCTGGTATCAGTTATCTACCTGGCCAGGCGGGGGTGACAGTACGTATGACCTAGATTGGCCACTGTTGGAAACAGGATACTGGGCTTGATGGACCTTGGTCTGACCCAGTATGGCATATCTTATGTTCCTATGTTCTTATGTTCTGGCTTTCACTGTCACCTTTTCTATCTGTTTAGCCTTTAAGATAATCAAAAACAGTCTTGCCCAAGTCCTGTTCTTCTTTCATGGACAGAAGTACTTCTCCCCCTATACTGTACCTCTCCCTTGAAGTTTTGCAGCCTAAAAGCATGACCCTGCATTTTTTAGCATCAAATCTCAGCTGCCAAGTACTTGACCATTCTTCAAGTTTATCGAGATCCCTCTTCAGGTTATCTATTCCTTCCTGGGTGTCTAATTTATTGCAGATTTAGGGATCATCTGCAAAGAGGCAAACCTTACCTAACATCCCTTCTGTAATATCATTAACAAAGATGTTAAAAAGAATCGGACCCAGGACAGATCCCTGCGTTATCCTTCTCCTCAGAGTGAGTTCCATTTACCTGTACTCTTTGTTGCTTCCCATTCAGTCACTTTAGGGTCCATCCCTAGGCTGCTCAATTTATTTATAAGTTGCCTGTGTGGAATGGTGTCAAAGGCTTTACTGAAATCCAAGTACACCACAACTGGGACTCTTCCTCGGTCCAACTCTCTGGTCACCCAGTCAAGGAAATCAATCAGATTTGTTTGACAAGACCTACCTCTAAAAAACCCAAGATGCCTCGAATCCTGCCATCTATTGGACTCCAGAAACCTCACTATCCTCAGTTTTAGCAGCATCTCCATTAATTTACTCAACACAGAAGTCAGACTAATCATCCTGTAGTTCTCAACCTCATCCTTATTTCCACTTTTGTGTAAAGGGACCACGTGCCTTTCTTCAATTCTGTGGAACTACTCCTAACTCTAAAGAAGCATTGAAAAGGTCAGTCAGTGGAACCAGGCCCAGCCTGTCCATTGAGCAAGAATGTTGTTCACACAGGACCCTGCGCTTCAGAGGGCCCCGTGCCAACAACATCCCGCACATGCTGTTCGGCTCCCAGCAGGCCCCGGTGCACCTCTCTCCTGTGGCTCCAGGCAGACCCCGCTGCACTTCCCTCGAGTGGCTCCCGTTCTAATGTAGGCTGCTGGAGTGCTGAGTGCCGTGTCACAAGAATGTCCTTTGAGCACCGGCATGCCAGCGGCCTACATTAGAACACAGCTGCCAAAGTGAAGAAAAATGGTGCCTGTCGGGAGCCCTCTAAAGCCAGTTGGACAGTCGCAGGGCCCTTTGGAGGGTCTGGGGCTGGAAATGGGCTGAGCGGGGAAAGCTTGAACTGGAATGGGATGAGTGGGGAGGGGGGCCTAGGATCGGAAATGGGCTGATGGGGAGCTAGGACTGGAAATGAGCTGATGGAGGGGTTAGGATAGGACTGGAAATAGCTGATGGGGGCTGGGACTGGAATTGAACTGATGGGGGAGCTAGGACTGGAAATGGGCTGATGGGGGCTAGGATTGGAAATGGGCTGATGGGGGGCTGGGACTGGCAATGAGCTGATAGGGGGCTAGGACAGGGCTAGAAATGGGCTGTTGGGTGGGCTAGGACTGGAAATGGACTGATGGGGGCTAGCAGAGGACTAGAAATAGCTGATAGGGGAGCTAGGATTGGAAATGGGCTGATGGGGGCTAGGATAGGACTGGAAATGGGGGGCTAGGATTGAAAATGGGCTGATAGGGGGCTTGGACTGGATATGGACATGGGGGCTAGGATAGGACTGGAAATGGATGATGGGGGAGCTAGAACTGGAAATGTGCTGATGGGGGGCTAGGATTGGAAATGGGCTGATGGGGGGCTCAGATAGCACTGGAAATGGCTGATGGGAGGGCTAGGATTAGAAACTGCCTGATGGGGGGCTAGGAGTGGAAATGAGCTGATGCAGGGGGATGGGAGAATGGGACTAGAAGGGAGTGGATGCTGGGTGGGGCTGGAACCAGAAGGCAGCTGATGTTGGGGGAGGACTAGAAGGGGATGGGGCTGGGGGAGTGAGGATGGAGAGGGGAAAAGATACTTTATGTGGGAGGGAAGAAAAATCTACGATTTGCCAGATATTGGGAGAGTAAGTGGGGATTGAGAATGGAGGGATGAAATTTGAGAGGATGAAAAAGGAATAAAGAAATGGAGGAAAGAGCAAAAGGGGAAAGATCAGTGTGTTAAAGCAGAAGTAGAGAGAGAATGGAAAAAAAAACTAGAAGAGAAGACAGGACAGCAGACAAAGGAGCGTTAGCAAAAGATATGAAGAAACCAGAAGAAAGTGACTGGAGCAATTGCAACTAAAAACTAAAATGCACAAACAACAAAAGGAAAAAAATGCTTTTTTATTTTGAATTTATTAACTAGAATATGTCAGCTCTGGCAAATGTGCATCTTTAATGTCTTTGCATTTTGTTTAGTACAAGAGGAAATTAATTTATAGTTTTATTTCTCCAGTGTTGTAGATTCCAAGTTTGGCTTTTGGGGTTCCCAGTTTAGTTATTATTTTCCTATTTCTAAATTGTGATCCCTTGTTCTTTGTTTGGTGACAGTCTATGTTCTGCATGTGTAACCAAGCTGAGGTATTCTGTTTTATTTATTTTTATTTTATTTATTTAGTGTCTCTTCTATACTGTGCTCTTTAAAATCAGTGCGGTTTACATACAACAGTAACTTATACAGTGCGGTTGAGGCTGCGCTGTATTTACAGTAAAACAGGTGCCATAACTTGTACATAACTAGGGTAACTATATACAAGTTGGTAACCAAGTCACAGGTCCAAAGTGAGGACTGTGTCTGGTTAGAGACTATTTACAATAATAAGGATACTCTACATACTAATATTTTCATGGTATGTGGTGGAGCAAGTGGGTGTGACTACATCATTGTGTGCTGGCCCTGCACCCCACTGTCCATGCAGTTTCTATTTGACAGTGCCTTTTGTTCTCTTTCCCCAGTAGAAGTTGTATTGGTATTCTCTGAGATGTATTGGTTTAACATTTGCAGTGTTGCTTTTTGATAGGTGCTTTTGATATGGTGCTTTATGAGTCCTGGTAGTGATGTTATGAACGTCGGATTTGCTATGGGTTTCTAATGTGCCTGGCAGTTGACACTGGAGTATACTATGGAAAGAAGAGGAGCAACAACCCTCTGCAGAAATCACAGGAGTCACTAGAACAGCGCAGGGAGGACACGGCCACACCTCTTAAAAACAAACAAACCTTTTATTTTGTAAAACCTTCAAAGGTACAGACCCGACTTGGCCAAGTTTCAGCAATCAGCAATACCAATTAAGATGCAATACGCCAATGGTAGTCAGGACACTGTAACAACAGCCAGTAGTTGAAAGCTCAAAAAGTGCCCCACAATGAGTCTCCACGCATAGCCCTGCACCCCCCTTGTGCCACCACTGAGTGGAGCCGCTAGAACATCCCCAAGCTCCATCAATATTCACGGATGTATCCCATCTGGCCCCATCGCTTTGTCTACTTTTAGTTTAGCCAGTTCCTCATGAACACAGTTTTCTGAAAATCGTTCAATATGCCCTCTCCTTCTTCTGTTTATTTATTTACTTATTTAACAGGTTTTCTATACTGGTTTACCATACGATGAAGGCAGTTTCCATTGAAACAAAACTTGATACCTTGTAACAGGACAATGAACTTGGATAACTTTCACCTAACATACTGCGAAGAGCTGATCTAAATATCCAGATTGATCCAGTGCCTTGGTTAGACCATGCTATGATCTCTCTTATACTTCCCAACTAGCCAGACTCCGAAACATAGGCCTGCTTAACAGCACAATAAACTGGTTCACGTCTTACCTCACAGACAGAACGCTGCAAGTAAATGTTGGACCCAGCAATTCCAAACCATTTAACCTAAAACAAGGCATACGACAGGGATCAGTCTTATCGACTCTACTATTTAATATTTAATACAATTTAATATAATCATTAAGGACATCACACTCCCAATCAAGCAAGAGATTAAGTATCCCGGCATAATCCTTGACACATCATTCAGCATGCTACCGCATCTGCAGTCCATATGCAGCCTACAAAAAAATGGAACATGCACTTTCAACTATATGCAGATAACATCATGTTCTATGCGCCTTTCGACACACTCACCCCGGACTTCTCAGTCATATCAGACTGCTTCACAGCTATCACAAACCTTCCCACTGAACTAAATTTAGCAGTGAATAAAAAGAAGACAGAAGCTCTACTAATCTTCAGAGACACATCTTTTTTTTTTTTTAATGGTAGTTTTTATTCAGTTTAAACATATAAAATAACAGTACAAACGATCATGATATAGAAGGATACAAGCAGATGCTATTGATCAAAATAGCAAAAGAATATAATAACTTGAACAAGACAGTACAATAACTTTAACAAGAACTAGTATCAGTCCATGCCAGCACGCCACCCTCCCTCTCTCCGTTCAATGTGGTTACAGCAGAGACCATTCCACAAGGCAGCCTCCATCAATCACTTTCATCAAACATAATTTTGTAAAGCTGACCATTTCTTACTTAGTTTACCAGACCATGGGTTCTTGGCTATATAGATCTCTTCGTAGGTCTTGTGTAGGATTAAGAGACTCCACCAATGCTCGAAACAAGCTTTGTCGAGATTCTTCCAGTGTATTAGAACTATTTTAAGCGCTATCCCGAGCATTAAGTCCAGCAGTTTACTATCCCATTTCATCAGAGTAGGTTCCAGAGCTATGGATTTATATATTACTATCCGATAAGTGATAGGAGTTTGTAAGTTGAGGATTTGTGATATGCGTTCCCATACTCTGTTCCAATATATTTCCAGGGATTTACAATGGAACAACATATGTGCCAGTGTCCCAATTTCCATGTTACAGGACCAACATCGATTTCCCTCCTGTAGTGTCCATTTCATTTTCTTAGCCGGTGTAATATGCGCTCGATGTGCTATAAAGTACATAGATTGTGTGAGAGACGCTGCTCTCGTGGCACGTATTTGAGTTCCCCAAAAAGTGTCCCAATTTTCCGGAGGTATATCTTGACCGGTTTCAGTAGCCCACACCGACTGTATCTTAAAACATGTCTTGTCACTTTTGGATCGGAGAATCGCAACACATCTCGAAACAGCTTTGGCATCTGTTTGTAATTCTTGAAGTTTCTGTCGCAGTGGCCATCCAGTACGTATCAAGACAGGTGACACACCCGCTTTGCTCATGCAGTATCGGAGCTGACACCATTGGAAATAGCATGTATTAGGCAATCGGAATTCCGTTCTTAATCTGTCAAAGGTTTTAAATGCACTTCCATTGATCAGTTGTCCAATGGTTATAAGATCATGTTCCACCCATTTTTTCCATAAGACAGGCTTCCCTCCGATGATAAGGCGCGGGTTCAGCCATAAGGGCATATCTGCGGCGAAGTCATCCCCTCCATCGATACATGATGCCAATAATCGACAGGCATGCTGTGTTTCTCGGATAATAGCATTATGTGGTACAGTCTGGTCTACTACTGTGCCAACCATTAGCCATGTAGGTAGGGGGGAATGTATGGCCCGCTCCACACTCAACCATCTAGGTCCTTTATCCGTGTCGTCAGAGTCGACCCATTGAGCACCCTGCTTTAAAAGAGAGGCAGTGTGCAGCCAGCCGAGATCTGGGAAATGGACACCTCCTTGTGCATTAGGTAACTTCAGTTTCCAGGCAGCTATTCTAGGTACTCGGTTGTTCCATAAAAAGGCTATCAGTTGACTATTCATTTTCTTATAAAAGGCTGACGGGAAGCGTAAGGGAATCATACTTAATATATAGCTGAGTTTTGGTACTAACATCATTTTTATCGTTTCTAGCCTGCCCCACCAACTCAAATGAAGGGGGGTCCACCTGCAGACGTTATCATGTACAATTTCTTGACACATCTTAATGTTGATTGCGACAGTCTCTTCCAAGGTGGTGCCATAGGTCACGCCCAGGTATCTAAAGGATGACTTCTCATATTGAAAGGGGTATCCACGCATCATTTCTTCGCTGACCTGTTCATTCAGAGGAATAATTGTTGTTTTATTCAGATTTACTTTATATCCGGATATCGCTGAATATGCATCTATGAGTTGCAGTGTTTCAGGAAGGTCTGATGGTTGTAGAAATATGAGCAGGTCATCTGCATATGCTGACAATTTACAGGGACCATCAGCTAACTCAATTCCTTTTATGTTTTCCTTCTGTCGGATCGCTATTAATAAGGGTTCCAGGGCTAAATTAAAAAGCATCGGTGACAGGGGGCAACCCTGTCTGGTCCCTCTTTGCAACTGAAAAGGGGCTGAGAGGTGTGAGTTAACCGCTATTCGAGCTGTGGGTTTGGTATATAACAATTCAACGCATTTTAGGAACTTTTCTCTTATCCCAAACCACCGTAGGGATCGAAATAGAAAGGACCATTCCAGTCGATCGAAGGCTTTTTCGGCATCCAATGCTAGCCCTATCAGGGGCTCGGCCTTAGTCTTGGCAGATGCCAGTACATGTGCCAATAATCTTCCATTATCTGTAGTGGATCTGTTTTGTATAAATCCACATTGATCCTCATGTATCAAATCTTTTAAGATCCGTCCTAATCGGTTAGCAAGTACTTTAGCATAGATTTTATAATCAGAGTTTAGGAGAGAGATGGGTCTGTAATTCTCTATCTTTTGTGTATCCCTGCCCGGTTTCGGGTGAATCACCACCACAGCCTCTGCCAGGGCTCCAATCTCTGGAGATTCATCTTGCAGGCCACTGTAGTAGATCTGTAGCATGGGAGCCAATTGAATGCAATATTTATTATAGAATTCCAGTGGGATACCATCTGGACCGGCGGCTTTGCCACGAGCCATCTGTTTGATCGCATCTTGTATTTCAGTTACAGAGATCTCTTGTTCCAGCGTTCGACTTTGATGACTGGTTAATGTGGGTCCTACTATCTTGGAGACAAAATCTTCAAAGGCTCTGTCACTACATTGGGTATCCGAGCGATATAGTTCCTCATAGAATTCTTTGCAGCGGTCTAGTATTTTGTCAGATCTCAGGAGAAGGCCCCCGGAATTGTCTTGCAACGCCGCTATAGCGTTCTTGCTGGTCTTTGGTTTGAGCTGCCGAGCTAAGAGGGATCCAGAGCGGTTGCTTTCATAGTAGTATGTACTACGTTGTAGCTGGATACTACTCAGTGCTTCTTTGTTGAGGAGAGCATTATATTGGTATCGCAATTTTTGGAGTCTAATCAATATCATTGAGTCAGCTCTTTTGGCTAGTAACCTTTCCCCAGCTTTTATTTGGAGTTCCAGTTCATCTTTTTCTTTTTTCCTGGCTTTACGCCGTCTAATGGTGTAGGTGGTAATATGAGCTCGTATTGTCGCTTTAAAACCTTCCCACCAGCTCCAGATGGAGGTATCAGTGGGTGTATTATATTTAAAATAGGTCTCAATTTCCCCTGACAGTAGCTGTACAAAGGAGTCATCTGCTAGTAGGGATTTATCAAATGTCCATCTTGGCGGAACATGTTGTGTAACGTTGGTATCCAGCACTAGGGAGACAGCGGCGTGATCCGATACCGTTGTAGCATATATCTCTGCGGACAACACTTGAGGCATCAGCTCTGTGGACAGTAGGAAGAAATCGATCCTTGTTTGGGTATTATGTGGGATGGAATAAAATGTGTAGTCTCTTTCTTGGGGATGAAGTAGGCGCCATGGGTCTACCAAGTGTAGCTCTGTTATGATTCCTTTAAGAATCGCCTGCGATTTGACTTTGTCTACAGCCCGATAGGGCGTGCGATCTAACAGTGGATCCAAGATGACATTGAAATCGCCCCCTAAGATGATATTGGTGTGAGCTGCGGCTGTAACTTCTTTAGCTATCAGTTTGAAAAAGTTAGGGTCATCGAGGTTGGGTGCGTAAATATTGAAGAATGTGTAAAGCTGTTGATTTATTTTCATCGTCACTCTGGCCCATCGACCTAGCGGATCAATCTGTGTGCCGGTAATGGCGGATTGCAGGAATTTGCGCACTAATATTATTACCCCCCCTTTGCGTTGAGTGGCAGAGGCCGAGGCCGCCACCAGGAAATATTTAGAGGTTACTTTCTGCGATTCAGTATCTGTTAAATGTGTCTCTTGTAAGAGGGCAATATCTGCTTTTTTTTGTTGGCAGTACGCTAAAATCTTCTTTCGCTTGACAGGGCCAGTAATACCTTTTACATTTAACGAAAGCATTAGGAGATCACTAGACATCAATGTTGGAATAAGCTGTCTTATAGGTGAAAGCTATCCTATGGATAGGTCTGCCGCGTACTTGCATTTTGCGTGTATGTGGAGGGTTTTGCACTGGACTGGACTGACACAAATAACTGCATAACTGGCAAACATTGTATCGCTAAGGTGAACACAATCCACTGAAACAGTAACCAACCCCGACCTCCCGTTGCCACCCCTACATTTCAAGCAGAAATATCTGGTTAATTAAAACTATTTAGAACAACAGAAATACAGTCAATGAGGTGTTTAACAAGGCTTAAGGCGTTCTAAAATTTGTGAGAACGCACGGCCGCACCCCCTGAGTATGTGCTGAGTTCTCTACACTGCGTGAGAGATCAGAATATTGACCTCAGGTTTCCATACCGCATTTTTCTTGTAGGAAAGTTTTCAGTTTTTCAGCTTCAACAAAATTCCTCGTTTCATTATGCAGCGTGACCCGCATGGTTCCTGGGTAGTATAGCCCGTATCTTGCCTGTGCACTTTGTAGCATGGGTCTACAGGCCAGCAACGCTTTTCTCTGATCTACCGTTTGCTTGCTCAAATCTGGATAGAGTGCCACTTTGTGTCCCTGGATTTGCAGTGATCCGGCTTTCCGTGCAGCTTGAAAGATCTGTAGGACCTGTGGGTATCTCAGTACCTTCATTATGAGTGGGCGCGGGTATCGTGTGTTTTCAGCTTTGTGTGTTGGGATTCGATGGGCCCGTTCTAGTTCAAAAGGCCTTGCAGAGACAAGCTGCAGCATCTCCGGTATGGTTTTTTCCAGAAATCCAATCGGATCGGTGCCTTCAGCGCCTTCAGGGACTCCAACAAGGCGGATATTATTTCTACGGGCATGGTTGTTTTGATCTTCAATCTGACTTTCTATGTGCCGGACTCGTTTGACCAAAGGGCCCAGCTGTTCTAATGCAACGCCATGCTTCTGGGTTTGTAATTCAACTGCACTAAGTCGAGTGGTGATGGTGAGGAGTTTCTCTTTTACCTCCAGTAAGTCTTCTTGAATCATGTTCAGTGAACTAGAATTGGCTGCGATCATTTCTTTAACGCATTTCAATTCCTGTAGCACTTCACGTAGGCCACCGGCAGTCACTCCCTCCTTCTCTCCCGCGGCCATTTTCTGCGGGGAACCCACTTTGGGTTTGGATCGTTTCGCTGCTGAGCCGGATCCCTGCGGAAATTCCAGCCGGGCAGGCTTCAGGGATGCCATCCAGCTATATTTCGGTGTTATTGATGTAGGTAGGGGGTACAAACTTCAATTTAATACCGGGATATGTTCAGGATTCTTGGGCAGCAATGGGAGCAAAAATTCAGGCGTCCATTCTGTTCAGTGGCTAGCTCCACCCCCCCAGAGACACATCTTTCAATCTGCCAGAGAAAATCATACCAAACATACATAATCACATAATCAAAATCCCCTACGAAAGCATCAAGCATCCCACATTACAAGATTATTTCCATTCTTTGATTCCAGCAAGTTATAGACTTATTCCACTGTACATAGTTTCCATTTAAATCAAATTCAGATTTAAGTTCTTATTACCTTATCCCTATACACTCCTGTTAAATGGTTTATTTGTAATTCTGTTCTATGTAACGTTCATGCTTTACAGTTTTCTGTAAACCGCTTTGATTCACTAAAAGCGGTAAATAAGCACAAATAAATAAATAAATACTGCAATACGCTGAAATTAACATAAAAAGGGAAGTCAAATACCTCTGCATAATTCTCACAGCAATCCTCTCTCACATCAGGAAGGCAGCCAATAAGGCATAACTGAAACTTAGGGGCTTGTTTACAAAGCTGCGGTAGCGGTTTCCGATCGTTATCGGAGCCGCGGCCCGATTGATTTCAATGGGGCCGCGGCTCCAATAACGATCGGAAACCGCTACCGCGGCTTTGTAAACAAGCCCCTTAGGACCCTCTGACATCTACGTCCTATTCTCCAAGACAACGATTACAGATCAGTTTTTCGGGCTGTCATTACGCCCCATCTTGATACTGTACATACTGCATCAGGGACTGCCAAAACAGGTAGAACACTGCCATTAGAATCTTAACAGGCAGGGCCGGATTTACCTATACGCCATGTACGCCATGGCGTAGGGCCCACAGCTGGCAAGGGCCCACAAAAATAGAACAAATTAGCTTTTTTTTAAAAATAAAATTAAAAAAAAAACTGCTGGCTGCCGCCGCGGGGCCCCCTCTGCTGCCGCGGCAGCATGGACTGACCCGCGGGGGCCCCCTCTGCAAGCTGAATCCGTCGGTCCCTCCCTCCCTCCGTGCAGGCTGTGAGAGGCGCGAAGGGAGAGTGTCTCCCTCGCGTCTCTATTAAGCCCGCAGGGGCACCTGACAGACAGCACACCTCTCTGGACATCATATCTGGTTGGCAGATGAATTAATTTTATTTATTTATTACATTTTTCTATACCGCCCCTTCCAGAGATCAGGGGCAGTTTACATATAATTAAAATTTTACATAGAGGGGGGGCGGAGCCTGATGTCCAGCGGGTAAGACGCTTCGCGCTGAAGCTCCCGAGAGGCCTACTCAGAATCCTGACTTAATACCTATACAAACTTACTATTTTGCTCCGAGCTTACCGGGGTACCTCGGGGGGGATGGCGGCCCATAAACCAGCGCGTTTGGACTTCGGGTCTCCTTCTTCTTCACACGGAAAACGCTCCAAAACAGAGGTGTCTTCCCCACAGAAGATGGTTCCACTTCGTGAAAACCCCGAAATGCACCTGGAGATTTTAGAGGAACTACGCGGCGTGAAGGAACTGGTGCAGTCCAATGGAGAAGCGCTTCGAGCCATGCGAGAAGACTTCGGAGTGCTCCAGGACCGACTTGAAAGTCTTTCATTACGGCAGGACAACATGGCGGGGGTCCTCGACTCGCACGCGGTGCGCTTGGGCAAACTGGACAAGGCTGAGCGCCAGATACAGAATCTTCAAAAGGAGTTAGAAGATAGCAATAATCGAGCCCGTCGCAACAATGTGAGGCTCATTGGAATACCGGAGGGGGTGGAAGCAGGAGATATAAGAGAATTCCTGCTCAAAACTCTTCCCTCCTTGCTGAAGATCACTTTTCATAGCGAACTGGAAATCGATCGAGCACACCGTGTTCCTACCCACATGGCGCTCAACCGAACGACCCCCCGGCCTATTATCTTTCGATTACTACGATATCAACAAGTGGAACAAATTTTAAATGCTGCCCGGGCGAATCATCATTTGGAATTTGAAGGTCATAAAGTCTCCTTCTTCCCTGATTTGGCAAAGCCTACCGTTGACCGTCGGAAGAAACTCCTTGCTTTTCGCCCTCGACTTCAACAGCTTCAGGCTCGCTTTGGCCTGTTGTATCCAGCGAAGCTCCGAGTGACTCTCCACAACCAAACCAGGACATTCGAAGATCCTGATCTACTATCAACATTTTTAGACTCCAAAGAAGCAGAGCAGATGCGCTAATCCAACAACTTGGACTTATTATCTGCCGGCTCTGTCCGCCATTTTGAAGGGCCCGACGCGGCGGTCATAGCCAAGCACAGAGACTACCTGGACTTTCTTTCTTTCTCTATATGACTTTTTTGTTTTTTGGTCTCCTATCCCTCCATGATGTGTGCCTCGGTCGGATTCGGAGCACGCACAGTTCTACAGGTTATATGTTTTTTCAATTTCGGCCTTCTCTGGGGTTTCTCCCCGCAGACACATGGTCGCCAGTAATTTCTGGGGTTCTGCTTCTTCTCTACCGCACCGCGGTTTTTTCTTTTTTGATGTGGGGCGCTTCATTGTATTATATTAGCTTATTTTCTTTCATGTCATGTGTACAGCCAGATACAGTTAATATGAGGGACATTGTGAAATTATGTGCGCTATCATGCTCAGAATTTTTAACCTTTCTGAATGGCCTTATGTAAAATCTTATCACTCAACGTAAAAGGCATCAATAGTCCAATCAAAAGAAAGAAAATCCTTAGCTATCTTAGCCATGAGCATGCTGATTTAGTGTTTCTTCAGGAAACGCATCTAAACTCTGCTGAAACACTGAAACTCAATGCTAAGCCTTACATGGTGGCTGCCTATTCTCCCGCCGTTTCCAAACGGTGTGGGGTAGCCATTCTGGTTAAGAAGTCTTTGCAAGCTACTATAATGGATACTAGCTCTGACAAGGAGGGTAGATGGGCCCGTGTACACCTTAAGGTTGGAGATAGTGAATTCACGTGTATTTGTATTTATGCCCCGAATGTGGACAACCCTGCTTACTATGCAAGTATTGCGCAGTTGGCACAGGCCTCTGCCAATACTCCATTAATACTTGGTGGTGATTTTAATCAAGTGTTAGACCCTTTGATAGATAGACAACCGCCTAGAACGAGTAGTCCACCCAAGAGTCTTGCTACCCTTACAGCTCTGATGCAAGATCTTGCGCTAGTAGATATATGGAGGCTGCTTCACCCCTCCGACTTAGAGTTCACCTTTTTTTCTGCCCCCCATCACTCACAATCTAGAATAGATTTCTTTCTCATTTCCAAAGCACTGATTTCTCAAGTGGACACGGCTAGGACTCATCCTCTCCATATTTCAGATCATGCTGCCATATCTTTATCATTACATGTCACTGCGCGAGACGATTCTCCCCGAGCTTGGTTTTTTGATAGATCCCTACTAGATCAAAAAGATTTTCAGGTTGATATAAAGGCCGCTATCCAAGATTATTTTCATTTTAACTCACCCCATGACACAGCGAGCTGGGCTTGGTGGGAGGGTTTTAAGGCATCTATCCGCGCAACTATAACTAGCTATCAAATTCGGCAGGGGAAACAAAGAAAGCAGCACTTACTGATTCTAGAGCAGCAGATACAAGCTGGGGAGCGTCTCCTCACGTCCCGTACTGACCCATGTATTTTACTCCGTTTACAACGCTTGCGTTTTCAATACAATCAGCTTTTGTATACTGCTGCTGCTAAAAATATTGAATCACAACAAGGGATATATTACCGGGAAAATAACCGTGCTGGCAAATTGTTAGCAAATGCCCTAAAAGGTCAAAAAGAAGCCAAGCGTGTTACCGCTCTCCGTAATCCGTCGGGGGGGGGGCTTGGTCACTAAAGATGCAGAAATCTTGGAGCTCTTTCGTGATTTTTATACTCGGCTTTATCAATCTGAATGTGATTTTGAGCCAGAAGTATTTGAACGCTTACTTTCAGGGGTACAAAGACCGACCCTATCTGACGAAGATAGAGTGGCCATGGACAAACCATTCACTTTATCAGAAATTCATTCTGCTATCAAGAAATGTGCCACAGGTCGAGCTGCAGGCCCAGACGGTCTCCCTGCTGAATTCTACAAAACCTTTAACGCTGACTTAGCTCCAGTTTTGAAACTTTATTTTTCTGCTCTGGCCGAGGAGGGATCTCCTTCTGGGTCCTTTTCAATGGCAAATGTAGTAGTTTTTGAGAAAGAGGGGAGAGACCCGCAACTAACAGCTAATTATCGTCCAATTTCCCTCCTAAACGCGGACTATAAAATATTTGCCACCATTCTCTCCACCCGGCTCTCTGATAGGATGTCTACCTTAATACACCCAGATCAATGCGGTTTCATTCCCGGTAGATCAACTGCTGACAATGCTCGGACTCTATGTCATGTACTGACTGCCGCAGTTAATCTTGATCGCCCATTTGTTGGCCTCTCTCTTGATGCTGAGAAGGCCTTTGATCGCTTAGAATGGCCCTTCCTGTTTGCAGCCCTCCGCTGGTACGGATTCGGAGAAGGTTTTCTCCGTTGTCTCCGCACCATGTATGCACAGCCTACAGCCAGTATCTGTGCTAATGCTTTAAAGTCTCAGCCATTTCCCCTTCAACGCGGTACTCGCCAGGGATGTCCACTGTCTCCACTTCTTTTCGATCTTGCACTCGAACCCTTAGCTTTACTAATCCGGCAATCGGAGGAGATTCATGGAGTCCCCTTCTCTCATAGGGAAATCAAAATTTCAGCATATGCTGATGACCTTATGCTCTTTGTCTCTATAGACTCAGTGCCGGCTGTCCTAGAGCAAATTGGTAAATACTCACAACTCTCCGGTTATAAGATAAATTGGACCAAGTCGGTAGCCTTTCCACTAAATCCTTTGCTTCATCAGGCAGCTCTGCAACCCTTTCCCTTTTTATGGCAACCTCGCATGGTCAAATACCTTGGGGTTCACTATTGCTCTCCTTTGGAAGACACTATCTCTTTTAATGCCAAAGACTTAACCTCTAAAGTCCGGGCGCTTACTCACCGTTGGACTCCTTTAACACTTACCTGGTGGGGTCGCCTAGAAACCATAAAAATGATGATTGTTCCGAAAGTGAATTATATTTTAGAAATGTTGCCCTGTCTCTTACCTCGACGTACATATAAAGATATAGAGGGCCTTCTGACTAGATACCTATGGCAAAACAAGACACCTAGGATAGCGAAACATAAGCTGCAAGCAGATAAGGAAAATGGGGGTGTCAGATTCCCTGATTTCCTGAAATACCATCAATCTTTTCTTCTCAAACAAGGCGCTCGTTGGCTGGAAGATCTAGTACCGAGTAGACCTGTGTGGCTAGACATAGAGGAGGACCTTTGCAAACCGATTCCTCTTACTTTTCTCCCTGGTATGACTCTCCCATCAGACTCCCACTATCCACCAATGCTTTTAGACACTTTAGGTGCCTTTAATACTCTTATGCAATCTTTAGACTCCCGACTCTGTCCGTTAGACAGGCTCCCGCTCTGGTACAATACTCGATTTCGAATACAAAATAAACCGATGGCGTGGAGCCCCTGGTACACTAGGGGCATTTGGATTCCTAACCAGTTGTTCCATGATGGTCGCTGGAAAACTTTTAGTGAATTGCAAATTGAATTTGGTCTCCCAGCAAAACACTACTTTCAGTTGGTGCAACTTCAGCATTGTCTTCGGAGTGCTAAGGTGCTCCCGCCATCGGCATCCCCTACACAAGGTTGGTCGGAGACTATCCGATCTATCGGTAGTTCACCGGGTGTAGCATCTAATTTTTACAAAACCTTATGTAATGCTATAATTAGAGGTACCCCTATAGCGCAGAAAGCATGGGAGCGAGAATTGCATGTAACTTTGACCCCGGAGCAATGGAGCCTTGTCTGGAGTAGAGTGACACGGGTTTCTCGATCCGCCTCACTCACTCAGACACTCTTCTTTCTAGCCCACCGGTGTTTCTACACTCCTGACAGATTAGCCAAATGGAACACCACTCAGGGCAATAGCTGTTGGACATGCCATGCGGCCATTGGTTCACTACCTCATGTTATGTATGAATGTCCCGCACTACAGTATTACTGGCGTCGGGTCTGGGGTCGTATCCAGTCTATTTTGCACTTTCAAGAGCCCCTTTCTTGGAGGATAGTGGGACTTCGCTCAGCTGCGGGGATCCCCTCTCTTCCAAAGACGGCTTACTTCCTTTTGGACTTTATGCTAGGCATTGCTATTTCCCTAATTACGAAATACTGGAAAAATAGCTCCCATCTGAGCCCCAATGAATGGTGGAATCATGTCTGCCTCTACAGTAAATATGAACAAATACCTCGTATGTTTGCTTCTTCCGTTCAGACTCCTCATCATCTGTCTAAATGGAAGATGCTCAATGACTATGTTCACACTGCTAAATGCTCTCATCTGACTGTTTAAATTTGTATAAATCTCTGTCCCATGATCATTCTGTATCGTAGATACTCTTTTGTTCGTTTTGATGTACAATCACTGTTGTTTGGAAGCGCTCACATGCTGATATTATCGGCTAGAGAAGAAGCATGGGGGTGGGGGGTAATAGGGTTTGCTTTTCCTTATTGTATACTTGTTTTGTCTCCTTTGGTGTGTTGTTTCTTTTGTTTGTTGCAAAATGAAAATAAAAGTTTAAAAAAAAAAAAATTTTACATAGAACAGTTGTTTTTAGAACTATTTACATAAAATCTTGCAACACTTAACAACTTAACATATTATTTAGAACTATGTACATGCTGTTTAAAAGCGAATGTTGCCTGTACTTTGGGTTGGGGTATGCAGTTAGTGTGCCTGTGAGTTCTTGGAGGTGTTTTGTGTTGTGTTTTGCATTCCGTTTCGCAGTGTGCAGTGAAGAGTTATGTTTTGAGTGATTTTTTAAACTGCTGGAGATCCTTGATTGAGCGGTTTGATAGAGGTAAGGAGTTCCAGAGGGAGGGGGCGGTGAAAGTGTATGCCCTGGAACTTGTGGCTCAGTACCCCACAGAAGAGAGACACCAATCACCACTATCTTTCGCTTCCTTGTGGTCACCAATACTGAAACTTGGGGTGCTTGAGCTCTGGTTCTTCTCTTACCTGCGATGCTTTCACCTCATCCTCTTTCAGGGTTGCATACTGGTTCTTCAATTCAAGGACTGGAGGAGTTGGGTTGTCGATGCTGCAGGCTCTGGTGACTCGTGTCCAACTCTCTTAATTCTGTAGCATCCCATTTTCACCTCTGTCAGAAAGCTTGGATGCTTTAAGAAGTATCGCATCACTTCTCACTGTCTCAAATGCTTCTCAGCCTCGCCATCTCTTCTGTGAGCTCTTCCACTTGTTTCATCAGGGCTTCGACTTGCAGGCATCTTGCACATGGAGCCGGTCCCTCGACTGACATTAGGCTTTCTGTCTGGACAGAAGGAGAAGCTGTAAAGGGGGTAAGAGCCTTGGCAATATGATTTTTCCCAGACATCATTCAGTTGGTGGAGCTTTAGTACCTGTTGAAGTAAATGAGAGAGACCTAACAAAGTCCTTAACTTTTCTTCAGCTGTCCTTTAAGAGAAAAAGCAGCTAGCCTCTTTTTATGTGTGTCCCTGTGTGTAGCTTCCTTGCTAGACAGTTATTACTTTACATTGGCTACACTGGCTCCAAATAATAGCATGCATCCAATGCAAAACAACAATCAACACCTTCAAGACCATACACAACCAATCAGCGGACTACCTACAAACCTTAATGCAGATAGCTTCCATCACCGTGTCAAGAAGGCAACCCAATCAAAACCTACTCACTATATCAACACACAAAGCAAAAAGCTCCCAGGCAACATGCAGCAGAACATTCTCCATATACAGCCCTTCAATTTGGAACACCCTACCAAACAGCTTAAGAGCTATCAATGACATTTATTTTTATTTATTTATTTATTTATTTAATAAAACACTTTTATACCGCATCCTCCCAGGGATCGGATGCGGTTTACAAAGAACATTTGTTACAAGGCATGACAGTATTGCGTGTCTGGTCTTAATACATGGAACATTTGGAACTTTTTACAGGTAACCTTTTACAGGTGACATAATAATTAGAACAACAACAAACTGAGTTCTGCAAGAAACTAAAAATATATCTATTCCAGGAATTCTTCGGAACAGACACCTAATAGAGACTTTCCCTCCTCTCTATAAGCTGCTACAAACCCTTCCCCTCACTCCTCCACAATCTCAACCCCCCCCCCCCCATCTAAGAGACAACTGGAGTGGGATTATTACTATTGTCAAAGACGCGTTCATTGAATGTTATTATAAGTTCTTAATGTTTATCATGTTCGCCCACACTATGTCGCCTCACACTCGACCAATTTCACAGTCAGTGACTTTAGGGTCCATCCCTAGGGCGCTCAGTTTATTTATAAGTCACCTTTGAGGAACAGTGTCAAAGGCTTTACTGAAATCTTTGACACTGTTCTGCACAGGCGACTTATAAATAAATTGAGTACCCTAGGGATGGACCCTAAAGTGACTGGGTTAGAAATTGGTCGAGTGGGAGGCAACATAGGGTACAGGTAAATGGAGCTCACTTTGAGGAGAAGAATGTTACCAGTGGTGTGCCGCAAGGATCTGTCCTTGGTCCAATTCTTTTTAACATCTTTCTTAGTTATATTGCGGAAGGGCCTTGGGTAAGGTTTGCATCTGCGGATGATACCATAATGTGAAATAGAGCAGACACCAAGGAAGTAGTAGATAACATGATGAGGGATCTAGCTAAGCTGGAAGTATGGTGGAGAATTTGGAAGCTGAAATTTAATGCTAAACATTTAACAAGAAGCATTTTTTCAAAGGGAAAGAAGTTCTAATAGAAAAGGGTCAGGAAAGGGGACTCAAGGAAACATATAGATAAGGATTTTGCTTTTTCATGAAAAGGATGATAGATAGATTAAACAGCCTTTCAGTGGAGGTGAAGATAGCAGAAAATAAGAATGGAATTTCAAAAAGCATCATACAAAGAAGAAGTGCGAGTGAATTAAAGTAAAATCCATGCTATTATGTAAGAACAGAAGACTGGATTTAACTCATGCCTTTCCAGGGATAGTTCAAGAGGAACTATATTAAGATACAATAGGTATTTCCTGTCCCCAGAGAACTTACAATCTAAGTTTGTACCTGAGACCTAGAGGGTTAAGGGACTTGCTGAAGATCACAGGGAGCAGCTCTGTCTTCCCTGCTTCTTAGTCTGCTGCTACTGACCGCATGGAACTTGCAAACTTCAACTGTCATCATATTTCTCTTTGTAAGATACAGATTTTTATCACAACCAGACAAATTCAAGGATTTGAAGAGAGAACTGCACCCAACCAAAATATTGACAGAACCAAAAGAGTTTATTATTAAGATCAGGAATAGATTATGCCCTGCCATGAATTGGCTCAATTTTTCCATAATGTTTATTCTCCATGGTATAAAGACTTCAGTTGTGATTTAATATTTTATACTGGAGAAGGTAGCTGCAAGTTCACCATCATCTGACATTCCTTCAAAAACATTACATGACCTTACGCATTACAAAGTCATTAACCAAGGAGGATTTCATGATTAGATATGACAGTTTGTGGCCAACGAACCAAGTACATGTTCGCTTTCAATTCTAGTCACTTAATTGCAGTTCTTGATTCTGACTAGACTTCATCTGAGACTGTTTCTAAGTATTAATCGACCTACATTACAAGCTAAAATTAGTCCTGACCGCAGAGACATTGCAATTGAACCCAATAAGCAAGAAGCAAAGGTTTATTAATGATTTGCTTGGATTTAGTCACCTTTTGAAACCCAAGATCAAGGCAGTTACAGTTCAGGTAAGTAGATCAATCCCTGCCCTAGAAATTTTAAAATTCAATTGGTATCAAGGCAATGAAAGATTGAGTGGCATGCTAAAGATCACAAAGAGCGTCACTGAGAGGAACAGGATTTGAATTGAGCTTCCCCAACTCTTGGCCTGATGTTATAACTACTAGACCATAATCTTCTACTACAGCACTGATCTGGTGTTTGAAAAACCGGGTTTGGATTTGCATTTTTTTTTCATAGCCTGGCTCTTGAGATCTGTCAATATTCTATGCTCTATTCTTTGAAATCCGTGGAAAATGCATATATTCGTGGTTTGTCTCAGTTTGACATATATATTCAGTGCAGACTCCAGACTTGTCAAAGGTCCAAAATGTAACCTTACTATAATTCTTCTTTCCCAAATTTTTCCTGGTCTGCTCTTCTGGAATCTCTAGTGATCATGGTGGTATTTGTTCAACTGTCTGTACTGGAAGAAAGTGTGCACATCCTGTTTGCATGACGACTTTGCACCAGTTTTCAGAGTAAGACAATATGCATATTTTACCTTTCTATGGGACTGCAGAACTGCCACAGACACTTGTGTGTGGTTTTTGTGCAGATACTCTCCTGTGGAAATAAACATGCAATCTTTGTTTAGAGACTACTTGGATTTGATGCATCCAGGTACCTACTAAATGTTGCCAGAATTAGAGAGAAATGTTTGGTATTTTCAAGAGCAGGGGAGGTTCCTTTCGGCCAGTCATTTCAGAATGGGAGGGGACTCCTCTGAGAGGGAAAATCCCTTTGAATATAAAAACCTTACCCAAAGGCAGATGCCTGGTCTTTGGTCACTTGCCGTTGTACCATGAGGTAGTAAGAAGAGCCTGCCCTTCATGAGCAGGTGCCTCTGGCACTAGCCAGAGCCATCATTTTGTAAGGAGAATCTTCACCATCCACCACAACCAGAGAAGAAAGAACAGTCTTGGAGCCACTGCCAAGGGGGCAAAGGGGAGCTCAGCCTTGTAAAAGATTCCAGAAGTGTGCCTGCACCAGCCCCTTCAGATCTCAAGGACCAGGGGACAAGGGGAGCAGCCCTGGGAAGTCTTCATTCTTCAAAAGCTACCTGTCCAGGAAGAGAAGTAATTTGATAACCAGGTACTCTGGGGAGAAGTAGATTCTGCAGAAAGGGATCTCGGTTAGTGAAATAATTGAACTGGTTGAATACATAAGTGGTAAAAAAGTTGTAACCTGTGATAGTACCCTCAAAGGGAAGGGAGGAATAAAAGAACACAATAAGGAATAAGGTGCAGAGACGTGAGAAGGAATGAGGACAGGAGAGGAGAATGCTTTTGTGCTATAAGTTTTGGATTATTAATAATGCCAATTTTTATTGTTTTTATCCGTGACCCTTAAGTTGAGTAAACCCTTGATTCAAAACACAATTTCTGGCCTGGACTCTTTTTTGAGATGGGGGGGTGGTGAAAGTATCAAGTGCCAAGGGCCTACTGGCTATTTGCCAGAACCCACCAAGAGAACCCTGAAACTTTTAAATCCAGGATCTCAGAGAAAGACCAGGCAGAAACCCTCCTGGGACTGGTGTGCTCCCTTATCTTCTAAGCAGCTGCTGAAGGAACTGTGAGGTCCACAGAGAAAGGGGGTTACACATATATGTTCTTTCTCTCCCCTGACTTGAATACAGCCCCTAGAGTACATGGGATTCTGGAACAATGGGCACGTTTCTTGCCCTACTGATAGAGATCATTTTTATTTAGTTCACACCTTTTCAATAATAGCTCAAGGAAAGTTACATGCAGTTACAGTACATATTTCCTTGACCCCAGAGAACTTCTAATTAGGACTTCTGATTGTAAGTTATAACTGAGAAACACCAATAGGTCACCCTCATTGGGGAAATCAGATAATCCGTACACCTCAAAAACTGTCCTCTCCTGCCAGGACTGGATAACGTCATCCAACAGCTGCTGCCACAGCCGAATGATGGTATCAAAATGGCCGTTGCTGCCGTGTCCATTTCTAGTGGCAACAGCTTGCATCTTTACTCCCACCGCTGCATCCTGCTTCATCCAGTTCTTCTGCTGGAATAGTGGAAGGGTTCAAAATTTGAGAAATGGAACTTCCTTTTTCTCATGAGAATACAGGGGGGCTCTGTTACATATTCAGGAGCATGAATTATTTCCCTGCTTAAAATCTAATTGAGAGCATTAATTCAAAATACCCCTAAAGATTCTGAATAATCAATCACCAAACACAAAAAACAACCCATAATTGCACATCATTGCACATCACCAGACGCAGGTCTTGTCAGACAAATCTGATTGATTTCTTTGACTGGGTGACCAGGGAGTTGGACCGAGGGAGAGCTCTAGATGTGGTGTATTTAGATTTCGGTAGAAGCCTTTGACACTGTTCCTCACAGGCAACTTATAAACAAACTGAGCACCCTAGGGATGGACCCTAAAGTTACTGCTTGGGTTAGAAATTGGTTGGGTGGGAGGAGACAAAGAGTACAAGTGAATGGAGCTCACTCTGAGGAGAAGGATGTTACCAATGGTGTGCCCCAGGGATCTGTTCATGGTCCGATTCTTTTTAACATCTTTGTTAGTGATATAGCAGAAGGGCTGTCGGGTAAGGTTTGCCTCTTTGCGGATGATACCAAAATCTGCAATAGAGTAGACACCCAGGAAGGTGTAGATAACATGAGGAGGGATCTAGCTAAGCTTGAAGAATGGTCTAGAATTTGGCAGCTTGGATTTAATGTTAAAAAATGTAAGGTCATGCATTTGGGCTGCAGCAATCCAAGGGAGCAATATAGTATAGGGGGTGAAGTACTTTTGTCCACTAAAGAAGAGCGGGACCTAAGCGTGGTTGTGCCTGATGATCTTAAAGTAGCTAAACAGGTAGAAAAGGTGACGGCAAAAGCTAGAGGGATGCTTGGGTGCATACGGAGGGGAATGACTAGCAGAAAAAAGGAGGTGATAATGCCTCTGTATAAGTCTTTGGTGCGACCTCATTTGGAGTATAGTGTGCATTTCTGGAGACCGCACCTTCAAAAGGATGTGAACAGGATGGAGTCGGTGCAGAGGGTGGCTTCTAAAATGATTAGTGGGCTTCATTATAAAGCATATGAGGACAGACTTAAGGATCTTAATATGTACACCTTAGAGGAAAGGCGGGATAGAGGTGATATGATTGAGATGTTTAAATACCTCCGTGGCATAAATGTTCAGGGAGAGAGCCTCTTTCAATTGAAAGCAAGTTCTTCTACGAGGGGACATGGGATGAGGGTGAAGGGAGATAGATTCAGGAGTGATATGCGGAAATATTTCTTTATGGAAAGAGTAGTGGATCTGTGGAATAGTCTCCCAGTGGAGGTGGTAGAGATGAGGACAGTAACTGAATTCAAAAAAGCATGGGATAAACACAGAGGATCTCTAAAGGTGAAAAGGGGACTGTTGTAGTTGTTGATATGGAAGGACAGACTGGATAGGCCATGTGGTCTTTTTCTGTCGTCATATTTCTATGTTTCTATGTTTCTATCCTCTTCAAAAATATACACCAACCAATAAATATTGAATAAATTATACATTTATAATAATAAAAAGGAGGAAAAAAGACCTCAGTAAAATCAAGAGCTCACAACAACTGGCTCAACTTACAGTACGCCTACTGTGGGTGCTCACTAGATTATATCAGTGGTCAAAAACCTCCAAACCCACTCTGCTATTAAAATAGAAATGTATTACTATTTTATTAACATCTCTTTAATACAGTAATTTCCTTACTTTTTAAATTTGTTTTCATTTATAAATGTTAACTCCTTTAATACAGAGTGGGAACACACTCTTAGGGGTATGTTTACTAAACTGCGCTAATGTGCGCTACTGTGCGCTAATGTGCACTGTGCGATGTTAGCGTGCGCTAAGGTACCTTAGCGCACGCTAATGTCGCGTACGGGGCACAAATATGCACGCTCATGTGCGCGGCGCTCATGTGTGCGGCGTGCTAATGTGCGATGAAGGCGGGGAAAGGCTCCCGGAGGGCGGAGGAAGGCTCCCCAGGGGCGGAGAGAAGGGGTCAATGGGTGGAGAGTGGGAGGGGAGAGGTTCCCCGCACATTAGCGAGGCTGAAATCCGAGGCAAAAAATACCGCGAGTGAAAACCTCACGTTAGAGCCGATTTAAAGGGAAGAGAAACCATTTCTGTCAGCAATGTACAGCAAATCCAGGGAAACCTACAAAAAGTGATGTGTGATACATGTGCACAGAACAAAAGGGCAAATAAACATTGAAAAGGACCCCAACAAAATTTAAAAAAATTATAAGCAAGCTGGGCAATAGTGATAGTAATGGGAAACATCAAATTGGTGAAGGGGATGGAAGGCTACTCCTATGAAGAGAGGCTAAAAAGGTTAGGGCTCTTTAACCTGGAAAAGAGACGGCTGAGGGGAGATATGATAGAGGTCTATAAATTAATGAATGGAGTGGAATGGATAAACGTGGATCAATTGTTTACGCTATCAGAATATAGAAGGACTAGGGGACATGTAATGAAGCTACGGGGTAAACTATTTAAGACAAATAAGAGAAAATATTTCTTCACTCAACGTGTAATCAAACTCTGGAATCTGTTACCGGAGGATGTAGTAAGGGCTGTTAGTATAGCTGGGTTTAAAAAAGGTTTGGACAAGTTCCTGGAGGAAAGGTCCATAAACCACTATTAAAAAGGGACCCAGGATATCAATGCTTGACCTAGTACAAGCACTGCAGATCCTGTGTCTTTTGGGGAAACTGCTAGGTATGTATGACCTAGATTGGCCACTGTTGGAAACAGGATACTGGGCTTGATGGACCTCGGTCTGACCCAGTATGGCATTTCTTATGTTCTTATGTTCTTACATCAAAGAACACTCCCAAGAAAGCCCCCCCCAAAAAAGCCCATACAAGGTGAATGATCCCACAGTGAAATAGCACTGATCAGGGTTTCCCTCTCCATTGGACAGGTTTCCTATGGCATGCACATGTTCCACAACAGCAGGGCGGGCATGTCGGAATGGGCAACTGGACAGATGCTGGGAAAGGGGATACAGAGGGCTGCAGGCGGCACATGCTGTGGTGCAGCTGGGGCACAGTGCAGACTAGGCAGATGCCTAGGTGGCACTTAGGAATGCTGAAATTGAACAGCAGCCAGACAGCAACTGATGAGGGCCCAACATGGGCACGAGAGTGTTTATCACAGTGTCACAGGGGATAGTACCCAGAAGGTACCCCCAAGGGCACAGAACATTGGCAGGCGGTGTTGGGGGGAAGCGTGGACGCCTATGCAGGCACCCCTACCCCAGAATACGCATCATAGGCAGCCGCCTACCTGCACACTGGATGGCTTGAGACTGCACTCCACCAGCACCACCAGCAGAAGGGCATGTCAGCATGATGGCAGAGGGGTACTGGTGGTGGAGGGGGGCAGTGGCAGCTGCTCAGAGCCGACCATGGCCTAGCCCTGTGTAGGTGGGTGCCATGCACTGCAACAGACAGGCTCTGTCTGACAAACAACCATGGTATCTCCAGGGACTGCACTGTCTCTGTGAACACAGTGTGGTGCAGTGAGCACAGCCAGTGTATTCAGGAGCAGAAGGTCACAAGTTCAAGTCCCAGCTGGGGCTACTGCCAATCCAGTCCCCATATTTTACCCGCTACCAAACCGTGATAGTAAGGACAAACCTTTATTGCAGAGAACATACGCATTGTTCAAATGCCTATATTTTACACCACCGAGCACAGACACCAGAAACATGCGCATTACCTGGAGCAGAGTCCCCCAAATTCAGTCCTGGAGGGCCACAAATCATTCAGGTTTTATGCTGTCTCCAATATAAGGCTATGTCAGCATAGTGGCGGAGGGGTACTGGTGGTGGAGGGGGCAGTGGCAGCTGCCCAGAGCAGACCATGGCCTAGCCCTGTGTAGGTGGGTGCCATGCACTGCAACAGACAGGCCCTTCCAGACAAACAGTCATGGTATCATCCAGGAATGCACTGTCTCTGTGGCAACGTGGTGGTGCAGTGCACACAACCAGTGTGTTTGGAGGCAGAAGGTCACAGGTTCAAGTCCCAGCTATGGTGCCTGCCAACCCAGTCCCCATATTTTACCCACTACTACAACGTGCTAATACAGACAGAACCTTTATTGCAGATGACATGCCCAAAACACCTACATTTTACCCTACAGAGCAAAGACACCATAAACAGGCGCATTACCTAGAGCAGAGTCTCGCAAATGCAGTACTGGAGGGCCAAACACCATTCAGGTTCCATGCTGCCTCTAATAAAGATGCCTGTGCTGCATATCTATGCACCACCCCCATGGTATGCAGATGTATCTCATGCATATTCATGCAGGAGAGCATGAAAACGCAAACAGTGTTTGGCACACCAGGACTGGAGTTGGGAACCTCTGCCGTAAAGTAGCAGCCAACAGGGGCAGACACACCCACACCCACAGGCTCCATTAGCCAATGCCTCCTGGAGAGGCAGGACATTGGGCCCTGCGTGCATCTCCCAATACTAGCCCTTGCATACCTTAGCAATGCCACCCTACACCTGGGAATATGGTACACAGCTATCAAATGTTTGCTATGATTACTGGCAGATACCAATTCCTACGTTAAGCACAGTTTACTGATTGAGCGCCATCATAGCAACCTTTCTGCTGTCTGTGGAGTGTGCTTCAGGTCTGGTCTCTGACAGTGTTTACCACCCTGGGGAGTGACCCCCAACAGTATTGCGTACCATATCCATGCCTGCACTGTGCCCAGGACTGGTGTGGTGGCCAGGGCTGCTAAACTCCTCTAGAGTAGCACAATGCTGGCATAGGTGTGGGAGTGTGTGTCTGTCTATCCCAGAGGTGGGCAAACCTGGTCCTGGAGGGCCGCAGACCAGTCAGTTTTTCGGGATATCTCTAATGAATATGCATAAGATATATATGCATTAGAGATATCCTGCCAACCTGACTGGTTTGTGGCCCTCCTGGGCTGGATCTGGAGACCCCTGCCTTACACCTCTGTCATTTAAGATTGTGAGTGGACAAGGTGCAGATGTCCAAGACATCAAAAAGGTTAGATAGAATTTGTCACAGTCCTCCTCACTTCTCACCACCACCAAAAAATTGTTTATTAGACAACTTTTTGGTGGTGGTGAGAATCGAGGAGGAATGTGACACATTCTATATACCCTTTCGATGTCTAGGACATCTGTACCTTGCCCACTCACGATCTTAAATGACAGAGGTGTAAGGCAGGGGTCTCCAAATCCAGCCCTGGAGGGCCACAAACCTGTCAGGTTGGCAGGATATCTCTAATACATATATATCTCATGCATGTTTATTAGGGATATCCCGAAAACCTGACTGGTCTGCGGCCCTCCAGGACCGGAGGTGCCCACCCCTGGTCTATCCAGTGTGTGGTGGCTGTAAACACCCTCCACAGCCCACACTGCCAGCACTGTTACCAGTATTGGCCTGCCAATGTGCATAATGAGGAGCAAGGTACCATGGGTATAGCCCGGACAGGGTGGCCTGGCCAGGATGCATCTGCACAGGGCATAGGGCACTGGCTGGGACATTGTAGTGCCCGGCCACCACCCGAACAGACAGGTTGGCCACAGCATGTCCTGCTGGGAGATCACTCTCACCCTGACTGTGCAGTGACCACAGCATGGCTAGGCACCCCCATAGTGCTATATAGTGTTTCTCTCATGTGATGTTTATGGGTTTCCTTTTGGGGCCTAGTCACTGACTTATCTGCTTGGTGTGTAGGCTGACATCCTAGTTCTGGGTGCGTGCATTTCCGCCAGGAACCTGCACTATGGATTAGCTAGCAGACTGTCTGCAGCTTGTATGTGTCTTGATGGAGCGCCTTGCAGCGGCTGAAGGCTTGCTGCAGGAGAATATCAGATAGTGGTGGGGTGAAGCTTAGCAGATCCAGGCCTAATGTTTGTCTGCTATTGTGTTATGGATGTGTACAAAGCTGCATTGACTGCCCTGTAGGGTGTCTGTTCCCCAGCAGGACTGGGGTTGATGGTCCCCTCTACTGCCACCATTGCAGGGAGGTAGAATGTGGATCTGTTGGTGGGAGACCCTGTTTACCACCCTCAGCCCTGGAGGAGGAGGGTGGTACATAATTCTCCTAGGGGTCCATAGGGGCTACACCTGACCGAGACATACAGATATATCCAAGGTGTGTCTGCAGAAACTACCTATCTCACCCATTAGCACTGCTGGGGACCTCACCTCACCCTCAGGGTGAGTGCCATACCTGCACAATGTGACGGTGTGTAGCTACTCTGTGCCAGTGCCATACACGGTCAGTTCCCCCTACCAGGCTGAGATGCTGTGGGGGTGCATACCCCATCTTGTGATCATCTGTAGACTGCTGATTTGCATGTGCAGTGCATCATGGGTATGGGTGGGTTAACCCTATCCTGGTGACCACAGCAGACTGTTTGTGTGGTGACTTGCAGTCCTTCTGCAGCCAGCCAGGGGTTTGCTAGCAGCTGTAGCCCACTGGTTACTTCACTACCAGTGGAGCCCGAGGTCATGGGTTCAAACCCACAGTGGGGTTATTTGATAGGGCTGTCCAAAGCATTATCTATTTTTAACATACATTAGTGCTGCCAGCAAAAACACCCTCAGCGTACTGTACCCATAAGGTGCCTCAGAGGGCGCTTTATAGGGCGCCCTATAGGGCACCTTATGGTTACCGTCCATATAAGGTGCACTATACAGTATGCTATGGAGCGACTGATAGGGTGCCAGTCCGTATAAGGTGCCTTATAAGGTGTCCTATGGAGCGCCTTATAGGGTGCCCTATAGAGGACATTGTAGGGTGCCGTGGCGGACAGTGCTCTTTAAAATGTGCCCTCTGGGGTACCTTATGGGGTGCCTTATGCAGCACCTTATGTTACAGTGCTTTGAGAGTGCGTTTGCTAGCAGCAGTAATTAAAATAAAATTAATATGCCTCAGAATGCAACATTACACATAACAGGTAGTGCCTCACCCAGCCTTATTCATTGGGCACAGTGGGGGATTGAACCAATGATCCCTGCACCATCAGTCAGTGTCTTAACCATTGTGCTACACTGCTGTTGCTGTTTGTATGTCAGCACACCTACTTCAGCTTACCACACGTTAACATGTGCAGTGCTGCCATCAGAGTAACCTTGCTGTGCCTCATTGGGCACCCTATATGGAGCCCTATAGGCCACCCTTTAAGCAACATTGTAGGGTGCCTTGGCGGACAGTGCACTTTAAAATGTGCCCTCTGGGGTACCTTATGGGGCGCCTTATGTTACAGTGCTTTGAGAGTGCGTTTGCTAGTAGCAGTAATTAAAATAAAATTAATATGCCTCAGAATGCAATATTACACATAACAGGTAGTGCCTCACCCAGCCTTATTCATTGGGCACAGTGGGGGATTGAACCCATGATCTGTGCACCATTGGTCAGTGTCTTAACCATTGTACTGTGGCTCTGCTCCTGTACTTGCACCTCAGCGCACCTGCTTATGCTTCCCGCGCGCGTTTCTCATGCACTAATGTGCGCGGCGCACATGAGCGCACAGCGCACATTAGCGCATGATTAATCCCGGTTTGCTTTTTTCAGACTGAAACGCCCACTCCTTTTATGGCATCCCGCACACTAACGTGGCGCGCACCTAACGTGGTTTTAGTAAACATACCCCTTAGTCCTTAGACACTCGTCTTTATATGCTGATGAATCTTTCTTTTTCTCTGAAAGTCTAGTTGAGACAATGGTAACAGAGAGTGATTTGTGCAAGGTCACAAAGAGTGTCAGCGGAAAAAGCAAAATTTGAATCCTGGCTTCCCAGGTTCACAGGCCGCTTCTCTAATCATAGTGGGTGACAGCAGATAAAGACCGGCATGGTCCGCCAACTCTGCCCAGTAGAATTGCTAGAGGAGAATCTGTAGTGCCGTGCAGGTTACTCTCCCCTGCATTTGTTCTTCAATCATCTTCAAACACATTGCACATGATTAAGTCCCCAGCCTGCCATGGGATCCATCAGACTGTCACTCTAGTGGCAAGGAAGGCCACACATTGGCACAACTATCACAGCTGGGCCATGAAGGAAGCTTTCTTTGGGGGTTTGTACTTACTGTGCAGTGCATGTTCCTTTCCCTATGGTTTCTCAAGAAATGAAAGTCATTTTACATCTGTTTTGAGTTGAGGTGCTTCATTCTTAGTTACCTTCTTCTTGCCCTTTAGGGATAAGTTATGTTTATCCCACTCCTTTTTGAATTCCATTACTGTTTTTATTTCTACCACCTCCTTCAGGACGGCATTCCAGGCATCCACCACTCTTTCCATCAAGAAATATTTACTGCTGCTGCTTTTGATTCTACTTCCATATCCTCTTCTTCTAGACTGCCTCCTCATTTGAAAAAGGGTTGTTCTATAATACCTTTCAAGTATTTAAAGGTATGGATTATGTATACCCATCTTTTTTCTCTGCCTTGTCACATTGTATTGCTACCTTGAGGTCCTCAGACACTATCACCCCAAGGTCTCTCTCCTGGTCTGTGCACATCAGTCTCTCCCCTCCGATTGCATACATCTCCTTTGGGCTTCTTCTAGTTTTTGCAGATTGCTTCTGATCTTACCTATTCTTTCCAGGGTGTTCACTCTTGCAGATCTTCATGGCATCCACAAATTTTCCCTTCTATGTATTTGGCGATATCGCTTACAAAGAGATTGAACAAAGTAGGTCGCAGGACTCGTCTCTACCGAGGGTTGATAGATTTGCAAGTTTTCCACCCTCTTTCTCTGTCTTTCATGGTTTACTTACAGTATATTGTCACAACACCCACGAGCAAGCCCCCTCACTCATGGAAACGGATTTGCATATACACCTTTATTTACCTTGGGCTGGCCCCATGCTCCCCACAGCAGAAGTGCTTGTTGCCCAACAGAAAATTCAGGTTCAGTTTCTGAACACAAACTCTTAGTCCTCAGGGTGACTAGGGCTAGGAACAGCATGAAGGCAGCATTCTCCATTCCTGGGAAAGGAAGGTAACCGAATGTTGCTGTCCGCTGATAACTACTAATATGAGGGATTCTTAATCTGTACTTCTCAATCACCAATTATTGCGTCACTGAACAGGATAAATGAGGGAGGAGATGGAAAACCCTGGTAATATGTTATTGAATGCTTATAATGACCATGCTGTATAGTATAAATTAGGGATATGCATTCTTTTGAAAAGAATGGTAAAATTGAGGAACAAGAACATTTTGATTTAATTTCCTCTAAAGCAGGGATTCTCAACCCAGACCTCGGAACACACTTAGGGGTATGTTTACTAAACTGCGGTAACGTTACATAACGCGGGTTATGTAACGTTAAAGATCGTTGACGTTCCACGGCGTGGTAAACACCGCAGAAGGTAGAGAGAGGGCGGAGAGAAGGGGTCAATGGGCGGAGTGTGGGCGGGGAGAGGCTCCATTCACACTAACGCGCTGATCTGAAGAGCTGAATCCTAACGCGATTGAAAACCTGCCGTTAGATGCACATATGCAGGAGAGAGAAACCATTTACGTGTCAGCAATGTATAGACCAGGCAGGGAGCCCAAAAACTGTGATAGTAGTACTCCATGTACAGCAATACCATAGTGCCAAAGTATGAATGGCCACTATGGCGATGGTGCAAATGAGGTATAGGGTGCCGCAGGCGGGACATGTAGCATGGGCAGCTGGGGCACAGGGTGGACCAGGCAGGCACCTAGGTGGCACATAGGAACATAGACACCAGAGATCACAAGACAACAGTTAACCAAGGCCAAACACAATCCACCAATATCTACCTGGTCCACCCTAGCCAATAGTCGCTAGGGCACAGACCTTACATCCCCCCAGCCATCCCGCCCCCATGTGGAGGGGACATAATAGTGGTAGGCAGTGAAGGGGGGATGTGAGGATGTCCATGTATGCCTCCCCACCCCGGAACCCGCTCCCTAGGCGGGCGCCTACCTACACAGTGGATGGCCTGGGACTGCGCACTACCAGCACCGACAGCAAATGGCCACGTCAGCTTGGCAGGGGGGCGTTTGCCCGTACTGGAGGGGGCAGTGCCACCTCCCTGCAGTGGACCTAGGCCATGCTCTGCATCAGTACGTGGTGTGCAGTGCAACATAAAAGGTCTGGCTGAGGAAAAGTGCAGGTAGCCCCAGGGACTACCATGCATCTGTGGCAACAGTGTGGTGCAGTACACCCAGCCAGTGTGTCAAGGAGCAGAGGGTCACAGGTGCAAGTCCCAGCTGTGGTTCCTGCAGAGCATGTCCCTATATTTTACCCTACAATGCAGATACAACAGCAACATGTGCAAAGCCCAAAGCAGCGGCGAACAGGGGTGCAAACACCCACTCACACAGGCTCCACAATCCAATGATGCATGGAGCGGCAGGCTGTTGGCCCCAGCATTGGGATGATGTTATCACCAGAGCACTACTACTACTACCCCCTGCACAGTTTAGCAATTTTGCACTGTGATCAGGACTAGTGTGGTGGGCAGGGCTGCCAACCACCCCTATCTTTGTATAATGCTGCAAAAGGAGTGAGCGTGTTTGTATGTCTATCCATTGTTCTGTGGCTGCCCACACTTCACTGGGCCCAAAATGTCCCACTGTTACCAGCGTTAGCCTGATTAGATGCATAATGAGGAGCAAGGTATTCTGGGTATGGCCCGGACAGGGCAGATTGGCCAGGATGCATCTTCACAGGGTGTGGGGCAATGGCTAGGACACTGTAGTGCCTGACCACCACCTGCATGGACAGGGTGGCCACAGCATGGCATGCTGGGAGGGCACTCACTCTGAACGAGCAGTGACCATGGCAGGTCTAGGTTCCCACATAGCGCTCTACATTATTTGTTTCTAGTGATTTATTTGTATTCCCCAGTGCTGGGGTCCTAATCACTGAGATGCTTGTTTGTTGCACATAATTCCTCGTGGACTGTCTGTAGTTAGACTGTGCATGGTTAGAACACCTGTAAGGTGCAGTCTGACTGTACTATCTGCTGGTGACTGGCAGACAGTGGTGGTAGGCACTTGGGGTTTCCAGATCTAACCCCAGCATTGCTGCTGGTCTGCCACTGTCCCAGTCATATGTATGGCTGTGGCTCACCAACCCTGGAGGCTGCTTCCCTGGGGCAGGGGCACTGTTCTCTACCTACAAAAGGGGTGATGTAGGCCCTTTGGGGGATGTAGTGTATACTGCTACACACACACCTCATGCAATTCTAGCAACCCCTCTGCCCTGATAACAGCTGCCCATGTCAGCCAGACCCCCCCCCCTCACACAGGGTACACACTAAGCTGGCTGGTGTCTGGTCCCACAGGGCCACATGTGACTGCAGGATACAGATGGACACCAAGTTACTTTCGGCTACACTGCATGGAACACCTGTCACACACTGGTAGTGATGGGGATGTACAGCAGGACCTATCTCTAGCACCACATGTACTGCGGACCTAGTGTTGGGCACCAATCCTATCCCTCAGGGTGACCACAGAACCTGCACAATGGCATGGTCTGTAGCTACTCTGTGCCAGTATCACACACTGTCAGTTCGTCTTTCCCAGCTGAGGTACCGGAGAGGTGCAGACCCCATTTGGTGATCAGCTGTAGACTGCTATTCAGCATGTGCATTGCATCATGGGTATGGTGGGGTTACCCTATCCTGGCACTCAGAGCAGACAATTTATGCGGTGATCTGCAGGCCTTCTGTACCCAGACAATGCTATGACATGTCATACACCAGTGTTTCCCAACCCAGTCCTACGGGGCACACCGGCCAGTCAGGTTTTCGGGATATCCCTAATGACTATGCATGAGATATATATGCATTAGAGATATCCTGCCAACCTGACTGGTTTGTGGCCCTCCAGGGCTGGATTTGGAGACCCCTGCCTAACACCTCTGTCATCTAAGATTGTGAGTGGGCAAGGTGCAGATGTCCTAGACATCGAAAGGGTATATAGAATGTGACACATTCCTCCTCGATTCTCACCACCACCAAAAAGTTGTCTAATAGACAATATTTTGGTGGTGGTGAGAAGTGAGGAGGAATGTGACACATTCTATATACCTTTTTGATGTCTTGGACATCTGCACCTTGCCCACTCACAATCTTAGATGACAGAGGTGTTTGGCAGGGGTCTCCAAATCCAGCCCTGGAGGGCCACAAACCAGTCAGGTTGGCAGGATATCTCTAATGCATATATATCTCATGCATATTCATTAGGGATATCCCGAAAACCTGACTGGCCGGTGTGCCCCGTAGGACTGGGTTGGGAAACACTGTCATACACCATGGAGGAATAGCCTACTGGTTAATACAGGGGTGTCCAAACCTGTCCTGGAGGGCCGCAATCCTGGCAGGCTTTTGGGATAGCCCTAATGAATATGCAAGATATATATATGCATTAGAGATATCCTGCCAACCTGACTGGTTTGTGGCCCTACAGGACTGGATTTGGAGACCCCTGCCGTACAGCTCTGTCATTTAAGATTGTGAGTGTGCAAGGTACAGATGTCCTAGACATCAAAAGGGTAGATAGAATTTCTCACATTCCTTCTCGATTCCCACCACCACCAAAAAGTTGTCTAATAGACCACATTTTGGTGGTGGTGAGAAGTGAGGAGGAATGTGACAAAGTCTATCTACCCTTTTGATGTCTAGGACATCTCTGCCTTGCCCACTCACAATCTTAAATGACAGAGGTGTACGGCAGGGGTCTCCAAATCCAGTCCTGTAGGGCCACAAACCAGTCAGGTTGGCAGGATATCTCTAATGCATATATATATCATGCATATTCATTAGGGCTATCCCAAAAGCCTGCCAGGATTGCGGCCCTCCAGGACAGGTTTGGACACCCCTGGGTTAATACATTGCCATTCTTGGCAGTATTCATTGGCTCAGTTCCTCATTCTTCCCTCCTCTCATGCCTGTCCTACTCAAATAGTGTACATGCCTGTAGAGGTCATATTTTTGCAGATCTGCACTTCCAGCCCATAATACTCTCGCCACGATTGCCAACATTCCCTCGGTCCGTCCATCTGTGTCTGTCAGCTGTGTAGAGTCCTGTCTGCCTGTGCAGGCTGCCAGCCCATGTTCTGCACTGCTACCCTTTCCTGCATTGCACCTCATCGTACTTGCCTCACCTGTACCTGATCTGCATGGCACCACCACTCCTCTGTCCACCAATCATTGTAACTATCCTGCCACCTCCACCTCCACTGGGGGACACGTATTCCCATCGTCTGCCACCAACTGTTTTTCCGGTACTTTACATTGCCAACACCCTGTGCTGTGGTAGAACTGTCCCACCATGTTTGTCATCAGTACTGGCAGGCACATGGGATGCCCGCAGATATGGCAAGTCCAGCGGCTCCCACTTCTCCCTCCTTCACTCACCTGTTCATTGCCTTTCCTGAGTGCTTTATCTAGTGTTAGGGCTACATCTGTCTCTGTTCCGCACAGGTCATGCATGTCATCCTGAGGCACCTTGCAGTCCCTAAGGCACACTAACCTAGGACACCATAACCTTGTTAGGCCACCTTAACCTATGGTTCCATAGCCCAGGGTGCCTTCTGTGGTGACTTGTCCAAGGGTGCCTAATATGGCGCTTAGCCTAGGAGGCCTATAGGGCACCTTATACGGCACCTTACTAGGCACCTTACAGAGCACCTTACTAGGCACCATATAAGGCACCTTACAAGGCGCCTTGTAACGCTCGTTATTCTAAGGCGCCTTGTAAAGCGCGTTACCTGTCAGCTTGCTGTAATGATGCACCGCCCATGCCTTTATATGGGCATCTCTACCTTTACTGCGGAACCTACCATGAATGACATTACCACAGTTTAGTAAACATACCCCTTAGCCTTTTCAGGGTAACCGCAATGACGATGCATGAGAGGGGTTTGCATAGAATGGAGGCAGTACATACATTATCTCTCTCCTGCATTGTCATTGTGGTTACCCTGAAAGCCTAACTGGCTAGGTGTGTCCCCAGGACTGGGTTGAGATTTGCTGCTCTAAAGGAACAGTAAGGACAGCATGAATCCATAATGAACCAACAATCAATTTGTTGTTAATGCCATTAGAGTCTACGGGGTTAGGAAAATAGCACTTGTTTCTATCTAGCTGCAATGAGTCTCACAGGGGATCAAGTCCACAACCCTTAAGGGTAGAAGCTAAAGACTAGCAACTGAAGCTACAGGAGGTATACACTCAAAGATGAAGCCTGTGAATAGTTATCTTCTGGGCGGCAGGAGAGGCACACCATTAGAGGAGCCCATTGGAACGGCACTTGGTCTGCAATCAAGAAACCATCCCCTGCAGATTCAATGGACTCTTCTGGGGGTATGTCTCACTAAGAAGATAATACTTTGGAACGCTTGGAAGGATTAAGGTTTATGAATAGGCTGTTGGGATGGGGTGGGTGGGTCAGGAGAAAAATGTGTCCTTGTATATGGTGGGCTGTTGTGGTTGTGAGTGTGAGGGGGTGGTATGGGGAGCAGAGTAGGGCTTATAGGAAATCTAAGAGGAGGGCTCTGATACGGAGGGATGTTATATTACTCCCTTGATGTTTTATAGTGCTTTTGCATCTCTGACAAATGTCTGCCAGCGGGTTTTAAGCAAGTTTCACCAAAAAGAGATGGAGGAACCCAGAAATACATGCAAAATTGCTTGCCCTATTGATTTTAATGGAAATGATAGAGTGGATCCCTTTATAACACCAGGACAAAATCAAAATAAACTTAATTATTTCTTATATCTCAACAAATAGGGGTGACCTGAACAGAGCAGTTGGTACACCCCTAAATGAAGGCATGGGGAGGGGTGACCTGTACGGAGCAGCAAGTGCACCTACTCTTGCCACCTTGCTGGGTAGACTAGATAGGCCATAAAGGTCTTTATCTGCCATCATTTACTATCTTACTATGAGGTAGATTCTGATCTTAGTTTAACAGGTCTGGACGTCTGATCTGGACATCCAGACCCTCTAAACATCCAGATCGCACTGGCGGCCATAGAGCTCCCTGCACGTATAGCTGACTTGTGCGGGGAGCTCTGTTCGTGTGCAGGATGGGGTGGGCCAGGGGAGGAGTGAGGGTGGGCGGCGGGCGGGGAAGCAACCCCAGAAGTACAGGGCCAATTCTGAGGTTGTCCCTGTACGTACGGGTTGGCCAGTTAGACAGGGGACTTATTCCACCTTGGAGGTAGAATAAGTCCCCCTGGATGTCAGGGGACAGTTGAGGGCTGGCGCAGACAAGAAGATGAGGGGTGCAGGGGGTCCACTGTAGCCTGACCCTAGTTATGGATGACCGGATTGGGGGTCGGGCTACAGGGAAAGAATTCTTTTGGTGGCAGCTGGTGATCGCAGCCCCATCATGGAGCCACAGTGCCATGGTGACGGCACACCATGGCACTCTGGCTCCATGAGGGAGCCTGACTGAGATAGCCGGGCAGATAGATGGACGTCCAGGGTGCCTGAATCGGGGCACCTTCCTGACGTCCAGCCACTGTGATGCGATTCTGCTCCCACAGGGATGCCTAGCCCCCACAGTAGCAGAATTGGGTGCATTCCCAGGATATCTGGATGTCTAGATGTCCGGACAGTCCAGAGACACACATCTCTGAATGTGCCTGTATGCTACTATGAAATAAACTATATGATTCAGAATCTGGAAATGAACCAAACAGGCAATGGATCTGAAAATGAGCCGACCCAAAATGTTTCCTGTGCATACTCCTAGTGTAAACCACTACATAATAAACAAAACAGTTATAAAAAAATTAAAATCCCTTTACCTATCTATGATCACATTTTTCTTAAACTAAATTCTAAAAATGGAGCTGAAATATACTCATTGCATAGCCCATGAAATATGGTGCCAGCAAACTGCAGGGCTCCACAGTAATGGTGAAAGTTCATTTCCTAGCAAAATGATTTCTGCTCCTTTGAAGTCACTGGAGTCACTGCAGGTTGCAGAAGAAAATGCCAACAAATTTCTGGCACCATAAAAGCAGCAAAGCAGAGGGCAAACCCCCACATGCAGTAACTTCATCTCAAACAGCTTGAGAAACCCATTGCTTTTCCATGACGTGCCTCTTCCCTCAGCTGGGTCTACTCACATTTCCATCCAAGTCAACTTTATGCTGGCTTTGCAAAGATGACCAAGAATGTAAACCAAACCCGGTCAGGAGATTCCAAGCAGTTTGCCAGTGGTTGGTTTCCATGTCACTGGTTCAGGACAGTGCTGTACTTTCTTACAATCATTTACAAAATGGAAAATGTAATAAGTTGCTTTAAGCCAAGCATCTTAGGCTTTTAAGGTTGGTTTTCAGAATGGTTTTCAGCAAAACCTTGTGCTAAATGCCAAATGTTGAAGCCAGGAATTTGCGGCCAGTAATAGTAATGCATTAACCTTACCAGTGATGGCAAATCACAGTCCAATGTGAGTCGCAATATCACACTAGTCCCTCCTGGAAAAAATATATTTACTTTGAACTATCTTCCCTCCCAGCATTCGTAGTCTTCCCCTCCTGAACTCTATTTCCAGGCAGCCTACCATCAGGTCCCAATCCCAAGCCTTTCCATCCAAAGTAGTCTACATGGGGGAAGAAAGAAAACATCCTCTACTGCCCTGCTGGCAATAAGATACAAAATGCTTCTAGGTGACCTTGAATTTGTTACCGGAGGATGTAGTAAAGGCTGTTAGTGTAGCTGGGTTTAAAAAAGGTTTGGACAAGTTCCTGGAGGAAAGGTCCATAAACCATTATTAAGAAGGGACCCAGGATATCAATGCTTGACCCAGTACAAGCATTGCGGAACCTGTGTCTTTTGGGGAAACTGCTAGGTACATATGACCTAGATTGGCCACTGTTGGAAACAGGATACTGGGCTTGATGGACCTTGGTCTGACCCAGTATGGCATATCTTATGTTCTTATATGTTCTTTGTACAAGACTATATATAAGGTCAGCAACCCTGTGCCATTTTGAATTTTAGTACTGGAGAGGCAAGAAGGAGGATAATGCCCCCCCCCCCTTGTTTCCATTATACATCAGATGACTTCAGATGAGTTAGATCTAGAATAAAGGCCTGATTGGTGAGGGATTATTTGTATTCCAGGAGACTTGCTAGGGGGCAAGGAGGCCTGATTTTGAATGCCACAAGCAGTATAGGCAGTGTATTTTGGACTTGTCTGGGCATTCAATTAAAGGTCTAAAAACTAAGCATGTGTGCAAAGTACTTGTGTGAACATATATTGATGGGGCACACATTAATTTGTAGGTATACATGCAAACAAGCACTTTACATGCATAGTCAGCACGCAATTACGACAAATTTAAAGAAAAACGTTAGTTCGGTTTTGGTTGAAACAAAGTTTTGTTTGTCCCAGCACATGCCTAAAATAAAGGTTGGAGGGACCCAACTTTGAATGCTAAAGGGGTAACTTCAAAGTAACTTTTTCTCTGGTCAGGGACATTGCAGTCAACATCAGGCTGTGCATTAGCTCCTATATGTTAATTCATTTGGGGGTTTTTTTCTATTTATAAATTTTTACAATAAACCAAGCAACACTGCTTGTACAGAAAAGATATCACTTGCACAAAATACATAGGTAAAGCTCACAAAACAAGTTACTGCAAGAAATATCATTAGTCCTCAAAACCTGGGGAAGCAACAAATTAGAAAACACAATTGAGGGTAGGAGACCCCCCCAATGATATACAAAGGAAAATACTATCCACACAATCAAATGGGGATGGAGACCCGAGACTATACATATATATGAACGAGGGAGAAGATGTAACAATATGTTGCTAATGAAAGTGGAAAGATCCTCAAGTTGGAAAAATACATATTTCTTCAATTGATAAATCACTATACATTTACACGAAAAACATAACATAAAGGAGGCTCCCAACTGAACTACTCCTGGACGTAATAGCAAAAAAGACTTCCATCTTCTCTGTGTAACACAGCTGCTTTACATGGAACAGTAAATTTTGAACAAGGAACCTTTTATCCTTTTTAAGATACGGTGACCAAAATTGCACACAATAGTCAAGGTGTGGTCGCACTATGGGATGATAAAGAGGCATTATAATATCCTTTATTTTATTCTCCATTCCTTTCTTTATGATTCCTAGCATTTTATTTGCCTTCTTGGATGCCGCTGTACACTGGGCAGAGGGTTTTAACATGTTATCCACGATGACACCTAAATCTTTTCCTGGGTGGTGGTTCCTAATGTGGAACCTTGCATTGTGTAACCATAATTTGGGCTGTTCTTTCCTTCCTAGGTGTATTTTTTTTATTTTATTTTATATTTATGAAAATTTTACAGTATAAGTCAAGAAAGCTTAACAATGCACTCTCTTGAAGAAATGGGTTGGTAAAAAGAAATTACAGAGAGAAAATCAAATATACATGCATAGCCATTTAACACAAAATATCCAACCATACTAGTTCACAAAAGGAGGGGGGTATTCATGAAAATTATATATATGCAAACAAGCAAACCAAATATGTAAAGAAACAGGCAGCACAGCAGTTCAAACAATCACTATCTGAGCTCCTTATGGAAGGGGAGTAGAAGACTCCAGACATCTAGCACTGATAAAGGCTAGCAGCTGGGAGGGCTCAAAAAATACGTACGAAACATCAAGATATTTCACCAAACACTTACAAGGGTGTTTTAAGAAAAAGAGCCCCCCCCCAGCTGCACAACCCCAGGCCTTAACAAAAGAAATTCTCTACATCGTTTTTGCGTTTCTCTACATAAATCAGGATAAATACGAACCGCAAAGCCCCGAAAGGGAATTTTCCTTTTCCAAAAGAAAAGCTTCAATAGCCACTCCCTGTCAGATAGCAAGGCAAAAGTGACTAGGAGGGTAGAAGACTCCAAAGATTCCCGAGAGTCCTCCAACAAATTAGTAACATTTAAGGTATCCCCTTGTACCAATCTCCCTTCTATAGGGCTACTAGAGGCAACACGCTTCACTTTAGGTAGATAATACAATTTAACTAAGGGAGGCATTAACTCCGGGAAAACCCCCAAAACTTCTAACAAATATTCTCTAAACATCTCTTTTGCCCCAATAGAAGGAGATCTAGGAAAATTTACAATTCGTAAGTTATTAACGCGAGACACATTTTCCAACTGTTCTAATCTCATAAGTACCGATAATGAGTTCTTTTTATAAACATCAGAGTGTTCTTCCAAACTTGTAAGTCTATTCCGAATCTCTTCTTCCTCCAAGAAAATACCCGAAACTTTTTTCTCCAAAACAGTCACAGCATCGGCAGTAGATTTTACCTTTGTGGTTAAAGAAGAAACATGTGGAAATAAAGCTTCTCCCAACGAGGCAATAGCGGTCCATATAGATTCCAATGTGAAATTCACAGGATGTTGCAAAGAAAACACAGCGTCCATATTCAAGACTGTGTCCTCCGCTTCCAAGTGTGTTTGAAGAACGACCCACGAGGCAGAAAGACCAGCCTGCATCGCGCACACTTCTCCTTCAGGGACCAAGGTAGATGGGCTAACTGGGAGCTTACTCTTAGCTCCACTCTCCAACTCCACCAACACATCTCTTTCTGGCCCACCCGAGGCACCACTGACCCCCGACATAGCAGGGGGAGGGATCTCCAGAAAGCCCTTAGGCAATGTGTGGGTGCAGGAGACCTTGGACGCCGGACTCAACAACGGGGAGAGAGATAACACCAAAGCGGTTGCCGAGCTGTCCTGCTCCGACAACACCGCTAGCCGGGAATCACCACCGTCAGCGTCTGAACCCCGAGTAGCACGCACAAGGTAAGCATCTAAAGGCCCAGAAGAAACAGACGTCGAGGCAGCAGAGGGTTGGGGGGGCACCGGCCCTGATTTGCCTGTTCGCTTCCTCCCCATGAGAAAACCGTGCTCACACGGAACGCCAGGCTGCCGCCATTTTGAAACGCCCTCTACTCTCCTTCCTAGGTGTATTACGTTGCACTTGTCCACATTAAATTTCATCTGCCATTTGAATGTCCTGTCTTCCAATTTTAAATGTCCACTATATTGTTTGTCACTTTTCAGAGCTCGATGCTGTGTAGCAATAAATAATATACTAAGCTCCACTATTTTACCATAAACCAACCATTAAGTGTATAATACAAAAGCGATAGTTTTTAAAGCGATCAGATCTCAGAATTGGAAATGGCTGTATACTGCATAGACTTTCATGGTGCAGTAAAGCGCCTTCAATACATCAATGATCTGTAATATCGCCAGTTTTTATCTATCTTATTCTTCTATGTTTTATTTCTTATATTTATCTATTTTCAATAAAATTGCGCTGCAACTAGGGCAGTATCTTTTTTCTCATGGCTTGCTGCTATATTCATAATAGTCCAATGGGGATTTTCGTATCGTGGTTTCTAACAACCTCAAACCACATTTGATCCTTCCAGCCTCATATAATGCTTCGTTGTTGTCATGTATCAATAGCTTTATATTTATCAAAATTCCCCCATTGTTGTACTATATAGCTTTATGGCTTTATAACTGAAAATACCACTTTAACAAGCCAGAATCTTATCTGATAGCGTCTTCAGCAGTGCCTCAATTTTGTAAACATTTCTCTGACTGGTTTGTGGCCCTCTAGGGCTGGATTTGGAGACCCTTGCCTTACATCTCTGTCATTTAAGATTGTGAGTGGGCAAGGTGCAGATGTCCTAGACATCAAAAGGGTAGATAGAATGTGTCACATGCCTCCTCAATTCTCACCACCACCAAAAAGTTGTCTAATAGACAATATTTTGGTGGTGGTAAGAAGCAAACAGGCATGTGACAAATTCTATCTAACCTTTTTGATGTCTAGGACATCTGCACCTTGCCCACTCACATTCTTAAATGACAGAGATGTAAGGCAGGGGTCTCCGAATCCAGTCCTAGAGGGCCACAAACCAGTCAGGTTGGCAGGATATCTCTAATGCATATATATCTCATGCATATTCATTAGGGCTATCCTGAACACCCGACTGGCCTAGGGGTTCAAGGAGGACTGGTTAAGAACCACTGTTGTAGATACAACATCATCATGTGCACTTCCCAAAGCATCGGCCAACAGGAGCACAAACACCCACACCCACAGGCTCCACTATCCAAAGCCCCATGGATTGTCAGTTTGTTGGGCCCAGCATGGGGCAGCAGTTTCCAGCAAACCAGCACTACTAGCACCTGCATACCTTAGCAATGCCTGCACTGTGCCCAGGACCAGTGTGACGGGCAGGGCTGCCAACCACCCCTATCTTTGCACAATGCCAACATAGGAGTGGGAGTGTGCGTATGTCTATCCATTGTTTTGTGGCTGCCCTACTCCTCACTGGGTCCACAATGCTTACACTGATTCCAGCATTAGCCTGTCAATGTGCATAATGAGGAGCAAGGTATTGTGGGTATGGCATGGACAGGGCGGACTGGGCATCTGCACACGGTGTGGGGCAATGGCTGGGAGATTGTAGTGCCCGACCACCACCTGCATGGACAGGGTGGCCACAGCATGTCATGCTGGGAGGTCACTCTCACTCTGACTGAGCAGTGACTATGGCATGTCTAGGTTCCCACATAGTGCTATACAGTATTTCTCTTGAGTGGTATCTGTGTGGTCTCTGCTCTGGGGTCCAATCACTAAGATATCGGCTTGGTGCCTGTGGGTACATCCCACGTCTGGGTGCACAGAGTTGCCTTGGGAAGATGCACTGTGGACTAGCTAGCAGACTGTCTGCATTTTGCATGTGTGTGTCTGGAACACCTTGCAGACTGAGTATGCCCTCTGCTGGTGGATGTTAGTTCATGGTGTGGGGCAGCTGAGCCATTCCAGGCCAGTGCCCTTGTGACAAGTACAGATCTACATTAACAGCCCAGGTTGCTGGTCCCACAGCCCATCATCATGTGCCTCCTTTGCAATGATGTGGAGTGTGAGTCTGTTGGAGACCAGATCCTGTCCACCACCCTGGCCAAGTGAAGGCAGTCTGGTAGGTGGCACTGCACAATCTGCATGTGGAGCCAGACTCCCCCCTGCCCCTGTAACAAGCAACCATGACAACCACACTGGATAGGCACTAGTCTGGGTGCATCATGGTCTGCAAGGGTGCATAACTTTGCACTTGTCCATATTAAATTTCATATGCCATTTTGATACCCAGTCTTCCAATTTATCAAGATCCTCTTGCAATTTTACACAATCCTCTTGGGTTTTAACAACTTTAAATAGTTTTGTGTCATCGGCAAATTTGATAACCTCACTCGTTATTCCCTTTTCCAGGTCATTTATGAATATGTCAAAAAGCAGCAGACCCAGCACAGATCCCTGGGGTACTCCACTATTCACCTTTTTCCATTGGGAAATTAGGCCATTTAGCTCTACCCTCTGCTTTCTATCTTTTAACCAGTTCCTGATCCACAATAGTACACTGCCTCTTATCCCATGACTTTTTAGTTTTGCCAAAAGTCTCTGATGAGGGACCTTGTCAAAGGCTTTCTGAAAGTCCAGATACACTATATCAGAGGTACCCAACTCCAGCCCTCTGGGAACCCTAGGCCATTAGGGTTTTCAGGATTCCCACAATGAATAGGAAAAAAACAGTCCAGAAATGAGGCAGTGAAAGGGCAAAAGAAACTTTATTGATCCTTAATCAAGGAGGTTGCCAGAAAACCCGACACAGGTCGTTTTTCATATAATACTTTTTCAGGGGTGTTATGGCTCACTACAACCATAAAGCATCACATTAATATAGTGAAATACCATAAATTAAAATATAATATATTATTTAAAACAATATAATTGAATATAATAATAATTTAAACATGATCATAAAAAAATAAAAACATACCAACAAATATAAAACAACCAACTTTAAATAAGTGTTCAATCATGCATAAATAATTATATAATAACATATAATAAAAACTACATGAAAATTAAGAACATATAAATAAAAATTGAAAACATGAAAAGGGTATAAAAGCCATACTGGGTATAAATGCCATTTTCCACAAATGTTCCGATTTTTCGGTTTGTTTTTAAGGTACTAGAATTTATGTATGAATACGGATGATTCAGTCTGGGTATAAATTCCAATTTCCACAAATGTTCATTTTTATACACATAGTAAGTAGATATAAAGAGTTTGTATCAATTCCCCTTGAGATGTATAGGTTATGAAACATACGGCTCTGATTTTTTATTTTTTTATTTTTTGATACATTGGATATCAATTGCATAATGTTTTTAATTATTTTTGCCGTTAGCGTGAAGAGTCTTCTAAATGGACAATTTTATTTCCAAGATGCTTTTAGATGGAAAAGTTTTCATACATGGTTAATTTTGGTTTTTATAGTGAAAACTGAAGGTGGTTTAAAGGCATGACCGTGGCTTATAACACCACGGTAATAGTGAGTGGTCATACATACATCTGTAACGTATTTAGTTTTACATTATTTATTAAGTTTTTAATTAAATTTGTCTATTTATAAGTTGAACAAACACTTTTCTGTAAAAGGTTTTTATGGATAATCTCCATGTGCACAATTATAATTCCCCTAGGTTAGAAGTAAAATTGTTGTTAGTCCTTGATAGTGGGTATAAGTGGTGTTTTATATATATTGCCTTCCCCTTTAATATAATTTGTCCCTTCCGGTTCACTCCTGCTTTGTCTTTTCCTCCCGGGTCTGCATCCCTCTTCTTTTCTCCTTTTTAGAAATGATTTACAGATATACAATAGTTTTTGTTTATAATGGCAAGGTTCTAATCAATATGGTTTTTATACCCTTTTCATGTTTTCAATTTTTATCTATATCTTCTTAATTTGTATGTAGTTTTTATTATATTCTTATTATATGTAATTATATAATTATTTATGTATGATTGAACACTTATTTAATGTTGGTTGTTTCATATTTGTTGGTATGTTTTTATTTTTTTTGATCATGTTTAAATTATTATTATATTCAATTATTGTTTTAAATAATTTATTATATTTTATGGTATGTCACTATATTAATGTGATTATTTATGGTTGTAGTGAGCCATAATACCCCTGAAGAAGTATTATACGAAACACGGCCTGTGTCGGGTTTTCTGGCAACCTCCTTGACTAAGGATCAATAAAGTTTCTTTTGCCCTTTCACTGCCACGTTTCTGGACTGGTTTTTCCTGCTGCTTCCGTGGCAGTGTGCTGTCTTGGCTTGGTGTTCCCAGAATGAATATGCATGAGATAGATTTGCATGGTCTGCCTTCATTGTATGCAAATCTATCTTATGCATATTCATTGTGGGAATCCTGAAAACCTGACTGGCCTGGGGTTCCCCGAGGACTGGGTTGAAAACCCCTGCACGATATCAACTGACTCACCTTTGTCTACCTGTTTATTCACACCTTCAAAAAACATAACAGATTAGTAAGACAAGATCTTCCTTGTCTAAAGCCATGTTGGCTGTCTCCCATTACGCCATGACTATCTACATGCTGAGTAATTTTGTCCTTTATGATGGTTTCTACCATTTTTTCTGGTACTGACGTCAGGCTCACCGGTCTGTAGTTTCCCGGATCACCCCTGGAACCCTTTTAAAAAACGGGCGTTACTTTGGCGATCCTCCAATCTTCAGGTATTACAGATGATTTTAATGAAAGTTCACAGATTACTAATAGCAGGTCTGCAATCTCATATTTCAGCTCTTTCAACACCCTTGGATGTATACCATACGGTCCAGGTGATTTGCTACAATTCAGCTTATCAAATAGTTGTAATATATCTTCCCGGTGTAGCGATATTTCTCTCAGTTCTTCTTCAGTATCAGGTGACTGCTGGCATTAACCTTTAAAAAGGAGATAGAGAAGCTTTTAAACTAGAAAATAGGGGAAAGTCGACTGTCGCCCAAGAGCGCATGGTTCGGAATAAGGTATCCTTGAAGGATACAACCAAAAGCAGAGAGGTTCCAAAAAAGAGTAAAGTAGCCTAAATGCGCTTGAGTATGGTGCAGACAGAGCGTAAAGATTCCAAATTACCCATGCCTACCAATAGCCAGATTAATATTAATAAAATACAGTCTCTAAAATGCTTGTATGCAAATGCCAGAAGTCTAAACAATAAGATGGGAGAGTTAGAATATATAGCACTAAATGAGAGGTTAGATATGATTGGAATCTCAGAGACATGGTGGAAGGAGGATAATCAGTGGGGCACTGTGATACCTGGGTACAAACTATATCGTAATGATAGAACTGATCAAATTGGTGGAGGGGTTGCACTCTATGTTAGAGAGGGCATTGAGTCAGAAAGGATTAAAGTTTTGCAGGAAACAAAATTTGCTGTAGAATCTCTGTGGATTGAAATTCCATGTAAAAAGGGGAAGGCAATGGCAGTGGGGGTGTACTATCGACCACCTGGCCAGAATGAACAAATGGATGAAGAAATGCTCAAAGAAATCAAGCAAGCTAACAAAAGTCACAGCACAGTAAGAATAATGGGAGATATCAATTACACTGGTATCGACTGAGTCAGTGTCACAGCAGCACATGCTAGGGAGATAAAGTTCCTAGAAGAAATAAATGACTGCTTCTTGTAGCAGCTGGTTCTTGAACCGACCAGAGGGGAAGCCATATTAGACCTAGTCCTTAGTGGAACACCAGATCTAGTGCAGGAGATAAGGGTGTTGGGGCCACTTGGCAATAGTGATCATAGCATGATCGTGTTTGATTTAATTAGTGGAGGAGGGATAGTAAGGAAATACACAGTACTACCTTTTAACTTTCGAAAGGGAGACTATGATAAAATGAGAAAAATAGTTAAGAAAAAACTAAAAGGAGAGGTTGCAAAGGCTAAAGAGTTACATCAAGCTTGAGTGTTGTTTAAAAATACTATCCTGGAAGCCCAAACTAGCTGTATTCCACACATTAAGAAAAGTGGAAGAAAGTCCAAAAAACTGCCAGCATGGTTTAAAGGTGAGGTCAGAGAGGCTGTTGCTGCCAAAAAAGCATCTTTCAGGAAATGGATAAAAGAGCCAAACAACAAAATTGGGAAACAGTACAACAACCACTGGCAAGTTAAATGCAAAGCATTGATAAGGCAGACAAAGCGACAATTTGAGAAGAAACTTACTATGGAAGCAAAAATGTGAAATAAAGACTTTTTCAAGTACATTCTATGCAAAAAGCCTGTGAGAGAGTCAATTGGACCGTTAGATGATAGAGGGGTAAAAGGGGCAGTAAGGGGAGACAAGGCTATAGCGGAGAGACTGAATGAATTCTTTGCTTCGGACTTTACTGAGGAAGATGTAGGGATGTTACCCAAGACTGAAGTGGTATTTAAAGGTGATACTGCAGAGGAACTGAGAGAAATATCGCTACACTGGGAAGATGTATTACAAATATTTGATAAGCTGAATAGTAGCAAATTACCTGGACCGGATGGTATACATCCAAGGGTGTTGAAAGAGCTGAAATATGAGATTGCAGACCTGCTATTAGTTAACTGTGAACTTTCATTAAAATTATCTGTAATACCTGAAGATTGCGGGATCACCAATGTAACACCATTTTTTAAAAAGGGTTCCAGGGGTGATCCGGGAAACTACAGACCGGTGAGCCAAACGTCAGTACAGTGAAAAATGGTAGAAACCATCATAAAGAATAAAATTACTCAACATGTAGATAGTCATGACCTAATGGGAGACAGCCAACATGGCTTTAGAAAAGGAAGATCTTGTCTTACTAATCTGTTATGTTTTTTTGAAGGTGTGAATAAACAGGTAGACAAAGGTGATTCGGTTGATACAGTGTGTCTGGACTTTCATAAAGCCTTTGACAAGGTCCCTCATCAGAGACGTTTGGCAAAACTAAAAAGTCATGGGATAGGAGGCAGTGTACTATTGTGGATCGGAAACTGGTTAAAAGATAGAAGCAGAGGGTAGGGCTAAATGGCCAATTTTCCCAATGGAAAAAGGTGAATAGTGGAGTACCCTAGAGATCTGTACTGGGTCCGCTGCTTTTTGACATATTCATAAATGACCTGGAAAAGGGAATAACTAGTGAGGTTATCAAATTTGCAGATGACACAAAACTGTTTAAAGTTGTTAAAACCCAAGGGGATTGCGGAAAACTGCAGGAGGATCTGGATAAATTGGAAGACTGGGCATCCAAATGGCAGATGAAATTAAATTGGAAGACTGGGCATCCAAATGGCAGATGAAATTTAATGTGGACAAGTGCAAAGTTATGCACCTAGGAAAGAACAACCCACACTTTGGTCACACGATGCAAGGTTCCACATTGGGAACCACCAGCCAGGAAAAAGATTTAGGCGTCATTGTGGATACCATGTTAAAACCCTCGGCCCAGTGTGCAGCGGCGGCCAAGAGAGCAAATAGAATGCTAGGTATGATAAGGGAAGGAATGGAAAATAAAACAAAAGATATTATAATGCCTCTATATCGTTCCATGGTGAGACCGCACCTTGAATATGGTGTGCAATTCTGGTCGACGTATCTTAAAAAAGGATATAGCGTTATTAGAAAAGGTACAGAGAAGACCCACCAAAATGGTAAAGTGGATGGAAGGATACTCCTATGAAGAGATGCTACAAAGGTTAGGGCTCTTCAACCTGGAAAAGAGACAGCTGAGGGGAGATATGATAGGGGTCTATAAATTAATGAATGGAGTGGAACAGGTAAACATAGATCAATTGTTTACGCTATCAGAATATGGAAAGACTAGGGGCCATGTAATGAAGCTACAGGGTAAACTATTTAAGACTAATTAGAGAAAATATTTTTTTACTCAACGTGTAATCAAACTCTGGAATTTGTTACCAGAGGATGTACTAAAGGCTGTTAGTGTAGCTGGGTTTAAAAAAGGTTTGGACAAGTTCCTGGAGGAAAGGTCCATAAACCATTATTAAAAAGGGACCCAGGATATCAATGCTTCACCCAATACAAGCATTGTGGAACCTGTGTCTCTTGGGGATACTGCTAGGTACGTATGACCTAGAATGGCCACTGTTGGAAACAGGATACAGGGCTTGATGGACCTTGGTCTGACCCAGTATGGCATATCTTATGTTCTTATGTTCTTATTTGCTACTCTTAAGTTTATAGGATAGTTGTAATACATCTTCCCATTGTAGTCATATTTCTTTCAATTCCTCTGCAATATCACCTTTAAATACCACTTCAGTCATGGGTAACATCCCTACACCTTCCTCAGTAAAGACCGAAGCAAAGAATTCATTCAGTCTCTCCACTATAGCCTTGTCCCCTCTTCCTGGCCCTTTTACCCCTCTATCATCTAATGGTCCAATTGATTCTCTCACAGGTTTTTTTGCACAAATGTATTTAAAAAAACCTTTATTACGCATTTTTGCTTCCATAGCAAGTTTCTTTTCAAATTCTCGCTTAGCCTGTCTTATCACTGCCTTGCATTTAACTTACCAGTGCTTATGCTGTTTCCAGTTTTCGTCATTTGGCTCTTTTTTCCATTTCCTGAAAGATGCTTTTTTGGCAACAACAGCGTCTCTGATCTCACCTTTAAACCATGCTGGCAGTTTTTTGGACTCCCTTCCACTTTTCTTAATGTGTGGAATACAGCTGGTCTGGGCTTCCAAGATAGTATTTTTAAACAACACCCAAGCTTGATGTAAGTCTTTAACCTTTGCAACTCCTCCTTTTAGTTTTTTCTTAACTATTTTCCTCATTTTATCATAGTCTCCCTTTTAAAGTTAAAAGGTAGTATTGTGGATTTCCTTACCATCCCTCCTCCACTAATTAAATCAAACGCCATCGTGCTATGATCACTATTGCCAAGTGGCCCCAACAACCTTATCTCTTGCACCAGATCTGGTGTTCCACTAAGGACTAGGTCTAATATGGCTTCCCCTCTGGTGGGTTCATGAACCAGCTGCTCCAAGAAGCAGTCATTTATTTCATCTAGGAACTTTATCTCCCTAGCATGTGCTGCTGTGACACTGACCCAGTCGATAACGGGGTAATTGAAATCACCTATTATTTTTACTGTGCTGTAACTTGTTAGCTTCCTTGATTTCTTTGAGCATTTCATCATCCATTTGTTCATTCTGGCCAGGCGCTCGATAGTACACCCCCACTGCCATCGCCTTCCCCTTTTTACATGTAATGTCAATCCACAGAGATTCTACAGCAAATTTTGTTTCCTGCAAGACTTTAATCCTTTCTGACTCAATGCCCTCTCTAACATAGAGCGTAAGCCCTCCACCAATTTAATCAGCTCTATCATTACGATATAATTTGTTCCCAGGTATCACAGTGTCCCACTGGTTGTCCTCCTTCCACCATGTCTCTGAGATTCCAATCATATCTATCCTCTAATTTAGGGCTATATATTCCAACTCTCCCATCTTAGTTTTTAGACTTCTAGCATTTGCATACAAGTATTTTAGAGACTGTATTTATTCATATTAATTTGGCTATTGGCAGGCATGGGTAATTTGGAATCTTTAAGCTCTGTCTGCTCCATACTCAAGGGCATTTGGGCTACTTTACTCTTTTTTGGAACCTCTCTGCTTTTGGTAGTATCCTTCAAAGATACATTCTTCTGAACCATACACTCTTGAGCGACTGTCTGCTTTCCCTATTATCTTGTTTAAAAGTTGCTCTCCTTTTTAAAGGTTAATGCCAGCAGCCTGGTTCCATCCTGGTTAAGTTGAAGCCCATCCCTTCAGAAGAGCCCCTCCTTTCCCCAGAATGTTCCCCAGTTCCTAACAAATCATAAGAACATAAGATATGCCATACTGGGTCAGACCAAGGTCCATCAAGCCCAGTATCCTGTTTCCAACAGTGGCCAAACTAGGTCATACGTACCTAGCAGTATCCCCAAAAGACAAAGGTTCCACAATGCTTGTATTGGGTCAAGTATTGATATCCTGGGTCCCTTTTTAATAATGGTTTATGGACCTTTCCTCCAGGAACTTGTCCAAACCTTTTTTAAACCCATTTACACTATCAGCCTTTAATACATCCTCCGGTAACAAATTCCAGAGTTTGATTACACGTTGAGTGAAAAAATATTTTCTCTTATTTGTCTTAAATAGTTTACCCTGTAGCTTCATTGCATGTCCCCTAGTCTTTCTGTATTCTGATAGTGTAAACAATTGATCTACGTTTACCCGTTCCACTCCACTCATTAATTTATAGACCTCTATCATATCTCCCCTCAGCCGTCTCTTTTCCAGGTTGAAGAGCCCTAACCTTTGTAGCCTCTCTTCATAGGAGTAGCCTTCCATCCCCTTTACCATTTTGGTGGCTCTTTTCTGTACCTTTTCTAATAATGCTATATCCTTTTTAAGATACGGCGACCAGAATTGCACACAATATTCAAGGTGTGGTCGTATCATGGAACGATACAGAGGCATTATAATATCCTTTGTTTTATTTTCCATTCCTTTCCTTATGATACCTAGCATTCTATTTGCTTTCTTGGCCGCCGCTGCACACTGGGCGGAGGGTTTTTAACATGTTATCCACGATGACTCCTAAATCCTTTTCCTGGGTGGTGGTTCCCAATGTGGAGCCTTGCATCGTGTAATCATAGTGTGGGTTGTTCTTTCCTAGGTGCATAACTTTGCACTTGTCCACATTAAATTTCATCTGCCATTTGGATGCCCAGTCTTCCAATTTATCCAGATCCTCCTGCAGTTTTCCACAGTCCTCTTGGGTTTTAACAACTTTAAGCAGTTTTGTGTCGTCTGCAAATTTGATAACCTCACTCGTTATTCCCTTTTCCAGGTCATTTATGAATATGTCAAAAAGTAGTGGACCCAGTACAGATCCCTGGGGTACTCCACTAGTCACCTTTTTCCATTGGGAAAATTGGCCATTTAGCCCTACCCTCTGCTTTCTATCTTTTAACCAGTTATCGAGCCACAATAGTATACTGCCTCCTATCCCATGACTTTGTAGTTTTGCCAAAAGTCTCTGATAAGGGACCTTGTCAAAGGCTTTCTGAAAGTCCAGATACACTATATCAACTGACTCACCTTTGTCTACCTGTTTATTCACACCTTCAAAAAAACATATTAGATTAGTGAGACAAGATCTTCCTTGTCTAAAGCCATGTTGGCTGTCTCCCATTAGGCTATGACTATCCACATGCTGTGTAATTTTGTTCTTTATGATAGTTTCTACCATTTTCCCTAGTACTGATGTCAGGCTCACCGGTCTGTAATTTCCCGGATCACCCCTGGAACCCTTTTTAAAAATTGGCGTTACATTAGCAATCTTCCAATCTTCAGGTATTACAGATGATTTTAATGAAAGTTCACAGATTACTAATAGCAGGTCTGCAATCTCATATTTCAGTTCTTTCAACACTCTTGGATGTATACCATCCGGACCAGCTGATTTGCTACTATTCAGTTTATCAAATAGTTGTAATACATCTTCCCGGTGTAGTGATATTTCTCTCAGTTCCTCTGCAGTATCACCTTTAAATACCACTTCGGTCTTGGGTAACATCCCTACATCTTCCTCAGTAAAGACTTCATTCAGTCTCTCTGCTATAGCCTTGTCTCCTTTTACTGCCCCTTTTACCCCTCTGTCATCTAATGGTCCAATTGACTCTCTCACAGGCCTTTTGCTACGAATGTACTTGAAAAAGTCTTTTTTTCGTGTTTTTGCTTCTGTAGCAAGTTCCTTCTCAAATTCTCGCTTTGCCTGCCTTATCAATGCTTTGCATTTAACTTGCCAGTGCTTGTGCTGTTTCCAGTTTTCTTCGTTTGGCTTTTTTTTCAATTTCCTGAAAGATGCTTTTTTGGCAGCAACAGCCTCTCTGACCTCACCTTTAAACCATGCTGACAGTTTTTTGGACTTTCTTCTACTCTTCTTAATGCGTGGAATACAGCTGGTCTGGGCTTCCAGGATAGCATTTTTAAACAACACCCAAGCTTGATGCAAGTCTTTAACCTTTGCCACTGCTCCTTTTAGTTTTTTCTTAACTATATTCCTCATTTTATCATAGTCTCCCTTTCAAAAGTTAAAAGGTAGTACTGTGGATTTCTTTACTATCCCTCCTCCACTAATTAAATCAAACACGATCATGCTATGATCACTATTGCCAAGTGGTCCCAACACCCTTATTTCTTGCACCAGATCTGGTGTTCCACTAAGGACTAGATCCAGTATGGCTTCTCCTCTGGTCAGTTCATGAACCAGCTGCTCCAAGAAGCAGTCATTTATTTCATCTAGAAACTTTATCTCCCTAGCATGTCCTGCCGTGACACTGAGCCAGTCGATACCGGGGTAATTGAAATTGCCCATTATCACTACTCTGCTGTAACATTTGTTAGCTTCCTTGATCTCTTTAAGCATTTCATCATCCATTTGTCCATTCTGGCCAGGCGGTCGATAGTACACCCCCACTGCCATCACCTTCCCCTTCATACATAGAATTTCAATCAATAGAGATTCTACAGCAAATTTTGTTTCCTGCAAAACTTTAAGCCTTTCTGACTCAATGCCCTCTCTAACATAGAGCGCAACCCCTCCTCCAATTTGATCAGTTCTATCATTACGATATAGTTTGTATCCAGGTATCACAGTGTCCCACTGGTTGTCATCCTTCCACCATGTCTCTGAGATTGCAATCATATCTAACCTCTCATTTAGTGCTATATATTCCAACTCTCCCATCTTATTCTTTACACTTCTAGCATTTGCATACAAGCATTTCAGAGACTGTATTTTATTAATATTAATCTGTCTATTGGTAAGCATGGGTAATTTGGAATCTTTATGCTCTGTCTGCGCCATACTCAAGGGCATTTGGGCTACTTTACTCTTTTTTGGAACCTCACTGCTTTCGGTAGTATCCTTCAAGGATACTGTCTTCCGAACCGTGCGCTCTTGGGCGACTGTCGTCTTTCCCCTATTTTCTAGTTTAAAAGCTTCTCTATCTCCTTTTTAAAGGTTAATGCCAGCAGCCTGGTCCATCCTGGTTAAGGTGAAGCCCATCCCTTTGGAAGAGCCCCTCCTTTCCCCAGAATGTTCCCCAGTTCCTAACAAATCCAAAACCCTCTTCCTTGCACCATTGTCTCATCCACGCATTGAGACTCCGGAGCTCTGCCTGCATTTTGGGTCCTGCGCGTGGAACGGGAAGCATTTCGGAGAACGCTACCCTGGAAGCTCTGGATTTCAACTTCCTACCAAAAAGTCTAAATTTAACCTCCAAAACCTCCCTAGCACATTTTCCTATGTCATTGGTACCGACATGTACCAAGACAGCAGACTCCTTCCCAGCACTATCTAAGACCTTATCTAGGTGGTGCGTGAGGTCCGCTACCTTTTTACCAGGCAGGCATGTGACTAGGCGATCCTCACGTCCACCATCCATCCAGCTATCTACATGCCTAATGATCAAATCACCAACTATAATGGCTGTCCTAACCCTTCCCTCATGGGCACATGGCCCTGGAGAAACTTCCTGGGTGTGAGAGGGTTTTATAGTTATGCATTTTTACAATATATCAAGCAACATCCACTTGTACAGAAAAGAGACATCTTGACAAAAATAGAAGCAGGAAATAATTTAAACAAAACAATCATCAAGAGATATCATTAGTCCTCAAAATAGGTGGGGGAGCAGAAAGAACAACACAATAGGGGCAGGAACCCCTACTGATATATTTCAAGAAAAAAGATTATGTCCAAAGTAAATGGAAGCTGGAAGCCCAAGAACGTACATACATATGAATGGAAAAACCTACTCAGAGGTCAAGGGAATAGATACATGAGCACTAATGAAAGAAGAAAGGCCCTCAGGATGGAAGAAAATATACTTCTGCAACTTATATATTATTATACAGTTACATGGGAAGCGTAACATAAAAGAAGCACCTAACTGTAACACTCCAGGTCTAAGTAACAGAAATTGTCTACGTCTTTTCTGTGTTTCCCTGGCGACATCCAGGAAAATCATAATTTTCTTTCCATAAAACAAATTGGCCCTTTTCCTATAATAAAGCTTAAGAAGCCATTCTCTGTCTGAAGGGAGAGCAAAGGTTATAAGCAATGTGGAAACCAAAGCTTCATCCTCTTTAGGGCTTTTAAGAAGAACTGAGACATTAAGGAATTCCAAATCCAAGTTTACTGCTGGAGATTTACCCTCTTTTTTACCCAATGGTAAATAGTAAGCTTTCATTACTGGTGGTATCAGATCAGAGGGAACAGATAACGATTCCTGAAGATACTTCTTAAAAAGATCAATGGGAGCAACACCAGTAATGACAGGAAAGTTCAAAAGACATAAATTCGAAGAGCGAACAGCATTTTCTAATGTCTCTAACTTCAACCGAAGAGCAGTGTTATCCTTAACTAAAGAGAGTCAGGTCAGAAACTTGATTCAGCTTCTGATCAGCAACTTCCAGCTTTTCACGAGTTTCCACCACATCCTTGTCTAATTTAAACACAGTCTCTTCAAGAACAGTCACTTTAGTAGAGGAGAGAGCCAATTGTTGACCGACGACCTGCGATAACTGAACAATGGCTTCCCAGATGTTATCCAGGGTAACAGAAGCGGGACGAGGATACCAAAGGAAAATGAAGTATTAGAAGAAACTATAGTCACTGGACCTTCCTTCAATCCATCAGCGCAGCTCAGCCCCTGAGCAGGAACACCCGCCGTTGGATCCACTGCCTCTCCCGGCAACACAATCAAGATCACCGATGACTGACCTCCGACTCCTTCCTCCGATGGCCCCCACTCCAAAGAAGCAGACGCACCCACATCCACTAGGCCTGTGACCTCACACGCTGGGGAGGTGTCCAAGAAACCCGGAGGGGCTGGCGGAGAGCACACATTCAGGGAGAGAGAAACATGGAGGGCGGAGGACATCAAGGTCTCCTCCACTGGCGCCTCCAAGCCCGCTCTAATCTCCCGGATCTGGTTCTCGGAGAGCCGCACATATCGATACATGGGACCCAGAATGGCAGGTAAGGGCTCCGCAGGGAGAGCTCTCAACTTGCCTTTGCGTTTAAGCATCGTAGCTCACAACTTCACAGCCGCCATCTTAGGTAGACCATTTCCTCCCCTCCCCCCCCCCCCCCCGAGAGGGCTTTACATCACCTGGAGGACAGGTCCTAGTTACAGGAACACTTCCTGCCACACCAGGGTGATGCTCTCCTGTCACGTGACCTCTCTCCTCCATGGCAACAGGGATGCTGCCAGACTGGAGGTGAGACTTCAGGACTATATCCATGTAGGTCTCATCTATGTACCTCTCTGTCTTTCTTATGTCTTCCAAGTCTGCTACTTTAGCCTCTAGAGAATGGACTCGTTCCCTGAGAGAAAAGAGCTCCTTGCACCTAGTGCACACATAAGACCTCTCACCAACTGGGAGAAAATCATACATGTGACACTCAATGCAAAAGACTGGAAAGCCCCCATCTCACTGCTGGACTGCTGTCTGCATCTTAGTTTTAAGCTTGTGTTTAGATCTTTAAGTTCTTTACTTACTAAGGGTTGCTGTGGATACTTATACTAATAAAATTGTACCTAATACATTTAATATACCTTGTTCACCTGAAGCTTTAATTAATCTCAGGTCCTTAGTGTATGACTGATTTGGATAACGAGCTGCACCTGAGAGCATCTCCTTTCCTTTAAGATGTGTAAGTGCCTATAGAGCTACAGTTATCCCAGGGGTGGAATATATGTCTGTGTGTTTACTTTTTACAAAAAGTCCCATATAAGGGATCATGCATCAGATATGTTTTGGCTAATGCCTCCCTCAGGGGACTTAATTTGGAAGAGCTGATATTGTGCAGAATCGCCAAGGCATAAATATAGTTGATCAATACCCCTATGCAGCTCTCTATACTAATCATTTTTTGAAGCCTTGAACAACTCTATCTTTACAGGGTTTTTTTGTGGACCCAGCTTTCCAACAGGACAAGCCCATAATCTAGGTGTAGATTGTGAGTCCTTGGCACTAAGCATAGGGGCTTCCCCCTTAGGGTTCGCATTGCCTGCTTATTGATCAAGATAGTGAACCCTTGTATGGGATTGTTTTTATTATTATTGTTTATTTGAAAATAAATATTTAATGTTTTAATCCACTATAAATGTGTTTAATAAGTCTGCTAATCTCTATCTTTTATGGTTTAACCTTTAAGTTATTGTTATTTATCCTCCATTTATATAGTTATATTATTTATTTTTCAGTTGTGTTATGTTCCTCTTCCGCTATTTCTCTGTCTTGTATTTTGCAGTAGAGTTGGTTTCTCTTTTTTGTTCAAAACTGAAAGTTGTCAAGGCCATGGGACTGGATGAGGTACATCCCAGGATACCGAGAAAGCTCGGAGAGGTTCGGGGGGGGGGCCTTTAAAGGATGTGTTTAATAGATTCTTGGAGAAGGGGAGGTTTCACAGGATTGGAACAGGGTTGATGTGGTCCCTCTTCACAAAAGTGGTAACAGAGAAGAGATAGCAAACTGTAGGACAGTAAGCCTTACCTCAGTGCTGAAAAAAGTAATGGAGACATTACTGAAAGAAAGGATGGTGAACTTTCTAGAATCCAGTGGGTTGCAAGATCTGAGGTAATATGGTTTTACAAAAGAAGGATCGTACAAATCTGATTAATTTATCTTACTGGGTGGCCAGAGAATTAGACTGAGGGCACGCACTGGTTGGGATCTACTTAGATTTCAGCAAAGCCTTTGATATTGTCCTCATAGGAGATTTATGAATAAACTGAGCAGTCTGGCGATGAGTCCCAAGGCGTGAAATGGATCAGGAATTGGTTGACTGACAGATGATAGAGGGTGGGGGTAAATGGAATTTATTCAGAGGAAAGAGGGGCAAATAGTGGAGTGCCTCAGGGATTGCTCCTGGGATAGATTCTATTCAGTGTCTTTGTGAGTGTTACTGCCAAAGGGTTAAAAGGAAAAATGTGCCTTTTTGTGGATGACACGAATATTTCCAACAGAGTGGACACTTTGGAGGGAGTAAACAACAGGAGATAAGATCTACATAAATTAGACGAATGGTCTAATGCTTGGGAGTTAAAATAAAGTATGAGACAAACACAGATGATCCCTTATAGCAAGAGGGTGGAATCAAAACCATGTTACCAGCATGGAGCCTAGTAAATACGCCACATTAATTCATAAGTTGATGTGCATTAAATCAGTTTTGCCTGCTCTAAATTGTTCACGACACTCTAACAAACAGAATATATGCATATCCTTATTATGTGTGACTAGAGTTATGGGACGCTAGCTATGATGGGAATCCCACACTTGGAAGTTCAGATTTTCCGATGTAATAGACTGATTTACCCAATATTCCTTGCCCTTTCCTACAGGTCCAGCACAGAAAATAAACAGGAATCATTACTTTTAAACTCCATCTATAGCAAAACAGACAAATAATGTCCTGTTGCATGATTTCTTTCAGTTTTGTTGTAGCATGAAAATAAAATATTTACATTAATCATATGGATGGATGAGGTTGCATTCTTAATATGGCTTTTAAAGTTATCATCCCATGACAAATAGAGTAGCAGAGGAGGACTGACAGAGGCTCTTTAATCCTGTAATTTGAAATATGAACCATGGAATCATTCATTTTGAGACTTTTTATCTCCTGTTGATCAAATACAGTATTTCTCATAAATCAAAACTTTCTGGGGTTTCCCGGGGGATAGATAGTGGAATTACTTAAACATAACATGGTTCCGCAGAAGGAAGAACGGTATTAATATGTACATCGCAAGTAAGGATCTTCCAGCTGTAGAGTGGGGCATATTTCTGGACTTAAAGATGGATATGAACATGTTTTAATCTAAGGGGTTCAATGTTTACACTAAGAGAGAAAACAAGAATTTTATTATTTATTTATTTAACGTTAAGTGAAAAATTATATAACCCCTGCTTGAGGCATACAAAATGTAACTGGATCTAGTGGTGGGGTTCCAACATCATATTGGCTTACTGTTTTCTTTTCGGGGGCAATTTCTCCAAATGGGTTCATTTTGTGGGTACCATGTTAGGAATGAAGATCACGCCTAAGCCAGGGTACATGGAGCATGAGTAGAGTATGAATAGTTTGAGCTGTTGGTATAGTGGCCAAGCCCAGGGGATTCCTTGATGAATGACTTTAGCTTGACAGGTATCAGACTCCCCTCCCCTGTCCCCAAGTGAATGATGTTCCTTATACGTAGCAGGGCTGTGCATTCACGAATGACGATTTGGTTCATTTGAGCGTCTGAAAATTGAAAATGTGTGCAAATCGCTTGCTTGTATGCATGTATATCTATGAATTAACACATGCAGTATCAATTGTGTGTTTTTAATTTATTCTGTGCATATAATGCATTGTCTAAAATAATTAATAAGTTGGGAAACATTTCTTTAAAACAAGCATAAACTGAACCTTTTTTCTGGCCACGCACACAAAAGGTTTGCAGATTTCACCTCCTATCAAACACAGCCCTAGGCAAGACGTGCAGCCCAGACAAGGAACTGGTGGTTCCAAAATACCAATGTGATTTAACGGAAGCACTTAACCACCACAGGCCTCCACAGCAAAAGAGGAAACAGCCAGTACAAAGTGAGTTATAGCAGCAAAACAGTATCTTTAACACAAAGAATTAATTTCTACCAACATCCAGTCCTCTTTGGATAAAGGATGAGATTTCGATGAGGTGAAATTTTCCTTCCTTTGAAGTATATCTGATTCCTCCTAGGAGTTTCTTCACAAGTGGCCCAGTATTCAGAAGAAGCTATATATTCACCAACAGCTGGTAAATATAAAACTGAAATATTTATGTATTTTTGGAACTTTTACAGATAAAATAGCATTTTAGAAGGGATGTCTAGGAAAAAGCAGAATGGTCAAAAACTAGGGAAGTGGTAGCAATGCCTTCTGAAATCGCTCCATCTCCGCCCTGAAAATTTAACATGCCAGTAACCAGTTATAGAGGTTGCAAAACTGGGTACGTGTATGGGTGTAGGCCATTTCACAAATGTGGACATTCCCGACTTACATGTGCTAGAAGGGGTACTTCCGAAGATACGATGCTATGAGACTTGCATGTCCCGGCCTGCCATTACAGATACTAAGACTGACGGTAGTGGACAAGTAATATGTTTGGAGTTCATAATTTACACTGTGTTTTTTTCAGGCAGGACACAATAACCTCCACCAACCTAGGGCCTGCAGCAACTTCAGCCCTGCCGATCGGGGAAACCCCTGCACACATGGTAAGCTCTGCCTCTGCAGACATCACTCTACTTGCTCCCCTATGCTTGAAACGAGTAGAGCTGCAGGTGTACACATGCCTGGTGGGCCTGTGCCTAAAAGCTTTGCCAAAGGGCCCTTAGACATGGCCCTTTGACTGGGCCTCAATATAACTACACGAAAGAACAAAGAACGAGCCCACCAACATCTTCTATGTCTCAGCTACCAGGTAACTACTATGCACCAGAATAGAACTGCCATATCACACACCTCTGGGACAGCCCCACCACGAAACACCTAGAACCTCTAGATTCAACACTCAGTACACACCAAGTGAATCCTGTGCTTCACAATCCCACAATGAGACCTCTTGCCATCTTCCTCTGCCTGCTATACCTCTCTATACTACTCACCCACTCAGACATCCACACATGCCATATAGGCCTATTGCCCCTCACCGCCCTACCATCAAAGAAATAGAGCCCCATGTTCCCTCATCAGAATCCACACACAAGCACCCATTACCACCCCCACCATAAATTCATATATACCCAACATAACCTCAAACGTATCCTAATTAATGCAAGATCAGTCCGCAACAAAATACAAATCTTGTCTGACCACCTCAGTGACCACAACCCAGACATCATGTTCATCACTGTGTCATGGTTCTCAGACACAGGCAACATTCTCATGAACCAGCTCACATCCCCCCAGCACCAACTCTTCAATCGCTCCAGGTCTAACCAGGTCTTCATCCTCGCCAAAAGTAACTTGGGCTTCCACACCTCCACATCGTACTTAAAGGATGGCATGGATACAGTAACAATCACCAACAAACACCTAACATTCTGCCTGACATATAGATCCCCCAACACCAGTACAGAAGAGCTGCCAACCCTCTTTGATACCATCTGCACCCACAACAGGCACAACAATCAACTCACCTTACTCAGAGACCTAAACCTCACCTCAGTTAACCCCAGGACTGCCAAAAAATTCACAGAGGCAATGGAAGCCCTCAACTATACACAAATAGAGGCCCATTCTGATCCGGGCCTCCAATCGCTTGTCTGGATGCCCAGAATTGGGATGTGCACTGGCTGCACCTGATTCTGATCCTGTGGGGGTTAGACATACCCATGGGATCAGAATCAGGACCAGGGCCAGGAAGGCCAGATAGGCCAGCCAGGCTCCTGAATGGAACCACAGTACCATGGCATCCCATCACTATGGCACCATGGCTCCATTCGGGAGCCGCAATCCCCAGCTGCTGACCAAAGTCCCCTTGCCCCGCAGCCCAACCCCTGATTTGGCTTTCAATGGCCAGAGTTGGGCTGCGAAGAACCCCCCTGCACCTCCTCACCTCTTTTGCTGGTCGCAGCTCAGCTGTCCTCCTACATCCGTCTATTTTGCAGACCCTAGAAGCACAGGGCCAACCTCAGAATCAGACCTGTTTGTCTGGCGTCAGTCACTATCCACTGCCCACCCTCGTTCCTCCCCTGGCCTGCCCACAAACAGAACTCCCCACACAGATTGGGTGAACATGCGGGGAGCTCTGTTTCCCCTGGCGCCAGCCAGATGAATAGCACATATGGATGTCCAGATCAGCCATCCAGACCCGCTATTCTAGTCTCAGAATAGACCCCATAGTAGACAAACCAATGCACTCAATGGGAAATGCCCTAGACCTCATCTGCACTACACAACGCATATTCGACCACAACAACCCACCATCTCCTACAATAACTTTGATGCACTAATCCACAGCTGGAATTTGACCACAAATAATCATACCATTAAACCACATGCCAGCATCACCACCCACAAGACTCACACCAAAACACTATGGTACTCCAGAGACCTAAAAGAAGCCTAAATATATGCACAACTACACCAATACCAGGCCTCAGTGAAAAAAAAAGAAAGAACATCACACTCATCTCATCCTCAAATTACTTAACTGCCCTAGAGAACTATTTGATTTAGTGAAATCCTTAACAAGACCCCCCTCCCAAGAGACCTTGGACAGCATCCTTCCACTACAGACACTAGCCAGCGACTTCCAAAACCTAGCCAGTACTGCAAGCATCCCACAACTAACAATGACAACAGAAGAGAACGACGGATTCCCCCTTCCCACCTGGCATTCCTTCACACTCGTATCTCTAGATTATCAACAAACAATTGTCAAGAACCTCAACACAACCACATCCCCTCTGGACCTGTATCCCACCAGCCTGATCAAATCTGCCAATGACAACTTGCTACCCATCATACACAAGTTCATACAACTCTCACATAAAAATACATGCCACACAAACAAAAGATATCATCCATCCACCCAATAAAAAAGAACCCTACACTGGACCCAAAGCTATCCAGCTCATACAGACCCATTGCCAGCCTACCCATCCTTGCTAAAGTCATCGAGAAGACCATCTTAATCCAGCTCCAACAGCACATTGAGGCACATGCCCCACTCGACCATCACCAGTATGGTTTCAGGCCCAACCATGGTGTTGAAACCTTACTCACAGCGCTCATGGACAACCTCATCAAAGGCACTGAGAAGCTGCACGAGGGCTTCCTACTCATCTTCTTTGACATCAAAGCAGCATTTGACTCCATGCCACACAACTACTGCTAAAATGCCTACAGGCAATTGGTATAATCAACACCACAATAAATGATTCCAATTATACTTGACCAACCAAAAACAGCAGGTATCAATGAATGGTTTTACCTCCACCCAATACGCACAGCAAAAGGAGTCCCCCAAGGATTAGCCCTCTCATCAATCTTACTTAACATCTTCCTACAACCCATCAGCAAGATAATACAATCCCACAGCAATCTCTACCACATATATACAGACAATGTCATGTTATACACGTCATTCTCCACTGCAAAACCCAGCTACACCTCTCTAATAAATTGCCTCCATGATGTCACTCAATGGCTGGCAAAACATAATCTCATTGCTTTTCATATTCCGTGACATGAACTATACTACCTCCTTCCACCATAAAAATTCCAGGAGCCCAGCTGAAAGTAAAATCAAAAATACGCTACCACAGCATAACGCTCGACCAGCATCTAACTGTACAACCCCACATCAGCAACATCACCAAAGCCTTATACAACAAGATAAAGACAGTGCAACACCTGCACCCACCGTTGGACTTCAGTGACTAAAGCACGGTCTTTCAAGCCCTCACCCTACCCCATGTTGACTATTGCAACATCCTCTTCCAAGGACTACATACTCCACCCCCTGCAAATCGCACAGGAACATGGCCACCCACATACTACTAGATCCGATCACATGGCCACCCACATGCCACTAGATCCGATCACATAACACCTATACTCAAAAAACTACATTGACTGCCTATAAAAGTAATGTAACCCCAACAAGGGGTTAAGTTTTTTTACCTGAGAGGGTGTTTTTGCAGCATTGGCAGTTGTTGAGTGTCTCATTTGAGGGGAGCTGGAGTAGGTTTTGATCCGGATTGGATCTGTGATGGGAGAGGAGTTGGTCCGAGACGAAAAGTAAATGCATGAGAAAAGATCCAGAGTGGATCAGGTGGATCTGGGTCTCTCGGATCAAGAGACTGGTATCCCACGCTGTGAAGTAGCGCTTGAGAGTTATTGCAGGTGGAGGTGAAAGCTGAGACTCCAATTTGATTTTAGAAAGGGAGGTTGGATTGCAGAGTTTTTTTGGGGTAAGGTTAAACTGGTGAAATGTCATAGCAGAGTGCTGTTTTGAGTTAGAAACCTGAGAAAACAGGGTTTAATAGTCAGTCGGTGATTGTTGGGAAAAGGGTATAATTTCTTTTGGAATTTATGATATTTTTCCTGTTTAAATTCAACATAGAATTTTGATACCATTATTTCTTATGGGAGTTTTAAAAGATAAACATGGAGATTGTAGCTGCAAAATAGAATTTGTGGCAACTGTTATTAGAATACTGGTGCAAGCATGCTTTTTATTGGCTGTAGGTTTTCTGATGATGTCATTTTTTGAGTTAGTGTTACCTGGGGTTACGGCTGAGAAGATGGAGAAGTGAAGAACTGTTTGTGAGAGTGAGCAGTAGGTTACACAGGTACACTACCAAAAAACTGCCTCCAGTTTTGCAACTGATTCCTATAGATTTTGGGGTGCTGAATCCAGGAAAAATAGCCAAAATGTTCCATCACGTCACGTTTTCTTGCAAAATTAGATTTCTTACCCATATAAGGAATGTTCACATAATTTCTTTTTAGCCGACTGCAGTTTATTTCTTGGCCCAAAATAGAGGTTGTAATGGTTAACTAACTAGAAACACTCCCTCATGATATTTTAGAGTGTTTTTTATTCATTTTATACATTAACAGGACAATTGGGAGGCGGGGGGCTAAATCCAGTACTCGCGCTGGCGCATGTTCTTTCCTGTTCGCCTCGCCTCGTTCGCTCGCTCGCTCAAACACGGTGGTTGCGACATGAACGTTCCTGTCAAATTTCAGTTTCTTGCAAGTTCATTATTACCTTTTGTTTGCTCAGTCGTAATCCTGCTTTATTCCGAAGTGGTTCACTACAGTTGTAGTTTGCAGTGCTGTGTATTTGTGATGGCTCACAGAGCCAGAGGTTGCGTCAACTCTCCGGACAGTTTTTGTTTTATTTGTGGGGAATATACCGTGAAAAAGCGGCAGAGGAACATTTCTGCATTTATTAAAAAAGTATATTTCGCCTATTTCGGTTTGAAGTTAGGCGATCAAGACAAACCGTGGGCTCCTCACAAAGTGTGCAAGACATGTGAGGAAGATCTACGCTTATGGATGAAAGGTAAAAAACAAGCATTTCGTTTCGGAATACCTATGATGTGGCGTGAACAAAGAGACCACAGCAGTGACTGCTATTTTTGCTCTTGCACTGTGAAGGGATACAACTTAAAAAATAAGAACGTAATAAGTTACCCCAACCTTCCCTCAGCAATTAGGCCTATGCCTCATAGCAACGAAGTACCTGTGCCTGAACCACCAAAATCTTTGGATCATATTTGTGTGGACGGTTCTGATCATGATGAGACTCATCAGATGGCTTTTCCCGATGAGTCCAGTACTTCCGAGTTTGAAACTGAACCAGATCCGAAACCTGAACTTTTCTCTCAAGCTGAATTGAATGATTTAGTCCGGGATTTAGGACTCCCAAAAGATGCTGCCCAACTGCTAGGTTCTCGGCTTAAACAGAAAAATCTATTGTCACCAGGAACAACTTTTTATTGGTACCGCAACCGCGAGACACAGTTTTTGAAGTATTTCAGCAAAGAGGAAGATTTGGTATTTTGCAACGATATATACGGAGTGATGCAAAAGTTTAAACTCAAGTATGATCCTGCTGAATGGTGGCTGTTCATTGATTCGTCAAAAGACAGCATAAAAGGTGTTCTTCTTCATAATGGCAACACATTCGCTTCAGTTCCTATTGCTCACTCTGTTATTCTCCAAGAAAAATATGAGAATTTGGCCCTGATTCTTCAGAAGATTCGTTATGATGAGCATAAGTGGATGATTTGTGGAGACTTTAAAATTCTATCCATGCTATTAGGGCAGCAATCCGGTTTCACCAAATATCCCTGCTTCCTTTGCTTGTGGGATAGCCGGGCCCGCGACCTACACTGGGGGAAAAAAGACTGGCCCATTCGGGAGTATTTGAGACCCGGTGAGAAAAATGTTCTTCATGAGAGCTTGGTACCTCGTGATAAAATTCTATTACCACCTTTCCACATTAAGTTGGGTCTCATTAAGCAATTCATCAAGTCCCTTCCAAAAGATGGTGAGTGCTTTCGGTACCTTTGCTCAAAGTTCCCCCGACTTTCTGAAGCAAAGCTAAAGGAAGGAGTGTTTGTTGGCCCTGATATAAGGAAACTCATTTCAGATGGAGCATTCGCTGAAACGATGTCTGAGAAGGAAAAAGAAGCCTGGGATTCCTTTAAGGATGTTGTTCTCAAATTCTTGGGGAACAGGCGGGATGAGAACTATAAGGATATTGTTGCCAGGATGCTCAATGCCTTCAAAGAACAAGGCTGTAACATGAGCCTGAAAGTCCATTTCTTGCACTCCCATGTGAACTACTTTCCCGAAAACTTGGGGGCGTACAGTGAAGAACAAGGTGAAAGGTTTCACCAGGACATCAAGGACGCAGAGAGAAGGTACCAAGGAAGATGGAACACCACTATGATGGCTGATTTCTGCTGGTTGCTGCTGCGGGAAACCCCAGATGAAAAAAATATGCCAAGCAGCGCACCAAGAGAAGCATTCGGGGGAAGAAGAAACGGGCCCACCAGGAGATTGATTGACCCAAGAATGACTTTAAAATCTAAACTGTGTTGACAAATATCGTGTTTTTACTAAACTTTGAAATAAAAATTTGCTAGTTATTACCACAGTGTCGGATCTCATTTATTAGAATTTTATTTTCACACCATCGGGTGTTTGTCTTCATGTATTGCAATGGTGCGGTTTGCGTTTTCTATTCTTACATACATACCTGTACAACATTTTTTGCACATTTCTTTGCTTTGCTTTGTGTCTAACCTCGCTCTTATATGCTCAATGTTTGTGCACATGTATGTGGCTGTTTTAAGTGCAGACAATTTTGCTACCATCACAGTGTGTTTTGTTGACATTACTCTATTCTTATGTGCTGCCTTGTTACAATTTTCTTTATTCTTATTTGAATAACTACTAAACAATTAGTATAAAGAATTCATCCAAGAAACCTTTATCTCGATCGCACTCAATCTGAAACGTTCACCTCAAACTGCTAACCCAATGTAGCAAAACATCTGTACGTGATGGAGCAAATTGGTTACCAGATTTGGATTCAGCGCACCAAAAAACATAAAAATCAATCGAAACATTAGAGGCAGTTTAAAAAAATTTTTTTTTAGTGTACCTGTGTTATTATAGGATTTCTTATAAAGATTGAAGATTTGCTTTCAAAGTAGGAAAATATGGTTGAGTACTACTGAAATTGGTCAGGTATTTTAAAAAGAAGGAAAGCTGCTTGTGGAAGTGAGAGCAGAATTGTGTTAAACAGAGCTCCTGACTGAGTTTTGTGACAGAGTAACCGGTTTGAATGTGCTTAGGAATTGCACATTTAATTACAAAGAGCTGTGTATATTCTTATTTACTGTATACTTGACTCGGCCGAAAACATTTTTTTAAGGTGATGCTAGTAAAAGAGTTCCCTAAAAATAGGTTTCCTGTTTTGAATGGTCCAAAGGTGACCAGAATATTGGAATGACTCTGAAGTGAGGATAAGTGTAAAGTAACCTGTTCTAAAGGAAAAGAAAACTGTTGTTTACTTTATTGCACGTGGAGTAGCACTACTAAAATTGCATAGTGTACTACAAGTTAATTGTACAAAGCATGCTGTAAGGTGGAATGAATTTAGTTATTGTGGAATAGACACATAGGGGTATGTTTACTAAACCCCGGTAATGTGCGCGCCGCGCTAGTGTGCGGGATGCCATATAAGGAGTGGGCGTTTCTGGCTGTAAAAAGCAAACCGGCATTTCTCGTGCACTAATGTGTGCGGCGCCGTAATGGGCGCCCCGCACATTACCGCATGAGAAATGCGCGCGGGCGGCATAAGGCGGCGCGCTGATGTGCACACCCAGGAACAGAGCCACAGCACAATGGTGAAGACACTGACCAATGATGCAGGGATGATGGGTTCAATCCCTCAAGGTAGCCAATGAATAAGGCTGGCTGAGGCAATACCTATTATGTGTAATATTGCTTTAGGAGGCATGTTTATTTTCGGCGGCATAAGGCGGCGCGCTGATGTGCAAGGACAGGAACAGAACCGCAGCACAATGGTTAAGACATTGACCAGTGGTGCAGGGACCATGGGTTCAATCCCCCACGATGCCCAATGAATAAGACTGGCTGAGGTGTTATGTGTAATATTGCTTTAGGAGGCATGTTTATTTTCAGCAGCATAAGGCGGCGTGCTGATGTGCAAGGACAGGATCAGAACCACAGCACAATGGTTAAGACAATGACCAATGGTGCAGGGATCTAGGGTTCAATCCACCACAGTGCCCAATGAACAAGGCTGGCTGAAGTATTACCTATTATGGGGAAGATTGCTTTAGGAGGCATTTTTTTTTTAAATTATCTCTACTAGCAAACGCACTCTCAAAGCGTGTTAACATAAGGCGTCCCATAAGGCACATTTTAAAGTGCACTGTCCACCAAGGCACCCTAGAATGTTGCTTATAGGGCGCTTTATAGGGTGCTGTATGAGGTACCGCAAGGTCACAGCACTGTTTTTGATGGCAGCACTGTGCAGTTTAAGGAATGAACAGCATCAGTAGGTGCACTGACATGCAAGGAGGAGCAGTAGTGTAGTACAATGGTTAAGACACTGACCAATGATGCAGGAGTCATGGGTTCAATCCCCCACTGTGCCTAGTGAAGAAGACTGGCTGAGGCGTTACCTGTTATAGGTAATATTGCTGTAGGGGGTATTTTATTTTTATTTTAAATAGTGCTGCCAGCAAACACACCCTCAAAGTATTGTTACCTAAGGTGCTGCATAAGGCGCCTCATAGGGTACCCCAGAGGGCACATTTTAAAGTGCACTGTCCGCCACAGCACCCTACAGTGTTGCTGAAAGGGTGGCCTATAGGGTGCAATATAGGGTGCCCTATGAGGCACAGCAAGGTCATAGTACTGTGTTTGATGGCAGCACTGTGCATTTAAATGCATGGAAATCTGAAGTAGGTGTGCTGACATACAAGGAGGAACAGCAGTGTAGCACAATGGTTAAGGCACTGACTGCTAATACAGGGGGTCATGAGTTTGTTCCCCAGTGTGCCTAATATGTAAGGCTGGCTGAGGCATCAGCTTTGCAATGTACATATTGTTTCCTGCAGCACTTTATTTGTATTTTATTAATTGCTGCCAGCAAACACGCCCTCACGTGCCGTAACTGAAGGTGCTGCATAAGGCACCCTATAAGGCACTCCATAGGGCACATTATAAAGTGCACTCTGCCATGGCACCCTAAAATGTCCCCTTATAGGGCACCCTATAAGTCGCTCCACAGGATAATGTATAGTGCACCTCATATGGATGGTAACCATAAGGTGCCCTATAAAGTGCCCTCAGAGGCACCTTATTGGTACAGTATGCTGAGAGTGTTTTTGCTGGCAGCAATATCACATAAAAGGCCTAATGTCTGTCTGCTATTGTGCTATGGATGTGTACAGAGCTGCATTGACTGCCCTGTAGGGTGTCTATTCCCCAGCAGGACTGGGGTTGATGGTCCCCTCTACTGCCACCATTGCAGGGAGGTAGGATGTGCATCTGTTGACAGGAGATCCTGTTTGCCACCCTTGGCCTGGGGGGGGGAGGGTGGTGGTGGTGCATGATCCTCCTGGGGGTTGCACCTGACTGAGACAGATATAGCCAAGGTGTTTCTATCAAAACTATCTATCTCACACATTGGCACTGCTAGGGACCTGCAGCATGGCCTGTTCCTGCTATAGAAGGTACTGTGGACCTGATGCTGGGCGCCCCACCGCACACTCAGGGTAAGCACAGTACCCACACAATGTGATGGTGTGTAGCTACTCTGTGCCAGTAACACACACGGTCAGTACCCTCTACCAGGCCAAGGTGCTGTGGGGGTGGACATGGTCAGTTCCCCCTACCAGGCCAAGGTGCTGTGGGGGTGCATACCCCATCTTGTGTTCATCTGTGGACAGCTGATTTGCATGTGCAGTGCATCATGGGTACGGGTGACCTAACCCTATCCTGGTGACCACAGCAGACTCTGTGTGGTGACGTGCACTCCCTCTACAGCCAGCCAGGGCCTTACAAGCAACTATAGAGCTGTAGCCCACTGGTTATGTCATTGCCTGTGGAGCCAGAGGTCATGGGTTCAAACCCACAGTGGGGTTATTTGATGGGGCTGCTCAAAGCATTAACTCTTTTTAATGTACATTATTGCTGCCAGCAAAAACACTCTCAGCATACTGTACCCATAAGGTGCCTCTGAGGGTGCTTTATAGGGCACCTTATGGTTACCGTCCATATAAGGTGCACTATACAGTATCCTATGGAGCGACTGATAGGGTGCCCTATAGGGGACATTATAGGGTGCCGTGGCAGATAGTGCACTTTATAATGTGCCCTATGGAGTGCCTTATAGGGTGCCTTATGCGGCACCTTAGGTTACGGCACATGAGGGTGTGTTTGATGGCAGCAATTAATAAAATACAAATAAAGTGCAGCAGGAAACAATACTTACATGTCAAAGCTGACACCTCAGCCAGCCTTATGCATTAGGCACACTGGGGATTGAACTCATGACCCCTATATCATCAGTCAGTTCCTTAACCATTGTGCTACACTGCTGTTCCTCCTTGCTTGTCAGCGCACCTTCTTAAGATTTTCATGCATTTAAATGCACAGTGCTGCCATCAAAAACAGTGCTATGACCTTGCGATGCCTCATAGGGCACCCTATATGGCGCCTTATAGGCCACCCTTTAAGCAACATTGTAGGGTGCCGTGGCGGACAGTGCACTTTAAAATGTGCCCTCTGGGGTGCCTTATGGGGTGCCTTATGCAGCACCTTATGTTACAGCGCTTTGAGAGAGTGCGTTTGCTAGCAGCAGTAATTAAAATAAAATTAAAAAGCCTCATAATGCAATATTACACATAAATGGTAGGGCTTCAGGCAGTCTTATTCATTGGGCACAGTGGGGGATTGAACCCATGCCCCCTGTACCATCTATCACTGTCTTCATCATTGTACTGCAGCCCTGCTCCTCTGTTTGCACATCAGCGCGCCTGCTTATGCTTCCCGCACGTGTTACTCGTGCACTAATGTGCACGGCGCACAAGAGCGCGCGGCGCACAAGAGCGCACACGCTAATCCCGTTTTGCTATTTTTGACCGGACCGCCCACTCCTTATATGGCATCCTGCAGTCTAACGCGGCGCGCACATTAGGAAACTTTAGTAAACATACCCCTTAGTTTCTTAAATGAAAAAAAAACAGTATTTTCTTTAACAGAAAAATCAATAGCAACCTGTCACAACTCTAATAAGGGAAATCCTAACTATTCTAATCAGATAAGTTTCTTCTCTGACTAATGTAGCACAAAAAAAAAATACTTTTCTGTTAACTTCAGTTGTTAATTTGTAAGTCCTGAAGTTTTGTGATGTTTTGTTTTTCTTTGTGATGAAGACATATTACATCAGTAACAAGTGGGGATTGTCCACTCTTTTCCCCTTGCTCTCCTTTTCCTTCTTTTTAACACACAGCTTATATTAAGTACTTCACTTAGCTTTCTTTGTTCATTCAGCTGAGATGTAAGACTGACTTCTTTTTTTATTATTGTCCACACAACTGCGAGAATTGAAGTGTAGGGGCCCAAGATTCGCGCAGGAACCGCCGTACGTCTGAATCCACGGAGTCCGGGATACCTGTCTCCCTAACTTAATTAAATAAAAAGGGAGACAAAACCCTAACTTCTTTCTAGTTTAGGTATGAGACAACCTAAATTATTCCTTTGTCACAAACTTTGTTACGTTCCCTAACTAAATAAATAAAATTTAAAAAGTCCCTAGTAGTAGACACATAGTATTACAGCGCTGAGTGCAAGTTTGAGTAAATGTGGTGCGAGTATGTGTTTAAGGAAACAAGGAGTTTAGTAAGCTCTTCAGCATAGGGAAATAAGTTTAGATAGGTACTTTTAGGTAGGGAAAATTTTTATTAAAAAAACTGGCTAAGATAGTGGATACACTCGACCCAGTATCAACGGTACATGTTATTTCAATCCCATTAATTTTCATTTTAAGGAGCGGACTTGGTCCCACCGCCCGCTCCCCCAGTAATTTCACTTCAGAAATCTCCCCCTTGTTTTCAGTCACTTGTCCCTTTACCACAGCTTTTCGTCCAGTCTCTTTCTCTATGGTATCACTCAGTTGACTTCTTCTAAGCGATTCATTGCTGGTACTTGGTATACCACTACTATTTAAACTCCCATTTCCACTATCTGAATGAGGTACTTGCCGATGTTTTTCACTCCTACACTGTCAAGCTATGGGGTACGTTTACTAAAACCCCGGTAAAGTGCGGGCCACGGTAGAGTGCGGATGCCATATAAGGAGTGGGCTTTCAGGCCTGAAAAAGAAAAGCCGGAATTTAAATATGCGCTAAGGTGCACAGCGCCCTTGTGCGCCCCGCACCTTAGCGCATCGGATGGCTGCGCGGGAGGCATATGTGGCACGCTGATAAACAAGCAGAAAAGCAGAGCCACAGCACAATGATTAAGGAACCTGCCAATGGTGCAGGGATCAGGGGTTCAATCCCCCACAGAGACCAACAAAGTCAGCTGGCTGAGGCATTAGTTTAGGAGGCAGTGAACTAATGGGCAACACACAAATGTTTTTGGAGGCATATTAATAATGGGCGGCATAAGGCAGCATGCAAATGTTTTTGGAGGCATATTAATAATGGGCGGCATAAGGCGGCGCGCAAATGTTCTTGGAGGCAGTCGAATACGGGGCGGCAGAAGGCGGCACTAATGGCCATAAGGCAGCGGGGTGTTTTTTAGGAGGCATTCCAAGATGGGGCGGCATAAGGCGGCGCGCTGATGGGCATAAGGGTGCGTGCTAATGTTTGAGGCATCTCAATATGGGGCGGCATAAGGTGGCGCGCTGATGATCAAACTGAAGAGCAAAGCTGCAGCACAATGGTTAAGGCACATACCAATGGTGCAGGGATCACAGGTTCAATCCCACACAGTGCCCAATGAACAAGGCTGACTGAGTCATCACTTTAGGAACCAGCCTAATATAGGGCACACTGATGGGCATTAGGTGGCAAGCTATCATTTTAGAAGGCTGTTCCAATATTGAGAGGCATAAGGCGGCGCGCAGATGTGTAAGCACAGGAACAGAGCTACACCACAATGGTTAAGGCATGTACCAATAATGGAGGGATCAGGGGTTCAATCCCCCACAGTGCCCAATGAACTAGACTGAGCAAGAGTGCTTTAGGGGGCATATTTCTGTAAATTTAAGAATCATTACTAGCAAACACACCCTCAAAGCGTGTTAACATAACGCACCCTATAAGGCACATTTTAAAGTGCACTGTCAGCCAAGGCACCCTAGAATGTTGCTTATAGGGCGCTTTAGAGAGTACCGTATGAGGTACTGCAAGGTCAGAGCACTGTTTTTGATGGCAGCACTGTGCAGTGTAAGGAATGAAAAGCATTAGTAGGTGCGCTGACATGCAAGGAGGAGCAGCAGTGGAGCACAATGGTTAAGGTACTGACTGCTGATACAGGGGTCATGAGTTGGCTCTCCAGGGTGCCTATTACATAAGGCTGGCTGTGGCATCAGCTTTGCAATGTACATTTTTTTCCCAGCAGCACCGTATGTATATTTTAGTAATTGCTGCCAGCAAACACACCCTCACGTGCCGTAATTGAAGGTGCCCTATAAGGCACCATATAAGGCACTCCAAAGGGCACATTATAAAGTGCACTGTCCACCACGGCACCCTAATATGTCCCCTATAGGGCACCCTATAAGTTACGTCACAGGATAATGTATAGTGCACCTTATATGGACGGGAACCATAAGGTGCCCTATAGGGCAGAGGCGTAGCGTGGGGGGTGCAGGGGGGGCCGGCCACACCGGGCGCAACATGGGGGGGCGCCAGGGCCGGATTTACCTATACGCCATGTACGCCATGGCGTAGGGCCCACAGCTGCAAAGGGCCCACAAAAATGGAACAAGTTAGGCTTTTTTAAAAAAATAAAATAAAAAAAAAACCTGCTGGCTGCCGCCGCGGGGCCTCCTCTGCTGCCGCGGCAGCATGGACTGACCCGCGGGGGCCCCCTCTGCAAGCTCGATCCCTCCCTCCGTGCCTCCGTGCCTCCCTCCGTGCAGGCTGTGAGAGGCGCGAAGGCAGACTGTCTCCTTCGCGTCTCTCACAGCCTGCACGGAGGGAGGCACGGAGGCACGGAGGGAGGGATCGAGCTTGCAGAGGGGGCCCCCGCGGGTCAGTCCATGCTGCCGCGGCAGCAGAGGGGGCCCCGCGGCGGCAGCCAGACGTTTTTTTTAAAAATTAAATTTTACTTTTGGCAGGGGGTGGGGGTTGGACTGGTTTTGGGCTTTTGGGGGGGCTGGGGCTGGGACTGGAAATGGGTTGGGGGATTAAGGCTGGAGGTGGGCTGATGAGGTTAGGACTGGTAATGGGCTGTGGGCTGTTGGGGGGGTTAGAACTGGAAATGGGCTTTGGGGGGGGTTAAGACTGGTAATGGGCTGTGGTATGAAGGGGGCTGTCTGGTAAGGGGCTATGGGGCGCCTAGCAAAGGAAATGGGCTGGGGGGTTAAGACTGGAGGTGGGCTGATGGGGTTAGGACTGGTAATGGGCTGTTGGGGGGGGGTTAGAACTGGTAATGGGCTTTGAGGGGGGTTTAGACTCGTAATATGCTGTGGGCTCATGGGGCTGTCTGGTAATAGGCTATGTGGGGGCTATGACTCTACAGGGGCTGGGGGGGTTAAGACTGGAGGTGGGCTGATGGGGTTAGGACTGATAATGGGCTGTTGGGGGGGGGTTAGAACGGGTAATGGGCTTTGGGGGGGGGGTTAGACTGGTAATGGGCTGTGGGCTGATGGGGCTGTCTGGTAATGGGCTATGGGGGGGCTAGGACTGGAAAGGGGCTGGGGGGGTTAAGACTGGAGGTGGGCTGATGGGGTTAGGACTGATAATGGGCTGTTGGGGGGGGTTAGAACTGGTAATGGACTTTGGGGGGGTTAAGACTGGTAATGGGCTGTGGGCTGATGGGGGCTGTCTGGTAATGGGCTATGGGGGGCTAGGACTGGAAATGGGCTGGGGGGGGTTAAGACTGGAGGTGGGCTGATGGGATTAGGACTGGTAATGGGCTGTGGGCTGATGGGGGGGGTAGGACTGGCAATGGGCTATGGGGGGCTGACTGGAAATGGGTTGATGGGGTTAGGACTGGAAGTGGGCTGATGGGGGGTTAGGACTGGTAATGGGTTATAGGGGGGCTTAAACTGAAAATGGGGTGATGGGGGTTAGGACTGTAAGTGGGTTGATAGGGGGCTAGGACTGGTATTGGGTTGGGGGTTGCTAGGACTGGAAATGGGCTGATGGGTGGCTAGGACTGGAAATGGGCTGATGCAGGGACTAGAAGGGAATGGATGCTGGGTGAGGCTGGAACTAGAAGGGAGCTGATGTTGGGGGAGGATTAGAATGGGATGGGGCTGGAAGAGTAAAATGGAGAAGGGAAAAATATTTTGTGTGGGAGGGATAAAAAATCTACAATTGGCCGGGTATTGGGAGAGTAAGTGGGGATTGAGGATGGAGGGGTAAAATTTGAGTGGATGAAATAGGAATGAGGAAAGAGCAAAAGGAGAAAGATTAGTATGTTAAAGCAGATGTAGAGAGAGAATGGAAAAAAACTAGAAGAGAGAAGAAAGGACAAATGGACAGCAGACGATGGAGAGTTAGCAGAAGACACGAAGGAACCAGAAGAAAGTGGCTGGAGCAATTGCAGCTGAAAAAAATGCACAAAAGGTAGAAAAATATCTCTTTATTTTGAATTTATTAATTGGAATATGTCAGCTCTGGTAAATGTGCATCATTAACGTCTGCGCTTTGTTTAGTACAAGAGCAAATTAATGTATAGTTTTATTTCTACAGTGTTGTACATTCCAAGTTTGGCTTTTGGGATTCCCAGTTTAATTATTGTCTTGCTGTTTCTAAAATGTGATTACTTGTTTGGTGATGGTCTATGTTCTGCATGTGTAACTGAGCTGAGGTGTTCTGTTTATATAATTCCTATTTGACATTGCCACTTGTTCTCTTTCCCCAGTAGGTCATGTATTGTTGTTCTCTGAAATGTATTGGTTTAATATTTGCAGTGTTGCCTTTTGATTGGTAGAGTATGGTGCTTTGTGAGTCCTGGTAGTGCTGTTAGGATACGGCGGGTTTGCTATGGGTTCTAAATGGGCAGTGTTTGTAGTAGTTCCTAATGTGTCTGGCAGTTGGCACTGGATTATAGTAATGTAGAAATCTTTTAGTCTTTCTTTATCCATACACTCATTAAGAGGCACGTTTACTAAAAGTTAGTATATGGTAACATTATGCAAATATTTATGCAAATGAGGCCCCTTATGCAAATGAGGCCCGCCGCCCCTGCTGGGGGCCCACAATTTTTGTTGGCGTAGGGCCTCACTCAAGGTAAATCCGGCCCTGGGGGGCGCGCTCGCACTCGCAGCTCTCTGCAGTGCTGGCTGTGCGAATCCGATCCGAGCCGCCGGGTCGCCGCCCACTGTGGAGGGGGGGGTGCCAGGCGTGCGGTGCGGTGGGTGCGAAGAGAGAGCGAGGGACTATCTGGGGGAGGGACAGTGCAGCGCTGATCGCGGGAGAGAACCACACCAGACCAGGGGGGCGCAAATTACTTGCCTTGCTGACAACTCACGCTACGCCACTGCTATAGGGTGCCCTATAAAGCGCCCTCAGAGGCACCCTATGGGTACAGTACGCTGAGGGTGTTTTTGCTGGCATCAAAATATGTACATTAAAGAAAAATAATGCTGTGGACAACCCTATCAAACAACCCCACTGTGGGTTTGAACCCATAATCTCTGGCTTCATAGGCAGTGAAGTAACCATTGGGCTACAGCACTATAGCTGCTAAAAAGTCACTGGTGGGCTGCAGAGAGCCTGCACGTCACCACACAGACAGTCTGCTGTGCTCACCAGGATAGGGTTAGCCCACCCGTACCCATGATGCACTGCACATGCAAATCAGCTGTCCACAGATGAACACAAGAGGGGAATGCACCCCCACAGCACCTCGGCCTGGTAGGGGGAAGTGACCGGGTGCACCCACACAGCACCTCGCCATGGTAGGGGGTACTGACCGGGTGTTTTACTGGCACAGAGTAGCTAAACACCGTCACATTGTGTGGTTACTGTGCTCACTCTGAGTGTGTGATGAGGCGCCTAGGATCAGGTCCACAACAGCTTCGATGGCTGATGGAGGCCATGCAGGAGGTCCAAAGCAGTGTTAAATGTGTAAGATAGGTGCACAAACACCATGGATATCCTTGTCTGTCTCAGTCACGCACAGCCCCCAGCAAACATGGTCCCCCAGCAATAGATCCACATTCTACCCACCTGCAAAGGTGGCAGTTAAGGGGAACATCAACCCCACTCCTGTTGAGGAACAGGCACTCCACAGGTCAGTCAATGCAGCTCTACACACATCCCTAACACAATAGCAGACAGACATGAGGCCTGGATATGCTGAGCTGCACCCCACCAATATCTGACATTCTCCTGCAACAAGCCATCAGCAGCTACACCCCTGCAAGTCACTCCATCAAGACACATACCAGCTACAAACAGTCTGCTAGTTGGTCCATAGCACATGTTCCCAGTGGAAATGCATGCACCCAGAACTGGGATGTCAACATACACAGCTAGCAGATACATCAGTGACTGGACCCCAAAAGGAAACCCATATCTATCACATGAGAGAACTACTATATAACACTATGGGGGTGCCTAGCCATGCTGTGGTCACTGCACAGTCAGGGTGAGAGTGATCTCTCAGCAGGACATACTGAGGTCACCCTGTCTGTGTAGGTGGTGGCCAGCCACTACAGTGTCCCAGTCAGTGCCCTATGCCCTGTGCAGATGCACCCTGGCCAGGCCACCCTGTCCGGCCTATACCCATGGTACCTTGCTCCTCATTATGCACATTGGCAGCCCAATACTGGCAACATTGAGGCCAGTGTGGGCTGTGGAAGGTGTTTGCAGCCGCCACACACTGGATAGACAGACAGCCACCCCCACACCTATGCCAGCATTGTGCTACTATAGAGGAGTTCAACAGCCATACCCACCACACCAGTCCTGGGCACAGTACAGGCATGGATATGGTATGCAATACTGTTGGGGGTCACGCCCCAGGGTGGTAAACACTGTCAGAGACCAGACCTGCAGCACACACACCGCAGACATCAGAATGATTGGTATGGTGTAGCGCAATGTGCAAACTGTGATTTACGTAGGAATTGCGATCTGCCAGTTATCATAGGAAACGTGTGATAGCTGTGAACCGTATACCCAGGTGTAGGGTGGCATTGCTAAGGTATGCAAGTGCTAGTATTGGGAGATACATGGCAGGGCCCAATGTCCTGCCTCTCCAGGAGGCATTGGCCAATGGGGCCTGTGGGTGTGTGTGTGGGTGTGTCTGGCCCTGTTGGCTGCTGCCTTACGGCAGGGTTTCCCAACTCCAGTCCTGGTGTTCCAAACACTGTTCGGGTTTTCATGCTGTCCCTCATAAATATGCATGAGCTACATCTGCATACCATGGGGGTGGTGCATAGCTATGCAGCACAGACATCATTATTAGAGGCAGCATGAAACCTGAATGGTGTGGGGGCCTCTAGGACTGCATTTGGGAGACTCTGCTCTAGGTAATGCGCCTGTTTATGGTGTCTGTGAGTGGTGTTGTAAAATATAGGCATATTAACCATGCGTATGTTCTCAGCTATACAGTTTTGTCCTTCATATAACGGTTTAGTTGTGGAAAAATATGTGGACAGGATTGGCAGTAGCCCCAGCTGGGCTTTGAACCTGTGCCCTTCTGTTCTTGCACACACTGTCTGTGTGCACTGCACCATTGTGTTGCCACAGTTGTGTTGCATTCTTTGGGGAGGCCATGACTGTACATCCGACAGAGCCTGTCTGTTGCGGTGGACGGTGCCAGCCTGCACAGGCCTAGGCCACTGTCTGCTGTGGTTTGCAACCACTGCCCCCTCCACCACCTGAACCCTTCCGCCAACATGCAGACATGTCCCTATCTGGGAAAAAAAAGACCTGATTGAGTTGCAGCACTCCAGGACTGACTTTGGGGGACTCGGCTGTAGGTAATGGCCATTGTTATGGTTTGTGTGCGGTGTAGGGTAAAATATAGGTGTTAGAACCATGCTTATGTTCTCTGCCATACAGGAGTGTCTGTACTATCACTGTTTAGTGGTGGGTAAAACTATGGGGACTGGGTTGGCAGTAGTCCCTGCTGGGATTTGAACCTGTGACCCTCTGGTCCTACAGACACTGGTTGTGTCCGCTGCACCACACTGTGGCCACAGAGACAGTGCAATCTCTGGAGATAGGAAACCTGGCCGCACTAGTCAGACACCCTGCTCTGCACAATTTTACTGTGGGCTCGTTTACCTTGTATGGGGACAGGGGTGCAATTACACCTCAAAAAAGACCTCCAAAAAAGGGGATAAAAACCAAAAGCAAGCTGGGCAACAGTGCTATCAATGGGCAACATGAAAAACACTCCCAGGACAGCTCCATTAAAATGCAGTGATTTTTGAACGAGTCTACGGAGCGTAGACCCTTCCAAAAATCATTTCTTTTTTTGGAGCTTTCCTGGGAGTGCTTTTTATGGTTGCCCATTAATATCACTGTTGCCCAGCTGGATTCTGATTTATTTGGCATTTTTTGTGGTCATTTTCAATGTATATTTGCTATTTTGTTCTGTGCACATGTATCACACTGCTCACGTTTCAGGTTTCCCCGGTTTTGCTGTACATTGCTGACGTAAATGGTTTCTCTTCCCTTTAAATCGCCTCTAACGCGAGGGTTTCACTCGAGGTATTTTTAATGCCGAAATTCAGCCCCGCTCCTGTGCAGGGAGCCTCTCCTCTCCCACTCTCCACCCATTGACCCCGTCCCTACGCCCCTCGGGGGCCTTCCTCCGCCCTCCGTAAGCCTTTCCCCGCCTCTATCGCACATCAGCGCCCCGCACACGTGCGTGTTTTCGTCGCACATGTGCGGGGCCGGTTAATGTGACACACACGCGTGCGGGGCGCTTAAGAGCACTTAAGTGCATCATTTTAGCACGCTCAAGTGCGCCCCGCACTAGTGCGCAGTTTAGTAAACATACCCCTATGTGTCTCGGTTCTTGACATTTAAAACAAATAATTTGTTTCGAGGGTGTTCTCCTTGATATTTCTCCCGAATCAAAATCTCTCCTCATGGCTCTACCGTTATTATATTCATTCTGTATTCCTCTATTCCACCTTTCTCGTCTCTGCATCTCCAACTCTTGCTCTTGTCGCTCAGTCCACTGAGTAAACAACCGGGTCAGTTGTCCAATCATTGCTGCAGTGGTATCCCTACTCGCACCATCACCCGCATCTTCTCTAGGCCTCTGGAGAATTTTCTTTGGCTCTACTATGACCGGGACTCTCTCTTCTCCTGCCGATCTTATGGCGGCGCGTAACAGTTCTGAAAATTCCATCCCTGGGTTATCTTCATTTCGTTTAGTAATTTCCCTTTTCAATGCGGCATCCCTTAACCCCAGAATGAACTGCTCTTTTAAGGTTTTCTCCGGCGTTCCCATTCTTCTCCGATCCCTTTTTAAAATTACATCCATTTTTTGTTGCAGTTTATACCCATAAACTCGAATAGTTTCTTTCTCTTCCTGTTTAGCGTTGTAAAATTCTTGTATCCTTATCCCTAAAGCAACTTTATCCCCATACACCTGTCTTAACATTTTGAAAATCTCCTCCATGGTACAGTCTCTTGATAGAGAATATTTATCTATATCAGCTGCTAGGCCTTTCAGATGATCTCTGATTACGTCCACTTGGTCTTCCGGAGAAATTTTTAAAATTCTCATTCTAATTCTCACTTTCTCTAGCCAATCTTCCACGGTTAAATCAGAAATTTCCCTTTGGAACCCTAAAATTCTGGAATCATCTGTTCATGGGGTATTACTGCTGTGTTGGTGATAATCTGTGGCATTCGTGTTCCACTTGTTCCAGCCTCCATTTCCATCTTCCAATATTTTTTTCTTTCTTCTTTTTTTTTTTCAAATAATAAATGTTTCTGCAAAACAGAAGTTACCTTCCTAACCAAAATAATTTTCAAACACACTCCAATCAAGTTTTATTGTACTGCTCGTCCAGCGTTAGCTATAAGTTCAAAGTGTTTGTTATTTATTTACCTTAACTAACCACACCTAAGAAAGGTCAGAGTCACTAATCTTCAATACCACTCACTACTATAACCCCAATAACTTTACCACAGATATCCAATTTAACAGAGAAGAAAAAAAACCAATATATATATATATATATATATCCTGTCTGTGATGCCAAACCTGTAACCCACCCCTATTTGCAAACCAGTGACCAGCGCCCTGATGTAGCTTCCTTATTTAAATTGTGTGTCACGGTGCCGTAAGGAAAGGCGCTATCACCAGCTTACAAATGAGAAAGGTACAGTACACACCAGTTTCTTCAAAAGGAACTGGGGAAATAAATAAAATAAGTAAACTTAGGTGGTATAAATAAAGTTTACAAATAGAATTATTGCAAAGTGTCTTAATATTTATTCTACACAGGTTCTGACACTTTTGCTGTTATCTACTGTGTATATTTAGTTGAAATAATCTTTCCAGAGTCTCAGTAAAACATGTAAGAACAACCCATTATACATCTCTTCTTTTATTGCACCAAAAAGTTGCACATGTTTTCTCTTTTTACTAAACAATTTTATACTACTAGCTACTCCTGTAACTTAGGGGTATGTTTACTAAAGTTTCTTAACGTGCGCGGCACGCATGAGCGCACGCTAAGGTACCTTAGCGCACGCTTATGATGCTTTACGGGGCAAAAATGCGCTTTAGTGCACGCTCATGCGCGCAGCAGCGCACACGAGCGCAGAAGGCGGGGAAAGGCTCCCGGAGGGCGGAGGAAGGCTCCCCAGGGGTGGAGAGAAGGGGTCAATGGGTGGAGAGTGGGAGGGGAGAGGCTCCCCGCATACTAGTGAGGTGAAATTCGAGGCCAAAAATAACACGAGTGAAAACTTTGCGTTAGAGCCGATTTAAAGGGAAGAGAAACCATTTCTGTCAGCAATGGTATTATTGTTCTACTTAATGACCCTAAAGTTTAAGTAATGCAATTTCTGGTTTGGGTTCATTTATTTGAGAAGGGAAAGGTGTAAGATTATCAAGTGCAAGAGCTTTCCGGTGTATGTCAATCCCCACTTAAAGAACCCTGATAATAAACATCCCTGAGCTTCAGACAAAGACTAAAAAAAATCTTATTAGATTGGGTGCCACCTTGTCTGCCAAGCTGTTAAAAGTAGCTGCAAGGACTACATAGAAGGGGGGTTACACAGATATAGTGTTTTAAAAAAAAACCTGATCCTACCAAACCATGCTACCTTACAGTAGAAGCCTTACTTGCTACCCCCCCCCCCCCCCATAAGAAAATGGTTGGGCAAAAGAAACATCACTGCCCCCAATCCTTATCTCAAAGGTGAATTTCCTAAAGAGGGCAAGAGTGTTCCCCACTTTCTCCTGCCCTATTAGCTTCGTCTTGAACTGCAAGAAATCTAGCGAGTGAGGATCACTCCTTCAAGAAATTCCTCTTTGGGGTAGGTTTGGGGTATAAGAGGATCCTTTGGGATAGCCATTTCAGGAGGTTTGGAGAAACTGTAGGGCCTCTAGGAAGACAGTTCTCTATGGGGGAGAGCTACTTTTTTAACACTATTGTATGGATGGAGCCTAGGGCAGGTTAAGGGAAAGGATCCCACTAGAGCATCAGGGTTGCGCAACCCTTTTAACAGAAAGCTTCTGCCGTGCTAAGAACCAGCTCAATAGCATCCTGAAAAAAAGATAACTACACCTTGAAGGGATTATGCTGTCTTTCGTGAAAAAGAGTCCGTAAAATCTTTATCACACCACCATTTTCACAAAATGCCATATTAATGAGCTGCTTTGCATGGTTTTCTATCACACCAGCTCATTAATGTATCATTTCAATAAACCTTCCCATGGAAAATTGATTGAAACACCTCAGTTTTGTCATTTGCATATTTAGGGGCATTTTGCTTTATTTTCTATGTCACCTCACAGCTGAGTACACCAACCTCCTTATCCTGCTAGATTTAGGATAGTCTTTTGTGAAATTGTTCAGTCAAGTTCAACTGGTTAGTACTGAAAATCCACATTGAGCAGCTAAATCAAATAGTTGCCCTGGGCATGGGTTTGGCTCCAACCCTTCTCTGACCTGCTAAACATAGGCTTCTAGCAATTTTGTGCACACAAATTTAGCTCATCGGTGTGGGGATTTTTTATCTGGTTGGATTTATCTAACTTCCAAAGTTAGCTGTCTCAATCTTTGAAAATTGACCCATTATAGCTTCATTTACAAAGATTCCAATCCCTGGTTATTAAACACCAGCATCCGGAGAATGGCTGCCTTGAATATCTCAATGGTGCAACCACTCTTCAGATAATAGCAGTACGTATCCGGAGAGTGGTGATTTTCTACCACTATCTGGCAGCTTAGGTCAGTTCTCTCTCTCTCTCTCTCTCTCTCAGTACCTTATCCAAATAACCTCCATGGATAAGAGCTTTGAAAGCTGACCCCCTAAGTTTTTTTAATGTAATCATCAAATGGGGGTAGGGAATAATTAATAAAACTGGACCTAAAAGAACCAGTGTCTTGTTCTATTTTTCAAAAATAAATGCATTAGGCAGTAACATCCACCTTCTATTATCTTCTATAAAGTGATTTCCTATTGCTCCTTTGAGCCATCAAATAAGTTAAAGAAGTAGAACTTTCACGGTGTCTCTCAGTCGCTGAAACTGATTGGCCCATCGTGAGCATTGCATCACTAATGCCAGCAATGGCCAATGACACTCCTTTCCTTTTCACATCATTGATGACATGGTTCTGAACGTGGCTGACCCACCAGGAGCCAAGGGAATTTCAGGGGAGTTTCTCAAGTATTTTAAGAATCGGGGTTAAATTTTTGCAATGGATAGATGGTGGGTATTACTCTTTGTTGGCAAAGAGAATTGGCTTTCTTTTACAAAGATGAATTGTACATTTATGTCTAATGACTGCCCTGGTTGCTACCCATAAAGGTAATATGATAGAGCAGCTAACTTTGCCCAAACAGGAAAAATGTGTTTGCCAGTGAAAGAAAAAAATATTGTTAGATGTTATTTTTAATATGGTTAACCACATATGTGCATGATTTTGTAGGTCAAAGACATTAAACTGTCTGCTAAAAGAAAGGTTCAGAAAAGCTTGCATAGCAAAGCAGAAATCTAGAATGTTTCCTTACATTAAATATGACGTGGTATGCTGACTCATGGTCTGCTCCAGGAACACTTCTGCAGGGAGACCCCAGCTGATCGGGTCCACTGGAAAGATTGAGATGCAGTCCTCTGACGGGGTGAGAGAGGTGTGGAGAGCTTGTAGCATGCAAAGAGAAGCAGATATCAAAAGAGTCGGCACCAACTGACTCCCCGGCAGTGCAGTGCTGCGTATATTTTGTAGCGTTATATAAATGCTCAGTAGTAGTAGGAGCCAATGGCACATCAAAAGTTGCACAAGCCATTGTGTAAAAGGCATAGTCCTGTGAATTTCCAAAGAGGGCTTGCCTGGCAAAGGTCCATATTTTGAATAAAAATTCATGTGGGGGACAGAAATGTTCTATGGGAGGAAACCAGGAAGTGAATTTGTTTATTGTTTACTTGTTATACCATGCTTTTGAGGCAGCAGGGTGGTGTACAATCCAAAAAATAAGGAAAAGGCAGTAGAACAGGAACGCCAATTCAGGATAGGAAAGGTCTACATTCATACACGTGTTAGAGAGAAGGGACAGGATGAGGGGGAAAGTTAGGTGTCAGGGTGAGAAAGGTCAAAGGCAGAGTAAAATAAATGTGCCTTGAGTTTGGTCTAGAAACAAGGGTAGGAAAGTTCTAGGTGAAGGTCAGTGGGTAATGAATTCCAGAGTGCAGGACCAAGGAAGTATAGGGCTGAGGAGCATGTAGATTCAAGGCGGGCATGTGAGGCAGATGGCAGATGAAGGCGGTTAACGTGCAGTGAACGAAGAGCCTTGGGGGTGAAGGTGGAGAACATTAGACAGATACAGTAGGTGAGGTTACCAGTGTGGATGACCTTATGGACCAAGGTTAAAAGTCTATATTGTGCACAAACGTTCCTCCCAGAAGTTCACTTCAAAAACTGCCTTACTCTCTCAAAACAATCTGTAAGGATCTCTCCTATGCCACTATTGACACCAACCACGGCATTTCACAGACGCTTCTTTGGGGGACTGTGAGATTCATTAAAGCCGAAAGTACCCTTAGAAACTGCATGACCCATCACAGTAACCATGACAGAGACACAGTTTAACAAAGTAACCAGAGTGATGTTGTGACATCTGTATGTCTTGGATTCACTGTGAAGAGTAAGACCTGTGTCTCTAGCATCCATACAGGTGGCGTGGTCAGCGTCAATAGGGGCATAGGGAGATTCTTACAGCGTACAGCCAACAGATAAGTGATCTTGTTCTTTATGGAGCAGGAACACGTGGAACAGATTGTTTTGAGATAGGCAGTTTTTGAAGTGAACATCTGGAAGGAATCTTTGTGCACCTTTTTATTAAAATAATTGATAGTTCATTTAAAAATAATTCAAAAATGTGGCCAAATAATCGTTGAAACTATTTATTGATTATTTGAATTGCACATATTGGTCTTCATATGATGGATAATTAAAGGGAGGTTTGTTTGGATGCAGGATGCAGTATGCGTACATCACGGGCTGCCATTTCTCATGCCCCTGAAAACTGGCGCAATGGACTCTGAGATCCTTTTTCTCATATAAATATTCAATTTATTGTTTCTCTTCCTCTCCTCTGTGAATCATTTGTGAATGAAGTAGCTGTTTGCTGTGGTGATCACTGTCACTTTATTCTGAGACATCTGTGGATGTGAGTATCCTGAATGTAACCTCCCTTGATTTATTGCTGGAAAGGTGTAAGCTAAATGCTGCTAAATAAATCTCATAGTGCGCCTACTTTCCATGTGTAGACAGCCCTATTCAGTTTCCTAAGAACCTTTTTCACATGTGAAACATACTGGACGCATGAAGAGAGCTTTATAAAATTACACCACATGAATCTAATTAGCAAGTGCTTTGGTTGTAACTAATTTTTCAGTAGTTCTCACATCCGCTGGAAAAAAAAAAAACTTTCTCTGGAACATCCTGATGTCTGACATAGCTGGTTTAACTTAGATATTATTCAAGAAAAGTTACTCTTTAGCCAAAGTTTTCCCTCTTTATAACTGAGATTAATGGAGAGCTGTCAACTTATGTAATTTCTTAAAAAATGAACACAGGCTTCAACCTTAACAGTGTTCACAGTGAAAGGCTTGAAGTATGTACATCTTTTGCAGGGTGCTTGGAATAACCAAAATTAAGCATTAAAGAAGAAAAATCTGAATTTGGAAAACCTGGGGCTAGTTCTTTCACTATACAGTCAAACCTCGGTTTTCATGATTAATCCGTTCCTAAAAGTCTGACTAAAACCGAAACGTATGAAAACTGAAGCAATATTTCCCATAAGAAATAATGTAAATCCAATTAATCCGTTCCAGACACCCAAAAATATTCACAAAAAATACAGTTTATAGAGAATAACTATATTTTTACATACATAAAACAATGAGAAATAAATATAAATGACTAATGAAATGGATAAATGAACATTTAACATCACTGAAAGCAAGCTAAGTTCAGTACTGTACAGTATGTTAACATCTGTGCCCAGCTCTCTTCGGAATCACATTGGATTCAGCCCATTAAAATACCTTTACATTATCTGCTCAATGCTTCAGAATGGCAGAAAATCTTAATGATATAGCTTGAGACGTACCCTGCAAGAGAAGGAACTGCCTCCCACATTCATGCAACATCTCCTGCTTACATTGACAGCTTTTCTTCCCTGCTACCTCCGAGCCTGAGGGGGCGCTCCAGAGAAGGGCAGGCGGTGGATGAGATCGGGGCCTTCCTCTCTGTGCAATCCTTGCCTCTCTGACTAGGCTCGAGGATGTGTTTCATTTATGTGCTCAGCTGGCTTTCGCTTCTCATCACGCTGGCGATCGGTGAGTCCGGGGGGCAGTGCTGCCGGGACCGGGCGGGCGTTCCGGCAGTGTATACAGACCGGTGTGCAGCGCGAGGGTGTATGTATTTACAGTACTGTACTTTACGAAAACCGAGGCGATGTACGAGAACCGGGACAAAATCTCAGTCAAAAAAGACGTTGAAAACCGAAGCGATGTATGAGAACCGGGACAAAATCTCAGTCAAAAAAGACGTTGAAAACCGAAGCGTATGAAAACCGGGGCAAATGAAAACCGAGGTTTGACTGTATCAGGAAACCTGACAAGGAGAAATATCCCTCATGCTGCCAGGCTCTAAGGGATAAGAAGAGTGTATTCAATGGATGTGATTCTTTTTATACTATTTGAAGATTGATTTTGCCAAAAGATGTTAGTATAAAAATATTCTGGGAGAGTGGTGGGTTGGTCATTGATGTGATAGGGCTAAAGTTTGGAGTTTTTCTTCAACTTTTTGTAGAAGCCCGGTGTTCTGAGACCTTCCCTTCTCTTCCGGATATGTTTGTGGTTTTGAAGTTTGGTTCTGGACATTCCCTATAATTTTTATTTTGTTTTGAGTGGAGTGTATTTTTGAGTTTTGCGATTTATTTCACTCCAATTAGTGACCTTTTTTTGTTTTTGGAAATCAAGTATGAATGGTCAAGCCGGCTGGAAAGATATTTTCAGTTTTTCTGGGAGAACTGGTAGCCACCGTGACAAAGGGCAACGACTGACGTAGTGTCATCAGGGAGCAACCAGGTCTCAGTAAGAGCTATAAGATGGAAAGCATGAGAGATAAAGAGATAAAGGTAAAGAGAAGTTTATTAGAAATGGAATGAGCATTCCATAAGGCATATGAGAAGGGGAGAGAGGAGGGGGATATGGATGAGATTGGGGTGGTAGAGAGAGGAACTAATATGGGAGTGAGAGAAAAGTTAAGGTGGGCTGGAGTTGGGAATAATATCACTGGAAGACAGAAGGAGAAGAAGAGTGTGGGGGAGAGAGGAGACGGCATGGTTGGAAACAAGGATGAGGTTGTTTCAGAGAGGAAGGAGAGGGATGAATGACAGGAAGAAAAAGCGAAGCACAAAAGCTGAGGAAAGGGTGGAGGACAAAATGATGGAGGAAAGGGGAAAGTGGAGAGAGGGTAAAAAGGAGGGAGGTTTAGGTTGATGGAATGAGGGAAGAAGGTTAGGGAGAATCAGAAAAAGGAACCAAAAGTGATGTGGAGTCATAAAAAGGGAGGAGAAAGTCAACCTAAGAAATGGCATTGAGGGCAAAGAACAATTAGGAGAAAGGAGGGATAACAAGTTAGTAAGTGAATAAGGATAAAAATAAAATAAAGTAAAATTACAAATAAGTAAAAGTCTTAAAGTGATACTGAACTATCAGATAAGGAAAATTTGTTTAGTAGAAGAAGTAATCTATTAACAGCAAGTACAGGCAACAGGCATCCCCTTCTCACATGTAATCTATGAATCTATAAACATAAACATCAGAGCCATCAATCATGGGCCGATTCAAGACATGTGAGTATTGACAACTGATCACACTGCTATAGGGATGTGGGTCCAGTACTAACCACCATCTCCCCTCTTGACCCATGCCCTGTGAGCTGGATCAAGATAACATGAGCAGAAATGTCACCTATCTTCCTCAAAATAATTCAACTCTCATTAACTCAAGGACACATGCCTAGCGATCTAAAAATAGCTTCAATACGTCATACCCTAAAACAGGCTGCTATGGACAGTGCAAGCCCAAGATCAATATCTAGCTTATCATTTATAGGAAAAATAATAGAAAAGGTGTTAGCTCCAGGAACACATAGACAAACACACTCCATTTGATCTGCATCAACAAGGTTTTAAACAAGGTCATAGAGTAGAAATGCTCCATACTTCCCTCATGGACAAACTAATAAAGGGGATCAAAAAAACCTAAACAAACATCTATTCTAATCTTCTTGGATATTGCAGCTGCCAATGCGATAGCAATTTGGCTTGCTTCACGCAACCTAACAATAAACTACTATAAGACAGAAGAATTATCCATTACTAAGTCTAAGACCTTCATGATTTCAACTGCAATACAATAGAAGTCAAAGAAGCGACACTGGAAGTCAAATAAGAAGTACAGTACCTCGGAACAGTCCTAGATCAGAATCTAAAGCTAACCACCCACATCAACAATACAGCTAGAGCAATAAACAATAAAATAAGAACCCTCCAACATCTAAGACTACTTCCGTACAGTGCTTCAAACCATGATTATTTCTCACTTTGACTTCTGCAAGAGCATCTTCCAAGGATTACCAAAACAAGCATTAAACCAGCTACACATGGCACAACCTACATCCAGCCGATTTATCCACAGAACACTAAATACTGTGCAATTTATCCTCAACCTAAACACAATCACTAATATGAACAATACCAAACAACAGATCCAGAAGAGGCTGTACACAGAATACTCTAGCCATAGCCATGGAATTCGGAATAAGTAACCAGTTCACATGCAAGAGAGCTTTCTTTTTTTTTTTTAATTCTTTATTTTCGTTTTATAACAACAAAGGAAAAGGAAGACATACAGCTAAAAGACAGATACATAAAGTGTAATACATACACCAAAGTAAACCCCTGCCACCCCCCTCCCCCCTGCTTCTTCTCTAGAAAACTAATCATACCCGAAGCGGGCGTGTACTTACATTATTGTGTTACAAAACCTAACGGTGATCTGAAACATGATGAGTGCACTTTATACAGGCATGTTGGAACAATGAGCAGATTGTACATAATCATTAAGCATCTGCCATTTAGACAAGCGAGAGTGAGTTTGGGCATGGGGAATAGCTCTCCGAGGTATCTGCTCATATTTACTATATGAGCAGACGAGGTTCCACCATTCATTGACAGTAAGTCGAGAGCTATCCTTCCAATTCCTCGTGATTAAGCATATGGCTATACCCAGCATGAAATCAAGGAGAAAGCGACCCTTCTTAGGAAGAGAGGGGACCTCCGCCACAGAGCGGAGTCCCACGATCTTCCAAGAGAGAGGTTCGTGAATGTGTAAGATAAATTGAATACAACCCCAGACCCGCCCCCAATAAACCTGTAGTTGAGGACATTCATAAATAACATGAGCGAAGGTTCCCACAGCAGTATGGCAAGACCAACACTGGTCCCTAGCATTTGTGTTCCATTTGGCTATTTTTTCTGGGGTATAAAAGCATCTGTGTGCAAAAAAGAAGAGAGTTTGGGTAACAGAGGCAGACCGGGAAACCCGCACTACTTTGCTCCAGAAAACGCTCCATTGCACAGGGGTTAAAGTGGTTTGCAGTTCGCGCTCCCAGGCTTGTTGGGCTCTAAAAGTGGCCGTGTCTGTACCCTGACATAATATTTTATAAAAGTTAGAGGCTACCCCATGTGTACTACTAATAGAGTGAACTATCTCTAATAGCCCGTCCTCAGTAGGGGCAGAGGGCGGCATGATTCGAGCACTTTTGAGGCAGTGTTGAAGCTGCATCAATTGAAAGTAGTGTTTCGCTGGTAACGCAAATTCCTTTTGTAAATCAGAAAAGGTTTTCCAACGAGCTGCAGAGAAAAGCTGTTGGGGTGTCCAGATCCCCCTTGAGTACCAGGGTTTCCATGCTATCGTTCTATTTAGGACTTGAATTCTGGGGTTATTCCATAGCGGGAGTCCGTCCTGAGGACATGCGTTCGGGCCCAGTGATAGAATGAGAGTGTTAAAGGCCGCAAGAGTATCGACAATCATTGGTGGATGGCGGGTGTCTACTTGATAGGACATACCGGGGAGATGGGTCAACGGAATTGGGCTACTAAGCTCCTCTTCTATGTCAAGCCAAACTGGTCTGCTGTCTGTTGAGGCATCTAGCCATCGGGCACCTTGCTTAAGTAGGAAGGCTTGATGATATCTAAGAAAATCAGGAAATCTGGTACCCCCTCTTTCCTTTGCAGATTGTAGTTTTTGTTTAGCTATCCTTGGTGACTTGCCCTGCCAGAGATAGCGGACGAGAAGGCCCTCAATATCTTTATAAGTATGTAGCGGGAGTAAGCAAGGCAGCATTTCTAAAATGTAGTTCACTTTGGGGACTATCATCATTTTCACAGTTTCTAAGCGGCCCCACCATGTAAGAGATAAGGGAGACCAACGATTTGTGAGCTCACGGACTTTGGAGACTACCTCTTTGGCATTAAAACTGATAGTGTCTTCTAAAGGAGAACAGTAATGAACCCCGAGATACTTCACCATGCGGGATTGCCAAAGGAAGGGAAAGGCCTGCATGTCAGCCTCATGTACCCAGCAGTTCAGTGGGAATGCTACAGATTTGGTCCAGTTAATTTTATAGCCCGATAATTGTGAGTATCCGTCAATCAGATCCAAGACAGCTGGAACCGAATCGAGGGATACGAAAAGCATAAGGTCATCTGCATATGCAGAGAGTTTAATCTCCCTATGACTGAAGGGGACACCTCGAATACGTGCGGACTGTCTAATAAGGAGGGCTAGGGGTTCAAGAGCTAGATCAAAGAGCATCGGTGATAGGGGGCAACCTTGACGCGTGCCTCTTTGGAGATTAAATGGCTGAGACTTGATGGCATTTACACAAATACTGGCGACGGGTTGAGTATACATGACTTGGAGATATCGGAGGAAGCCCTCCCCAAAGACATACCATCGGAGAACTGCAAATAAGAAGGGCCATTCTAGACGATCAAAGGCTTTTTCGGCATCCAGGGAAAGACCCACCCATGGATGATCTAGATTGGCAGCACTGGATAGCACATGGCACAAGGTCCGAGCATTGTCAGCAGTTGATCTGCCGGGTATAAAACCGCATTGGTCGGAGTGAATTAGGGTGGCCATCCTGTCAGATAGCCGGGTGGCCAAGATCGTTGCGAAGATCTTATAATCGGCATTAAGTAGGGAGATTGGACGGTAGTTGGCGGTTAGTAGCGGGTCTCTGCCTTCTTTCTCAAATACTACCACATTAGCTGCAGAAAAGGATCCCAAAGAGGATGTATCTACCGCAAGGGCAGTAAAATAGAGTTTTAAATAGGGAACTAAATCTGCACTGAACGTTCTGTAGAATTCGGTCGGGAGACCATCGGGCCCTGCAGCACGGCCCGAGGCTGTTCGTTTTAGGGCAGATTGGATCTCTGAAGTAGAGAAGGGTTCATCCATCGCATCCCTATCATCTTCAGAGAGGGTCGGCCGCTGAATGCCAGAAAGCAATAGCTCGAATGTCTCTGACGAGAACTCACATTCAGATTGATATAGGCGGGTATAGAAATCCCGAAAGAGCTCTACAATGTCGGAGTCTGTGGTCACTATGCCCCCTCCCTGTGGAGCTCGAAGGGCCGCTACGCGTTTGGCTTCTTTTTGACCTTTCAAGGCGTTGGCTAAGAGTCGACCGGCTCGGTTATTTTCACGATAATATGTCCCTCGCTGAAGCTCAATACTCTTAGAAGCTGCAGTTGAGAGGATTGAATTATATTGAAAACGGAGACGCTGTAATCGAATTAATACACATGGATCAGTACGTGAAGTTAGAACTCGTTCGCCTGCTTTAATTTGTTGGTCTAGTATGAGTAGCTGCTGTTTGCGTTGTTTCCGCAGGCGGATTTGATAGCTAGTGATCGTTGCTCGAATGGCCGCTTTGAAGCCCTCCCACCAAGCCCAATTCGCAGTATCCTGGGGTAGATTAAAATGGAAGTAATCCTTTATGGCTGCTCGAATTTCTAACTGGAACTCTGGCTGAGTTAACAGGGCTCTATCAAAGAACCAGGCCCCCGAATTCGCTTGGGGTGCAGTAGTGTGTAATTGAAAGGAAATGGCAGCATGATCTGAAATATGTTGGGAGTGAATCTTTGCAGTGTCCACCTGAGGAACTAGCAGTTTTGATATTAGAAAGAAGTCTATGCGAGACTGGGATTTATGAGGGGAAGAGAAGAAGGTGAAGTCAAGCTCATTGGGGTGTAGTAACCTCCATAGATCAACTAAAGCAAGATCTTTGATCAGGGAGGTAAGCGTGGTGTGACTCTTGGGGGGACCACTTGTCCTAGGCGGCTGTTTGTCAATCAGGGGATCAAGGACTAGATTGAAATCCCCCCCAATTATCAATGAAGTATTAGCAGAGGCCTGCGCAACCTGAGCAATGGTAGCAAAAAAGGCAGGGTCATCCACATTAGGAGCGTAAAGGCATATACATGTAACTTCAAGGCTACCTATCTTGAGGTGAACTCTGGACCATCTACCTTCTGTATCTGAGCTAGTCGCAATAATAGTAGCATGCAAAGATTTCCTAACCAGTATGGCAACCCCACATTTCTTAGAAACAGCTGGGGAATAGGCGGCCACCATGTAAGGTTTAATATTGAGTTTAAGAGTTTCCTTCGAATTTAAATGCGTTTCTTGGAGAAAAATCAGATCCGCAGCTTCCTGACTTAGGTAGCTTAGGATTTTCTTCCGTTTTATCGGATTATTGATTCCTTTTACGTTCAATGAGAAAAACTTACATGGTGCCATCAATCGGTAATAGACATTTTAGGTAAGGGCGCTTGAAAACATACAACATAATCAGAATCTGTGCAACAATGACATAATCACCGAGTATTCTAGCTAATACACCCCATATTGAAAAGTATGTACCAAAGTATCTTAGAGAAGAAGCAAAACCCCCAAAGAATATGGCGACCATATGTCTGCGGGAGGAGGCCCTAGAGAGGAAATAGAAAGACATGAAAAAAAAAAGAAAAGAAACACCAGAGTCCATAATTAACACTGTCTCTGATACTCATCGAGGCTACTGTGGGTAGATGGAGTCGGGTCACAGATATCATCAAAAGTAAGGCAACAAACTGCCCTCGCCAGACTCTTTGCTGGGCTGCGGCAGATCCAATATGGCAGGTACAGCGGATATGAGAATACTTGCAGGAATATTCTGGAAGTCAGCGCATCAAGTCGGCTTCTTTGGAATCCAAAAACTCCGCTAGTAGATCAGGGTCCTCAAATGTTCTTGTCTGATTGTGAAGCGTGACTCGGAGCTTGGCCGGGTACATCAGGCCATAGCGTGCTTGTAGTTGTTGAAGCCTCGGCCGGAATTCCAGAAAGCGCTTTCGGCGGTCGACCGTGGGTTTAGCCAAGTCGGGATAGAAGGAGATCTTGTGGCTCTCAAACTCCATATGGCCCTTTGCCCGAGAGGCACTTAGAATTTGCTCCACGTGTTGATATCTCAAAAGTCGAAAAATGATAGGCCGCGGGGTCTTCCTGTTGAGCGTTATGCTTGTGGGTACACGATGAGCGCGATCGATCTCCAAATCTTTGGTAAAGGTGATTTGGAGCAGGGAAGGGAGGATTTTGCATAAAAACTCTTTCATGTCTCCCGATTCCGCTCCCTCCGGTATGCCCACGAGTCGTATGTTGTTGCGGCGCGCTCTATTATTGCCATCTTCCACTTCTTTCTGCAAGGCCCGCACCTGACGTTCAACTTTGTCGAGTTTGGACAACCGGGCCGCATGGGAGTCCAATATGCTCTCCATTTTGTCCTGACGCGAAGAAAGCCCTTCTAGCTTGCTTTGCAGCACACCAAAATCTTCCCGCAGCGCTCGGAGTGCTTCACCGTTTGACTGCACGAGGTTTTTGACCCCTCTAATCTCTGCGAGGATTTCCTGCTGCATTTCGGGGCCCTCGCACAAGGCCAGCCCCTTCTGCGGGGACGGAGGTTCAGTTTTGGAGCGTTTGCCGTGAGAAGCCGCTGGAGATCCAAATTCCAGGCGCGTGGGTTTGGTCCCGGTCATCTCACCAATGTGCCCCGGCAAGATCAGAGTAGAAGTTCCAAGTATGTACGGTGTTAATTCAGGATTCTGAGTAGGCCTCTCGGGAGCCTCAGCGTTATGCGACCATCCCGCTGGACATCAGGCTCCGCCCCATGCAAGAGAGCTTTCTATGCGCTCACACTTTGGAACTCCCTCCCAAACAGAATAAGAAGCATACCGGACCTCTCAACATTCCCCAAACGTATTTATAGAGCACTTCAGAGGCAAAAGAAACGGCCCAAATACCAGCCCAACATAATCTGTGACACACTATCTACAACAGTTCCCACCTTGTGAATACATCTCAATGTGTACCCTACCTAACATTTCTACAACATGAGTCTTAAACTACATCTTGGTCAATATACTAACACCTTGGACCTAAAGCCAATGCCTATCATCCCTCAAGAATGCTCACTCCTGGATTATATTATAGTTCATTGCCTATCCCTAATTCCTTTATAATATTGTGAATAATATATTATAGTAACCGAAGTATCCGGATGCCCAACCCGGCAAGGGCCCACCCCCCTCCCACACACCCCCGCCACAAACCCAGCAGAACCCTTCCCCAGCCACCCCCCCTTCCCCTCACCGACAAAGCACACGGACATCAGGTATTGGTGCAAAATCGCTTGGTCGCAGCTTTTATTAACGGTAAGAACACCGGCCCAACATGGGCCAACTCAGCAATCAGAACAATAACTGAATAACCCCCACCCATCATCTGGATGGTGCCCCCCACCAGCCATTTGTAGCAAAGTGGAGCACCATCCAACCCACCCCCCCATTACCCCCTCGCGCCCGCCCAGCCGTTATAGCAAAGGCCGGCTGAAGGGGTTGCCTATTCTCCGGGTAGAGACCCCAGCCGGGACGTCTCCCCCAACCTAAAGAGCCGTGCCGCTCACATGGAAAGCGGCATCAAGCTGAATTGAGCCGCCGGGTCAACGAGCACCAGCTCGCCACCCCGCTCACCCGACACAGACAGCACCACATGCCCCCCCCCCCACCAGCTGCAACAAACTCCATCCCCCCCCGGCCGAAACCAGGGAGGGAGGGAGGGAACCTTTCCGCAGCGCAAGCAAGGAGGAAGAGAGAGATCGCAAGCCGGCGATCCCTCCTTGCTTGCGCTGTCAGCCCCCGTGACCGCCCAAGAACCAATCACCGGGCTCCACGGGGGCAGCGTGAAGCCCGGCACGCGCGCACGCTCACCATCCCCCCCCCCCCCCCGCGGTAAGAGGCCTGCCTCGAGGTCGGGCCCCGGGAACCCGGTTACCAGGCCGGCCGCGGGACCGGGGCCCGGCGGCACAGCCAGTAATAACCGAGGTATCCGGATGCCCAACCCGGCAAGGGCCCACCCCCCTCCCACACCCCCCGCCACAAACCCAGCAGAACCCTCCCCCAGCCACCACCCCCCCCTTCCCCTCACCGACAAAGCACACGGACATCAGGTATTGGTGCAAAATCGCTTGGTCGCAGCTTTTATTAACGGTAAGAACACCGGCCCAACATGGGCCAACTCAACAATCAGAACAATAACTGAATAACCCCCACCCATCATCCGGATGGTGCCCCCCACCAGCCATTTGTAGCAAAGTGGAGCACCATCCAACCCCCCCCCCCCATTACCCCCTCGCACCCGCCCAGCCGTTATAGCAAAGGCCGGCTGAAGGGGTTGCCTATTCTCCGGGTAGAGACCCCAGCCGGGACGTCTCCCCCAACCTAAAGAGCCGTGCCGCTCACATGGAAAGTGGCTTCAAGCTGAACTGAGCCGCCGGGTCAACGAGCACCAGCTCGCCACCCCGCCACCGGCGCTAGGTAGCTCGCTATCCTAGCGCCGCCCCCACCACCGAAAGCTGTGACCAGCACCAAGACTCCTATGCCTCCTGCCAGTCATTCAAGAGTAAATCCTGCCCACCGGGCAAGATGAACCCCATCCAGCCAGTACAACCGGCACAAGCGACACCCGCCCAAGGGTGTTGAACTTGGAGCCCCTCCGTCTGCTGCACCCAGCGCCCAATCTGACGGTTGAGCTTGCACAAACCCCTCGACCAGCGCCACTGGGTCCAGCAAGCAGGGCAAGGAATAATGTCCGACCAGATAATGGCCACCCCAGGGATGGCCTCCCGCAACCGGGCAATGTCGCTCTGAACGGTCAGGAGGAGTTGCCGGCAGGCCCGACCGGCAACATCATTGCCACCCAGATGAAGCAGCAGCCCGACTGGCCGCTGCCGCCATCCAAGTTCCGCCGGAACATGGTCCAGAAGCTGTCCCCAATGCATGCCCCGGTGGCCCATCCAGCACAGCCGCACTCCCGCCACGGCGAGACCAAGGTGAGCACCCAACGGCCGAACCGCCGCTCGACGGTCTGCCCAGTATACGAAGGAGTGCCCGATGATCCACCAGTCCCCGGCGGACACACCACCTGAAAGCAGAAAAGAGCGGACTGCCACCAGCAAGCAAGTCTGCAACAGGAAGGAAAGTCATTAGTACCCCCCCCCTACCGCACCGCAGGAAGCCCGCCACCCAGGCACCGTACGGCACTATGCCGCACCACCAGAAGCCGATGGGCGAACATACGCAGCATAAGCCCTCGACCGCCATCTGCCAATGCACTGAATAACACGCGTGTCAAGGCCCGCAGCCGCCGCGCTAGTAGCCGCCCCAATCCGGAACGAGTGCGATGCATAACTCCACTCAGCACAACCCAAGGCACGCAGAACCAGGCGTAGCACAGCCGTAACTGAAACTGAGTCACCGGCTTGCCCTCCGCGTGAAGGAAAAAATTGGCCACGTGCCACCGGCCGCTGCTGCACGTATGTACAAAGAGCCCGCACGGGACGAGTCAACAAGGGGGAAATGGCGCATAGCAGGACCCAACCCCCCTTTCCGGACTGGTCCGTCTCGGACCGTGGTAAGAAAATCTGAACACGCGCTGGATCTACCTGGACGTGCCCAACATCAAGCCCACCAAAAGCCCCTCATCTCGCAGACCGAGGGACGAGCTCGGATATCCGAAAGGCGCTGAAAAAACGCCGTAGTAAACAGCGCATGAAACAACACCGCCTCGAAACTGGAGGCCGCCACGCGCGGTAAAACCTCACAAATCTGCAATAAAAGCTCGTGAGATACCGGGAGCCGCCAGTCCCGCGCCGCACTCACCTGAGAATAGCCCCGCCGATAGGTTGCCCAGGGGCTGCGAGCCACCGATGCCGCCAGGAGGATCATTAAATCGGGGTCCCGGGGGCGGAGCTAACCGCGAAAGGAGATGGCTGCCTGAATCTTCTGCTCTCACCCAAGAGATAGAATCCTGACTTTCCTCTCCCCCAAATAGTACCACAGGAGACAGTACTTAAAAGTGAAGTGATGTCGGAAAAGCCTGCATTAAAACCGGCGAAGTTAGATTTTGTTCAAGGAGCGGGACACGCATCGAAGCGCTTAAAGCCTGAAGCCGGGTCTCCGCAGAAAATGGCGGCGGGGAAAGACTCGACGGAGGGAGTACGTGAAATATTGCAAGAGCTCAGGTTGGTTAAGAGCATGATTGCCTCCAGTAGTGAAACGCTAGCGCAGTTGCAGGAAGATGTGAATGAAGTTAAAGAACAGCTGAAAGGAGTCGGCGAACGTGTGCGTAATGCAGAAATGGTGATTGAACGCCATGAGCAGCTTCTGCAGCACATAGGCCCTCTTCAGAAAAGAATAGTGGTGCTAGAGGATCTTAGCGAGGACCAGAATAACCGCGCCAGGAGAAACAACTTAAGGCTTCTCGGCATACCGGAGGGCAGGGAAGGCACTGATCCTCTGGGATACTTACAGAGACTGATTCCTGAGCTGCTGCAGATAACGTTTAGTCACCCCTTTGAGATTGAACGGGCCCACCGCGTGCCGTCGCAAATCAAGGAACGGCAGAAGCACCCACGGCCTTTCATTATAAAATTGCTTCGATACCCACAAGTATTGCAAATTTTGCAATCCGCAAAACAGAAATCTGAGCTCCGTCTAGAGGGCAACAAGATCCTTATCTTTCCGGACCTCTGTAAGAAAACAACAGACAGACGCAAAGCCCTACTTGACTGTCGGCCATTGCTGCAGAAGTTAAATGCGCGCTATGGCTTGTACTATCCAGCTCGGATGCGTGTTACACTGGGGAGCAGTACACAAATTTTTGACAACGCGGCGAACCTGCGCTCCTATCTAGCGGAATGCACACATATGGAGATCGGGACCTGAAGGATTTCTCATTGTCTGATTACTGTTTAACAGTGTTTAAAATGCTCGACATAGTAACTGACCAGGGATTCCGATGGGCCCTATGGGCAGATGGTATAGAGTAACAATAATACCAACGGATTTCTCTTAATATATGACACTACTGTCTTAGTTAGATTAATATTGTGAATTCAAAAGGGGATAGGAATAGTTATCAGATATAAACTGTACCTATGTTAGAAGGAGGGGGTGGGAACTTTAGGTAGGGGTATGCTAAGTGGGAGATTGGGCTTCACCATACAAGGGCTGCAGTTAGGTTGTAGTCGTAGGATGCTTAAGTTAAATGTTAATGAGAATCTTGTTTTTTTTTATTTGTATGTGACTCTAGATGTGACGGACACCACCATGCGGGCGGACAATGGCTACCGCATTGGGTAGTGGATGTCTTCGAGTGGTATCCCTTAATGTTCAAGGGATTCACAACCCAGCCAAACGCACTAAGATACTGAATTATTGTAAAAAGCGGCGGGCAGATGTTATCTATCTTCAGGAGACGCACTTAACACGGTCGGAATCACTGAAGGTAGCAGGGGCAGGCTACCAAAATATTGTCGGCGCCAACGAGTAACCGTAAAGGAGGTGTTGCCATACTTGTCCGAGCGGCACTGATGCCAGTGATCGAGAGTACGGCAGTAGACCCAATGGGAAGATGGGCTAGAGCCAATGTCCGAATCCTTGCCACGGCGTATACTCTCATGACGATCTATGGCCCCAGCCAAGATGAGCCCCAATTCTTTGAAGAAGTGGCCCATACCCTTCTGGATTCGGGTGCCTCCAACGTTATCCTGGGCGGTGACTTCAATCTCATATTAGACCCCTTAATCGATCGTACTCCCTATAAGAGGCAACAGAAACCACGATCCAGTAGTCTGCTAATAGAGATGGCCAGAACGCTAGGCTTACTCGACCCTTGGAGGCTCCTACACCCGTCTGAGAGGGACTACACGTTCCACTCCATCCCACATGATACACATACTTGAATCGACTTCTTTCTCATCTCTAAAACACTACTGCCATTAGTAATTTCCACAGACATACTGGCGCAGACGGTATCGGACCATGCGGGGGTACTGGTGGAATTTAACACAGGCTTAACTGGAAAGGTGGCCCCTCGGTGGCACTTTGACCGAACATGGCTGAAAGACAGCGAATTCCTAACAGAAACTCGCCAGGTGGTGACAGATTACTTTCTCCATAACCAACTGCATGACACGCCAACCTGGGCGTGGTGGGAAGCGTTCAAGGCCACAGTCCGAGGTAGCATGACAACCTATAAAATCCGAAAGAAAAAGAAGATGGATCAACACCTAGTAGAATTGGAAAATGAGATTCGTACAGGGGAACGTCTCCTCTCCAAGAGACCCGACACAACTGTCCTGGCACGCTTGCAAAAACTGCGCTATCAGTACAACACAATACTCAATGAAGAAGCGAACACGCAAATAGAGACTCGGCAGGGAGTGTATTACCACGACAACAATAGAGCCAGTGCATTGTTGGCCCGCACTCTCCAAGCCAAGAGAGTAAAACTCGCGGATAGCCGGGCTGATAGACCCCCAGGGAGCCTTGCACATTGATGATAAAATGATACTTCAACTCTGTGAAACGTTCTACTCCCAGTTATATAGTTCAGAAGCAACGTACAGCGAAGAAGGATTCTCTGATCTTACTGCGGAGCTGATAGGTCCCACGCTCTCGGAATCTCAGCAGCGACTATTATCGGAAGACATTACCTGCTCGGAGATACAACTGGCAATGCAGCAAATGGCGAAGGGGAAAGCCAGCGGGCCGGATGGCTTACCCATTGAATTCTATCTGGCCTTCCAGCAGGAGTTGCTACCGGAGTTATATTCATACTATACCGAACTCAAAACTGAATCACCAGCAGTGGGGTCCCTAGCAGCGGCCACAATAGTAATACACCCCAAGCCGGGCAGGGACGCCCAAAGGCTGGAAAACTACCGACCAATATCACTTCTAAACGCCGACTATAAAATCTATGCCAAGATTCTAGCTAATCGCCTTAACAAAGTCCTCAGCACACTAGTGCAAGCCGACCAATGTGGCTTTATGCTCGGTAGGACGACGGCTGATAACGGACGGCTACTTCTACATATACTTCGGGGAGCACAAGCTTCGTCACGGCCGGTGATAGGCCTGGCACTTGATGCGGAGAAAGCTTTCGACAGTTGAGCTGCCCTACCTCTTTCGAGTGATGCAATGGATGGCGATACCAGAGCCCTTTCTTGATAGCGTAAGAATGTTGTATGCGCGCCCACTTGCACGAGTTGCTGCTAATGAGGGTCTCTCTTCTGAATTTACTCTAACCAGAGGTACGCGACAGGGCTGCCCTCTATCGCCTTTGCTATTTAATCTAGCGCTGGAGCCTTTGCTTCTACGACTGCGACAACAGCGGAATATAGAAGGAGTGCACATGGGGGGGCAACAGATCAAGTTGTCAGCATATGCAGACGACTTGATATTGTTCCTAAACCCGTCGGCGCTGGATGCAGCGATGGATGTTATCTCTACCTACTCTGGAGTTTCGGGGTATAAACTCAACATGTCCAAAACGGTTCTGATACCCATCAATGGACATCTCGATAACTCATTCACCAAAAATATCCATTCAAGATAGAGACCGCGTCCTTTAAATATCTAGGAGTTAATTATGGACCTACTGTTAAGGACACGATACGGCTTTGTCAAACACAATGTGTCAGCATCGTGCAAGAATCCATTGCTACATGGACCCCCTTAAACTTGACGTGGTGGGGTCGCCTGGAGACCATCAAGATGGTAGCCATGCCGCGTGTTACTTATATACTTACCATGATACCGCTGCTGTTTGAATGCCAGTTCTATAAGAAAATAGAGAACCTGCTGGTATCCTTTCTATGGAGAAGGAAACACCCCGAATAGCACTTTGGAAGCTTAAGTCTCCTAAACTGAGAGGTGGTATACACTTTCCGGACTTCTATCACTACCACCTTGCAGCTCTGATGAAGCAGGGAGCGCTGTGGGGTGAGGAGTTGCTTACGTCTACAGATCCCATATGGCTAAAGTTAGAAGCTAGCCAGAGTGGACCCATCCCACTTTGGATGCGATTGGGCGTAAGCAATAACGGTGACGGCTCGGACAATGAGATCCTGCGTGATACCCAAAGGGCATTCAGCATACTGAAGCCTCATATGCAGACCGAACAAGATTATGCTGATATCACAGTTCTATGGGGCAATGATGACTTCAAGATAGCCAACCGTAACTTTGTATGGCTTCCTTGGCTGGCCAGAGGGATCTACTGCCTAGGGCAATTGACGGCTGCGGGCGCATATAAGTCTTTTCAAACCCTACAGGAAGAATATGATCTGCCCCCTAGCTGTATGTACCAGTGGTGCCAGCTGCGACACTGCTTAAGCCGAGCTGGCGTACTGCCAGCAGTTCTACGTACCGGACGCCCTTTCCACCAGGAGGTCCAAGTCTTCCAATCGGAACCTCGGCTTATATCCAAATTTGCAGCACTACTGAGAGACGGGAACCAGAAACCCTGCATCGGGCTACAGAAGGTTTGGGAATCAGAAGTTGGAGACTTGACGGATGAAGGAGACTGGACGGAACTTTGGAGAATGCAACGGAAAATAACAAGAGCGGCCTCTCTAAATCAGATGCTTTATTTCATACTACATCGAGCGTACTTGACGCCAGTTAGGACGGCTAAGTGGAGTGCTAACAAAGATGCAAGATGCTGGACTTGTGGAGAGGCCACCGGTACTCTTGCCCACATGATATACTATTGCCCCTATCTGCGAGAATATTGGCAGGGTGTTTGGAAGCGAATATCACGGTTGCTTAACTTACAAACAGCGATTTCATATCGCACTGTCATCTATAAATCCTTGGCAGTAGAGACTCCCTTGGAGAAAGACGACGCACTCATTTTTGACTTACTAGTGAGTCTCGCATTGAAAGCTATCCTAAGCCATTGGAAGGACTTCCGGATGCTACGTGTTGCCCATTGGTGGAGTCTAGTTTTTTACCATCACAAGTGTGAGCGTGCGTATGCATCCCGAGACTCTGTTTTTCGGCCACGATTGGCTAAATGGGATGCCCTCGATTTGATAAACGTTCAGCACAGAATGAATTAGCACAGTGTCTGGTTTTGGAGGTGTCCGTCACAGAGTCTCTTCTTTCTCTCTTTTCCTTATTTCTTTTCAGTGTTGATAGATGTTAATTAATGCTTGTGATACTGAATAAGAGCTACAGTTTGTAGCGACAAGTGTTTAGAACCGCTAGGTACAAGAAGCTGCGACTGTAGCTATGTGTTAATCACAATGTATCAATGTTGATAGTTTTGCCTAGAATCTATGAAAATTTCTGTCTGTAAATACGATCTATAAAAGCAAAATAAAGAATTCAAAAAAAAAAAATCGGGGTCCCAATCTTCCGGAGATGCTCCGGAACCCGTGAGGGCAGCTCGTCCGCCCCCGGAGCCAGCCGCCGGAACTGCGCCCACTGAAAACGGGATAAAGCGACAGCAACCGAATTCTGGGAGCCCGGCACATGCCGTGCACGAGCGGTGACATTCAGGCGTAAGCAGACCAACACAAACACCCTCATCAAGGCAGTGGCCCTGGGGCACATGACGGTTAATGACCTCAACAACCGCAGCATTATCGCACCAGAAGACAACCCGCCAGTCCCACAAACGGTCTGGCCATACCCAGAAAGCAACCACAAGCGGGAAAAGCTCCAAGGTGGTGATATTCCGTGACAAGCCGGTGCGCACCCAATCCGCAGGCTAAGGCTCGGCACACCAGGCACCGTGGCAAAAGGCCCCAAACCCAGAACCGCCCACCACGTCGGTAAACAACTGCAGGTCAAGATTCGAGAGCTCAGGCAACTGAAGGACGGAACACCCATCGAAGCCAACCAGAAACGCGACCCATACTCGCAGATCCGCCCGCATCCCCGCGGACACCCTGATCCGATGGTGGGGCAGCCGCAGCCCCGCCATTGCCAAGGATAAACGCCGCGTAAAAGGGGCGCCCCATAGTCAGGACACGGCAAGCAAAGTTGAGATGCCCGACCAACGACTGAAGGACACGGAGGGAAGTCGTAGAGGCGGAGCCGACGGAGGACACCAGCTCCCGGAGGCGACAGATCTTTTGCGCCGGCAAGCGCACGACCATAGCCACCGTGTGAATCTCAATGCCGAGAAAGGTGAGACAAGTAGCTGGCCCGACCGTTTTACCAGCCGCAACAGGAATGCCGAAGGCGGCAGCCACGCTCAGAAACGTGCTCAAGAGAGTGGAACAGGTGGGGCTCTGCCCAGGCCCGACAAACAAAAAATCATCGAGATAGTGCACAAGGGATGCGACCCCCGACTGCCGTTCCACAACCCAATGCAAGAATGTACTGAAGGCCTCGAAATAAGCACAAGAGATTGCACAGCCCATGGGCACGCACATATCAAAGTAATACCGCGCCTCGAAGCGAAAACCAAGCAACAGGAAAGCAGAGGGATGTACCGGCAAAAGACGGAAAGCCGATTCAACATCTACTTCGGCAAGAAGGGCACCAGGCCCGCATTGACGAACCAGGGAGACGGCGGCATCGAAAGAGGAATAAGGGGCCGTGCAGAGCGCACGAGGTATGCGGTCATTGACCGAATCGCCCGGAGGGCAAGAGAGGTGGTGGATCAACCGGAACTTGCCCGGCTCCTTCTTGGGAACCACCTCCAACGGTGAGACCGTAAATGGGGAAAATAGGGGGGGGGGGGGTACCAGGAAGGGGCCCGCGACGCGGCACAGAGCACACACCTCCGACAGCTTCCACCGGACAAAATCCCCATGGAGCTGCACAGAGGCCGCATTATGGGCCCCACCTCACGCGGACGCCCCCCGGACGGGAATGCGAAAACCCCGTGAAAACCCCCCCAAAGCAAACCGGCCGCCCTTCCACTACGGGAATGCCCGTACGCTAGCAGCCAAGGGCGCATCGCCTCGACGCGGACAAGGGTACGGGCCACGACCCCGGCTGCATCACTTCCCCCCGCGGGAGCCCCCACGACCCCCTTCCTGCTGCACTTCGCGGCCGCATGCGCACCCCCACACAAGGAGCAGGCATGCTTGAATTTGCAGTCAGGGAAGGGGCAGGACGCCTTGTTGAAGCGCCAGCAGACGTCCCCCCCGATGGTGCCCCCCCTTGGCTGAGACAAAGCAGGGCCGGCGGCGCGAAAGGAGCGCCCACCCGACGGCAGTGGAGAGGGCCCCGCCTTGACAACCGCCCCACTGGATCCCCCAACACGACCCCGAACAGACATCTGGGTCAGCCACAGGTTGATGTCCTTCGTCCCCCACTGCAAGTGACTGTTCTCCTCCATCTGGTCCCAAAACTCCTCGTCATAATTCAACCAAGCCCATCCCTCGTGGGCCTGGGATGCCGCCAGGATATTATCGGCATAGGCCAGCAAAGCCCCGTATTGATCAGGGAAGTAATGCCCCCAGACACTCGCTAAGCGCAAGAAAGCGCGGGTCCAGTTAGGGGTATTGCGAGAAATCGTACGCACCCTGCCCGCCTTTTCGTCCTCCTTGCGCTTTTTCCTGCTCTCCCCGGAGCGCTTCCGACCATCAAGGAGACGGAAGATGTCGATATATTTACGACGCTTAATCCGCCGACGCAACTTCCACGGAACGGACTCCCACAGCTCGGAGCAAGGTATAACGGACGTCGCACCACTCGCCCCGCCGGCTGCTGACACCGGAACAGAGCCGTGCGAGGAGGCTGAGGACGACGACGAGGAAGAAGAGGAGGAGGACGCTCGCCTGCAGTGACGAGCCCGCCTGCGTTTACCGGTACCTTTCCCCGCCCCCACGGAGCCCGGAACGGATTCAAGGGCCCCCCCCGCAGCGCCACCAGCATACTCACCACTCCCCCCGGAGGCGACTGGAGCCCCAGCGGTGGACAAGCCAGGCGCCGGAGCCACAAGCCCAGTCGTGGAACCCGAAGGGGCCGCTCCAGCCAGCAGATCAGAAGAAGCCATGGAGGTTGAAGGCGTCGAAGTCCTCGGGACCTGCAAAGGAGAGGAAGAAAAACAAGCAGCTGGAGCCCCAGGGGTGCTGGGCGCAGCCGGCAGCCTGGTCCCCCAAACTCGAGCCGAAGGCCCCAACCCCCCAGCCTCCCACGCCGCAGCACCCCCGGCCGCCCCACACCCATCACTGAACCAGCCCCCCCAGCCGCCCCCCCAAGGCCCTAAACCCCCCCACGGGACGGCCCCGTACGCCCAAGGGCCCGATGGACCGAGAAAAACAGGGGGAGGGGGGAAACCAGGGGGGAAGGGGCAATGCCCCCAGCGCCCAGGGGAGGAGGAGAGACCGGGGGCCAGACCTCCCCTGGCTCAGGAAGCGGGCTGGGCACCGGGGCCCACAAGGAACCGGGCCCATCGGCAACCACGCAGCCCGGCACATCTCTGCCCACCACCGCCAGCAGCGCGGAGACCCCCGCAGGAGGGGCCTGCTCGCCCCAGGAGGCGCATGCAGCCGCACGCACGGGCACAGGAGGCCCTCCAGTGGTCCCACGCCCACGAGCCCCCCTTGCCCCGCTGCACCCACGGCTCATCCGGGCCCCGGGCAGGCCACTGGGATCCGGGGACGCAGCGCAGCCTGCCCTGCCTCGGCCCCCGGGTATGGCCCCACGCTGGACCGCTCCCAGACCTCGAGCAGCGCCCCTCGGCCCCTTGGCCGCCCCCCGCGCCGAGGCTCACCGGGCCATCTGGAAAGAGGAGCACAGGCCAGCCAGAAGCAGCTCCCAAAGATGGAAAGTGCTGCTCCAATCCCGATGCGGCCTCCCCTCGAGCTATAATACTTTGAACGGGTAGAGAGGGGACGCCGAAAAGCCTCAACCTCCCAGCCTGCAAGAATGGCCCGCCTCAGCAGAGCCCGGCCCAGCAAACCACCACGTGCCCGGCGGCAAACGCGCATGCGGGGCACAGACGGAAAAATTAATTAATTAAATGCCTTTTGTTTTCCCCCATTTAGGGATGCGGAGGACCGGGAGCGCGCTCACAGACCGCCCGGAGACGGAACAACAAGGCCGCAGCCCACCGACACGCGGCCCAACCCCGAGGAGCAGCTCCCCCACCAACCTTTCCGCAGCGCAAGCAAGGAGGAAGAGAGAGATCGCAAGCCGGCGATCCCTCCTTGCTTTCGCTGTCAGCCCCCGTGACCGCCCAAGAACCAATCACCGGGCTCCACGGGGGCAGCGTGAAGCCCGGCGCGCGCGCACGCTCACCATCCCACCCCCCCCCCCCCCCCCCCCGCGGTAAAGGCCTGCCTCGAGGTCGGGCCCCGGGAACCCGGTCACCAGGCCGGCCGCGGGACCGGGGCCCGGCGGCACAGCCGGTAATTGTATTGCTTTTTCCCTGTTTCTTTAACAATGATCTATGTACCCAACTGAATAGATTTCGTTTAAGACTACGTATTTTATGTTACTTATGTTACTTGTATCTTGTTCCATGTAATTCACTGTGATTCATTGATTAAGCAGTATTAAAAACAAACAAACAAATAAATAAATAAAAATGCACAGCCCTACAGTTTATTTCTTAATCCACCAGCCCATGGTAAAACCTGCCCGATCTAACCCATGTTGCTCATGTGAAAATGAGAGAACGTTACAAAGAAGGATGTGGGTCCAGACCAATGCCAAAACTTTCTTTTCAGACCATTTCAATTGCTCTTCGTTCTCCAAGTTACCCCAAACACCTTGGGCCAGATGTTTCAACAGTGATGCTCCTGATATGTTAAGTCTTGCAGAAAGATCTCCAAGTTGGTGTAGCAGCCGTTTAATTGTATATTGTACAGACACACAACTCCTCCAGAGTTTTGCAGAGTTACTTACCTTGTCTGAAAAGAACCCAGCTAATGTTGCATGCCAACAGAGGGCTCATTGCGGTGTGTTATAGATAAAGTGGAAAAAAACCAAGTATTCAGATCCTCCCATGATCTTAGTGCAAGCAATGAATAATGTCTTTTCGAGTGTGCTTCTCAGTATTAATTGAAAAGAGGTAAAAAAAAACGGATTCTCCGGATCCCCAGGCTTCTGTGCAATTCTGAAACTAGCCATGGGACTTGTTGGTCCGTGGGCACATGGGGTGGAGGCAGGGTTGCCAACTTTTTGAAAGTGAAAACCCCGCCACCTGTGGCTAGTCAAGGTCTGTGCATGCCCACCCCTGTCCCTCCGTTACCCCATCCCCTGTCCTGCCCCAACCCCTCCATTCCCCACCCCCTCCCCCGTCCCCTGCTCCCAAAAAATAATTGCAAAGAGGGCAATGTGCAAACTGAACAAGCAAGATGGCTACATATCCTTAAACAGAAATTCCTTACTAACAGAATACCCAGCATTGGTTGTATACACACACACAATACAGATAGACATTCATCAATAAATGAGCACTAAATGAAAAGAGAAATATATAGACAAAAAATAAACTAAAACCTCAGAAAGCCAGATGCAGAATGTAGTGCAACACGAGAAATAGAAATATATTTCCCCTGTACTGTACAAAATAAAAGACCGCAGATGTCAGGCTTGGCATTGGTCTCATGGCTACCGAGTCAGTGCTCTAACCATGAGGCTGCTCCTCTAGTTCCAGGTCCTCCCTGCATCAGCTCCCTTCTGTGGTGCTTGTGGCTACTTTAGAGTGCAGGACTGCTGGGAGGGTTGCAGCAGCAGTCTCTGGGAGTAGCCAGAAGCACCACATGCCTTAAACAGGAGCAGCCACGGTGATCACACGGTGATCACAGCTCTCCCTGACACCTGCATGACCCCATATGCTGCCTGAGCCCTGCCCCGCAGTGTGACTTTTCTTTTTCAGTTCTGCCGCCGCTGCCCAGGATCGACTCTGGCCTATCATGCATCCTGCTGCATGTGTACGGCCGGCACTTGGCATGGCTGTGCTAGGGTTTCTGACGCTCCCCTGCAACCTATAAATCAGCATCCCGCCCTCATTATTATTAATGTTGGCTACAGGGGCGGCTCAAGGCAATCTGCTGCCTAAGGCGAGGGATGTGATGGCTCCCCCTCCCCGTGCAAGCCCCTCCCCCCCCCCCCCGGGTAGGGATATTTCTCAAAACTCCAGTCAGAGACTGAACCAAATCAAAAAGTCAATTAGATAATGTGGAGCAAATAGAAGGTGTTCACACACCAAGGAACTAAAAGAAAGAGCGAGAACCACAGGAGTTTATAACTCCAAATTATAATTCATTTGTATTTTGTTATAAACTGCATTATGGTGCTTGCTTTTTCTTTTTGAACATACATTTTGCATTCACAGAACCACCTCCCACCCCCCTCAACAATGGGTGCAGAGCAGAGGTAGGACATTCACCCACAGAACTCAATACATTTAAAAAAAAAAAAAAGCTGATTCTGGTCATCTCACCAACAACAAATTCTCCAGTACCAGGCATATTGGGAACTAATATAAAATCCTACTAAAGTCACTATAAACACTGCAAGGGCCCCAAAACATCTATACACTTATTTGAAAAGCTGAACAAGTCAAATTACTACAGTACAGTTCCCTACGTACAAACTCCATGTTAACAGAACACCTGGCCTTGATCACACACTCAGAACACAAACCCTCACCAAGTACAGAATAAGTGACCACAACCTAAAGCAAAAATTAAAATATGTAGACAAAAATTAAAATGAAACTCCAAGAAGCCAGACTCCACATGCGGTGTCACACCAGATAAGAGATGTAGGTCCCTATACTGTGTGAAATATAGATAGCACAAAGTCCAATCACTAAACTGAAAATAAAATTATTTTTTCTACCTTTGTTGTCTGATGATTTTTGCTCATGCTGGTCCCAGTCTGAGGTTTCCGTTTTCCTTTGTCTTCTCTTGGCTCTTTTTCTATGGTCTATAGTCCATCTGCTATTTCTTGTCTCTTGTTTTTCTTTCTTCATTTTCTTCCATCAGCCTTTTTTCAGTCCCAGTAACTCTCCCTAGTATCAGCCCCCTTTACAGCCTCCCCTCCCAGTACCAACCCCTTTGCCTTTCCAGTACCGCCACTGGTGTCTATTCTCTTCGGGTCCCCCTCCTTCCCCATCATCCAGCTCCTTCTAGTTAAAATACCATCCCAGGTATCGGCGAACTTCCAGTCTCAGTGCCCCCTCCCATGTCAGCTCCCTTCCAGCTCCACTTCTCCCCTGTCCATCCACCTTCCAGTGCCATCCCCGGGTGTCAGCTCCCTTCCAGCTCCCCCAGCCATGTCTACTTCCTTCCAGCTCCCCTCCCCCCCCCCCGGTCTGCTCCCCTCCAAGACTCCCTTGTCTGCTCTCCTCCAGGCCCCCCTTGTCTGCTCTCCTCCAGGCCCCCCCTGGTCTGCTCTCCTCCAGGCACCCCCTGGTCTGCTCCCTTCAAGGCCCCCCTTCTCTGCTCCCCAGAAGGCCCCCCTCGTCTGCTTCCCCCCCCCCCCTCACCTCACCGATCCTTTATAATGAAATGAAAGCAGCCGCGGGAACATTTCTCCGTTCCCGCGGCTCTGCTTTCAAACTGCTTGGCCCGTCAATCTTCATGGAGTCGGCGGGGGGGCCGAGGTCATTGCTTTTGCTGCCCTTCTGCTTCTGCTGGCTGCTTCCTCCAAAATGAAAGCAGCTCTGTTCCCGCAGCTGCTTTCATTTTGGAGGAAGGAGGAAGCAGCCAGTGGAAGCGGAAGGGCCAAGCAGTTTGAAAGCAGAGCCACGGGAACAGAGAAATGTTCCCGCAGCTGCTTTCATTTCATTTTAAAAGATGAATCTTTGCGAATGGGCGGTTCTATCATAGGCAGTTTCTAGGAAGCAGCAAATAGTGCCATCCCCTAGAATCTGCCGCCTGAGGCAATTGCCTCAGTTCGCCTAATGATAGAACCGCCCCTGGTTGGCTACACCCCACCCTTCTTTTTCCAAAAATTCCTTTTCACTTGATGCTAGTGTTTCTCCTTCAAATCCAATGTTGTAAGAACATTGTAGTGAAAGGGCAAATGGAGAGCCAGAATAAAAATAACTACTTAGCAGTAAATACTTAGCATCATACAAACAAGCTGTGATAGTTCAAAAAAAAAATCTGATTCTGGTCATCTCCTTTCCTGCCACCTCCTTCCTCCTCCCAATGTCAGCTCCCCTCCTGGCACCTCATTTCCCCCCTCTGTGAGCTCCCTTCCTGCTACCTCCTTCCTGCCCCACCTTCCCGCTGTGTAAGCTCCCTTCCAACCCCCGCCTTCCCCCTCTTTCAGCTCCAATCCAACCCTCACCTCCCCCCCCCATGTCAGCTGCCATCCAGCCTCCAACCTTCCCCCCATGTCAGCTCCCTTCCAGTTACCTCCTTCACCCCTCTGTCAGCTCCTTTTAGCCCTCATCTTCCTCCCATGTTAGCTCCCATCTAGCCCCCTGCCCCCATGCAGTCCCTTCCTGCCACCTCCTTCTCCTGGCAGTCATGGCTCCTGCATCTTACAGAGCCGTGGCTGCAATAGCAAATAATTTAAAATCAAAACTAAACTGGTGCGGAGCCTTCTGGGTCTATGGAACCCCTGCTGCTGTGTCCGGCCCTCAAAAGGAAGTTACATTAGATACAGCTGAGTGGAGGAGTAGCCTAATGTTAGGGCACTGGCTTGGGAATCAAAAGACCAGCGTTTGATTCCCACTAGCACTCCTCGTGACCTTGGGCAAGTCACTTAACCCCCCATTGCCTCAGAAGAATCCAAGTTATTAATGTCCCTGTTTAATGTACATAACCATGTTTAATCAACAATGTAAACAGCTTTGACTAAATGATAAAGCAGAATAAAAAAAGCTGTTAAATAAGTACCATCTGCTGATTTTGCACTAGCAAATTAAAAGAAATAGGTCCAGTCAGATAAAACATCAAATCTATATTTGCTCTCCTTATTAATACTGTTACCCATTTACAAATAAACGTAAGCACAGAGAGGTCAATTTCATGCTCAGGACATGAACTTTTCGACAAAGGTTTGGAAGGCACTTCCTGTTTCGTTTTAGCCACAAGCTCACATTACGCCTTGAATTATTATCCTGTATAAGTCAAGGTGAATTTCAGTGGGAAGTCAGCATATTAGTAGGGATATGGGGACGGGAACTATTCATTTTGCTTGCTTTTTGTTGTTAATTTTTTCTCATTGTATTCAACTTCATTTCATTACTTAACTTGAGTGAATGTATTTTATGTCTGAACAGTTTTATTAAATTTATTTTATATGCTCAGAAATTTGTGAGCTTAAGGTAATGGAAAGAAACTAACCCTACACCCCTACAAAGCAGTCCTCTCAGGTTTTCTGTTGGACATATAGGGCCCGATATTGAATTGGGCAGGCTATGAGCCCCTACAGTGCATAGCCTTGTCTGCCAACCCCTATGTGTCCCCAGCATTGAATATCGGGGGATCGTCGCACATTCCCGAAGCCGCATTAGGGAACCGGGCAGCGATACTGCCAGGGCAGGTGCTACGGTTTCTAGCGCCCCCCTGCAACCTATAAATCGGCGCCTCTCCCTCATTATTAATGATGGCTGCACCCTACCCTCCTTTTTTCCAAAACTACTTTGTGAACACTTTTCAAGCAAAATAAGTATTTCTCCTTCAAATCCAGTGTTGTAAGAAATTTGCAGCGAAAGAGCAAATGCATAACCAAAATAAAAATACTTAGCAATAAATACTTAGCATCATACAAACAGGCTGTGATAGTCCAAAAAAGAAAAATCTGATTCTGGTCATCTCACTAACAGCAACATAAACCCAATGCTAGGCATATTGTGAACTAATATAAAACATTGCAAAAATCACTGAAGATTTGCAAGGCCAAATCTACCATATCATACCAGCATACACTTACAAAACTCATACAAAACACTGCAATGTGCCCCAAAACATCCATACACCTATTTGAAAAGCTGTACAAGTCAAATTACTATAGTACAGATCCCTACGTACAAACTCAATGTTAACAGAACACCTGGCCTTGGTCACACACTCAGAACACAGACCCTCACCAAGTACAGAATAAGTGACCACAACCTAAAGCAAAAATACAAATATGTAGACAAAAATTAAAATGAAACCCCAAGAAGCCAGACTCCGCATGCAGTGCCACACCAGATAAGAGATGTAGTTCCCCATACTGTGTGAAATATAAAGATAGCGCAAAGTCCAATCACTAAATTGAAAATAAAATTATTTTTCTACCTTTGTTGTCTGATGATTTTTGATCATGCTGGTCCCAATCTGAGGTTTCTGCTTTCCTCTATCTTCACTTAGCTCTCTTTTAATGGTCTATAATCCATCTGCCGTTTCTTGTCTCTCTTTTTTGCTTTCTTCATATTCTTCCATCAGCCTTTCTCCAGTCCCAGTAATCCTCCCTAGTATCAGCCCCCTTTACAGCCTCTCCTCCCAGTGTCAACACCCTTGCATTCCCAGCACTGCCACTGGTGTCTATTCCATTCCAGTCCCCATCCTTCTCCATTGTCCAACCCTTTCTAGTCCAAATACCATCCCAGGTATCAGTAAACATCCAGTCCCAGTGCCCCCTCCCATGTCAGTTCCCTTCCAGTCACCTTCTCCTCTGTCCATCCCCCTTCCAGTGCCATCCTCACTTGTCAGCTCCCTTCCAGTCCCATCCTCAAGTATCAGCTCCCTTCCAGCCCCCATCTTCTCTTCAGCCCCCTCCTTCCCCTCTTTTCCGCTCCCTTACAACCCCCCATGTAAGCTCTCTTCCAGCCCCCACTTCCTCCCATCAGTTCTCTTCCAACTCCCCTCCTATTACTCAGAAACCTTCCAACCCCATCCCTAAGAGACTGCTCCCTTCCAGCTCCCTCCAGTGTCTGCCCCATTTTATGCCCCATGCCTGCTCCCTTCCAGCTCCTCCTCATGTCTGTTCCCTTATAGCCCTCCATGAATGCTCCTTTTCCAGTTCCCTGTATCTGCTCCTTGTAGCCCCCCCCCCATGTCTGCTCTCTTTCAGCTCCCCCTATGTCTGCTCCCTTCCAGCTCCCCAGTGTTTGCTCCCTTCCATCTCCCCCCATGTCAGCTCCCTTCCAGCTCCCCCCCCCCCCCCCATGTCTGCTCCCTTCTGGCCCCTTTCCTTCCCTCCCCTTCTCTTCTCACTGATTCGTTCTTCAAAAAAAGAAAGCAGCAGCAGGAAGATTTCTCTGTTCCCACAGCTCTGCTCTCTTTTAAACTGCTGGGTCATGGAGTTTCTAAAGACAATAATAAGCATTTCCTGTTTTTTATGAGAAACAGGAAATGCTTGTTACTGCTGGAAACGCTGCGGTCCATTTTACAAAAAAAACAGCTAGGCTTATGGAGGCACAACCCAACTCACCTAAGTCAAGCACTATCAACACCCACCCACAAATCAGCAGCACCCTGCCCGATCAGCACCCACTCAGCTGATCAGGAACCTCCAGAACAGAAGTGCCCTCAAATGAGAAAACCCCAATCAGAAGCGCTCTCCAAACAGCATACCCTGACTCTTCCCCCCCCCCCTCCAGCCCCCAGTGACTAACTTGGGCATATCTAGTGTACCAGGGTAGAAGCACTCCCCCTTTTCCCCTGTCCCATACCCACTGGAGTTCAAAATGACAGATATGACCCCAAGCAGTAGTATCACCATACTGCCACTAGGGTCAATTTGCCATATAAGGTGCGATTGACTTTATATGGCAGATTGACTTCTAGTACCATAAGACTACTGCTAGGGGTCATATCTGCCATATTGAACCCTTGCAGCAATGGGGTGGGAGTGGAGGGGAACCAGTTCTGCCCTGGGCCTTCGCTTTGTTTATCTGTAATGTAACTGCAAAGAGAGATATCCCAGCAATAGTGCCTTGTGAAAGTCTTTACATCCATGGATGTTTTTCACATTCTGTTGTCTTCGAAACATAATTCAAAATGCTTTAAAGAAGGAGCTTGTTTCACTAATCTACACAACATACTTTACCTTTTCAACACAAAAAAGCAATTTTATAAATATTTAAAATGTAATTAAGAATAAAAAAAACAAAACGTCTTGATTCCATTAACAGTCAGCATGTACAGTACTACTTTTCATGTTAATGTCCCAATGGGAAAGGGGCAGAGATGGGCAGGGGATTTGCCTTGCAGTTAATATGGGGATAATTATTGTTCATTAAGTATTGATCTGGTAGATCACACATGCTGGTTTTGCCACCTGGTGAAGTATCACCAAACCACAAAAATTCCGAATGTCAAAAAATCCCCTGGAACCCTAAATTCTCTTTTTGTCAGAGCTGGTCAGCACAGTGCTGAGAAAAAGGATTCATAGCACCACCGTGACCTCTCCTTTTATTAAATAACTTTATAAAAGTAGGAATTTCTTAACTTAGCTTTTGCCAAAGCACTGCCAAAATGCCAGAAAGACAGACGACGTGGCTCATGTTTCGGGTTTTCTTTCAATTTTTCAAGAAACCCTGCTTCAGGTCCAAACAATCGGCTGTTGACAGATCTCCAGCCCAGTGATTTTGGGTAATTCCGATTGGGTTCTACTACTTTTTTTCACACCTGGTGAAGTATAGCTAATTGCATTGCATCATCAACCATTCAATTAGCATGCAGTAAATAATTTTCCTCTATATTAACTAAATGGCAAAATGCTGGCAACCTCCCCGACAGCTGAAATTTTAGTAGTGTATCGAAATAAGAATCTGGTATTTTAGAAAAGGCTCTGCCAAACATGGAGCCTTTTGTAAAATCCATATAAGGACATGCAGTCATACATGTGAATTTTCTGGCATGTAGAGCCAAAGGAGGAGTAGCCTAGTGGTTAGAGCAGCTGCCTAGTACCCTGAAGATCAAGGGTTTGATTCCCACTGGCACTCCTTGTGACTTTGGGCAAATCACTATACCCTCCATTGCTCAGAAGAAAAGGCTGGCAATCTACTTCCAGTGATACATTGCCAAGAAAACCCAGGGGTTGCTATGAGTGCACACTGACTTGACAGCACTAAAAAACAAAAAAAAAGAGCCAAAGGAACCATTTCACACATCTACATGTGTGAAAAATCATGGAGCTTCCATGTGTATGTGGCCATTTTGCAAATCTATGGGGGTCACTTTAAGAGCCTTAGTCGTAATCTGGACAACTGAAAACATGCATTCAGATATCTAAATCAGGGAGATCTCCTGAGAACCATTTTACAAATGGCTTTTTTTTTTATCATTTTTATTATTATTTTTCAACCTTTACATTCATGGTCATCAACTATTACAAACATAGTCATACTCCATTTCTCACCTACTCCTCTTCTTATACCATTGAGCATAATCACAAACTTCAACATATATTCCCCAACCGCTCTTCCACCCATCCATTTATACACTTCTTTATGCCCTTCGATCAATAACTTAAAGCACACTAATACAACAACAATAACATTCTATCCAACTGTTATCCTACCCCTTAATCTTGTGTGCAGGAAGTAGAAACATTCTGATACGACTACAGTCCAGCACGTATCAGATATCCGTTTCCAGTAACTCCCCCCTATACACCTCCATTGTCCCCTTTGTCCCTCTAACTGTACCTTAATGTATTCTTCCCCCTCCCCCTCCCCCCTCTCTCCCCCCTCTTTCCTACTTCTCTCTATCCCCCCTCCTCCCTACCCTCCCTTCCTCCCCGTATTCCCACCCCTCAACCCCTCTACCCCATCACTCTTCCCCCTCTGTACCAACATAGAAACACAGAAACATAGAAATATGATGACAGAAAAAGACCACATGGCCTGTCTAGTCTGTCCTTCCATATCAACAGCTACAACAGTCCCCTTTTTACCTTTAGAGATCCTCTGTGTTTGTCTCATGCTTTTTTGAATTCAGTTACTGTCCTCATCTCTACCACGTCCACTGGGAGACTATTCCACGGATCCACTACTCTTTCCGTAAAGAAATATTTCTGCATATCACTCCTGAATCTATCTCCCTTCACCCTCATCCCATGTCCCCTCGTAGCAGAACTTGCTTTCAGTTGAAAGAGGCTCTCTCCCTGAACATTTATGCCACGGAGGTACTTAAACATCTCAATCATATCACCTCTATCCCGCCTTTCCTCTAAGGTATACATATTAAGATCCTTCAGTCTGTCCTCATATGCTTTATAATGAAGACCACTAATCATTTTGGTAGCCACCACTGTTCCCTCTAAGCTGTGTGCGTGTGCGCGCGCACACACCTTGCCGAGCGAGCGCACATACTTTACAACAGAGCGCACAAAAATTACGGTTCTGATTCTGATAGAAAAAAACACAGACGTCTTAAAATTTAAAAGTTGTGATTGTAATTACTAGAAATTTTCCACTTCATTTAGTAATCTATTTTCATTTAATTTGATTAAAATCAATGTGGTGTACATACTGTATTCTGACGTATAGTCAAATTTTAAAGTATATAACTCTGAGTATCATTATGTGGCGCACAAAAATTTAACCTTCCTTCAAAAGCTGCACAGCTGATATTTTATGCGCACACAACCTACAGAAAATTAGAGGGAATATTGGCAGCCACCTCTGCACCGACTCCATCCTGTTCACATCCTTTTGAAGGTGCGGTCTCCAGAATTGCACACTATACTCCAAATGAGGTCGCATCAAAGACTTATACAGAGGCATTATCACCTCCTTTCTTCTGCTGGCCATTCCTCTCCCTATGCACCCAAGCATCTTCTAGCTTTTGCCGTTGCCTTTTCTACCTGTTTAGCTACTTTAAGATCATCAGACACAACCACTCCTAGGTCCCGCTCTTCTTTAGTGGACAAAAGTACTTTACCCCCTATACTATATTGCTCCCTTGGATTGCTGCAGCCCAAATGCATGACCTTACATTTTTTAACATTAAATCCCAGCTGCCAAATTCTAGACCATTCTTCAAGCTTAGCTAGATCCCTCCTCATGTTATCTACACCTCCCTCTCTTTGCCATATTTGCTCCACCCCCTTCCCCCTCCAGCCTTCATACCATTGCCACACTTTTTTATATTTTCCTACCTGATGCCTTCTATATGCTTCCATCATACAGAAACCCACAGCTCCTCCAACTTACTCACTACCTCCCTCATCAGAGGCACCGCAACATTCTTCCACCATCTCAACAGACTCATATGGGCCGCTTTAATACCATATCTTATAAAGGTGTCCATATCTCCCTCTCTCCCCCCCTCATTAAGTGCGACCATCGCCGGAGTTAATATTATCGGCACTCCCGTGATCTCCCCATACAGCCTTCCCACCTTATAGAGAAGATGGCATTCCACCATTCCCAGTATGCTCCACAATCACAGTGATAGTAGCAGTGGGATCAGAATCCTGACTTCAGCACCTTACGCTAACCATTAGGCTATTGGACATCTCCAGTCTTAGCCATTATTCCAGGGACATCTATGTAGATGGTTCCATAGACGTCCATATTGGGCACATCATATTTGTAAAATCATGCCCTGCTTTTTTTTCAGATGTTCTGGCTTGGACGTCCCAGATTACACTTGAATGTCATTTGTAAAATGAGCCTTCGCATGTATAAATGCCACTAATTAAATACAGAGGGTACAGTCTTTAGTATTTTCATTTTGGACAGGGAAATAAACACTGGGGAACTAGGGAGGATGATTCCCTTAATCACTCCTGTAAAAAGGCTGGCCAAGAGAAATATTTTTTAAAAACCTACAAGTTCCAAGGAACTGCTCTAAATCCTAAAGCAAACAAACCACTTCGGGGTTAGCACAATATAAAACAATGTTGTACAAAAGCAAGCCCCACTCAATTACTTCTCGTTGCTTTGTTTCTCTTTATTTTCTGTTTTTTTCTACCATTATTACACATGTCATGTCTGTATTTGGTACTTAAATCCAAATAACTATTTATCACTATTTTCGTATTCTATGCACCTACATGCTGGAACGCACTTCCACCCGCCATCTGGGCCATCACTGACCTTGCCCAATTCAGGAGGTCACTGAAGCACCATCTCTTCCTTCAGCACTACTCCCATACAAATGATATACCACAACCAACCACACTCAACAACCAGGACATCACCCCTAGCACACCTACACCACACGTTTGAAGCCCTACCCTCCAGCTCAATGATACATCCAGTATGTTGAATGTGTATATAGCGACCTAATACTGTGAATGATACCAACGTGTCACAGATGCCAATGTGTATATAGCTACCTAATATCGCAAATAGTCGCCGAGTAATACTATACATTCGCAATCTGGGTGAGCAACCTGTATATAGTTAGACAACCTGTAAATAGTTGCCAGCCGACCCGGTCACCTGTGACCGATCGCTTAGCCTGTACATAGTTACCCTCGTTAGTCCCAAGTTGTAACACCTGTTCATTGTAAGTCCAGTGGAAGTCCGCCTGCACTGTACAAATTTGGTTGAATGTAAACCGCACTAATTCGAAAGAGCGCGGTATAGAAAAGACATTAAACAAATAAAATAAATAGTTTCCATTTTTCATGACTATCAAAATTGTTCGGACCCTTAAAAATCATACACTGCGTACTTCACATATCCATTGAGTGGCATTGGTTCTACTCATAAATGATGGTTATTGAAATAATTGCTGGCCCCAGGAGGTGGTCCTTAGTTTAATTAATCCCAATATTCAGAGTCTTTTACCAATGGGCATGTGCAACATTTATTTACCGTATTTTTCGGACCATAAGACGCACTTTTTCTTCACCAAAAAGTGGGAGGAAAAGTGCCTGCGTCATATGGTGCGAATAGAAGAAGTTGCAGAGCGGCAGCGGGTCCCCCGGGACCTTCCGTGTCCCTGGGGACTGCATCATCCCTCCCCCGCCCCGTGTCCAGGCTTTCAGGGCCGCGAAGAGAGTAGTATTTCCCTCTCGCGGCTCTGTTAAGCCTGCCGGGGCTGATGGGAGTTCCCATCAGCCCGGCAGGCTTAACAGAGCCGCGAGAGGGAGATCACTCTTCTCTTCGCGGCCCTGAAAGCTGCCGCTGATGGAGCTCAGAAGATGCTTTGCCGGGCAGATGGGAAGGGGCCGCGGGACAGTTGATTCTGCCGCTGCCACGGCAGCGGCAGCAGCAGAAGCCCAGGGTTTGTTTTTCATTTTTAAATTTACTTGGGCTGATGGGGGGGAGGGGGTTAGGACTAGTAATGGGGGGGGGTTAGGACTAGTAATGGGGGGGGGGGTTAGGACTAGTAATGGGGGGGGGTTAGGACTGAAAATGGGGTGATGGGGGGATAGTACTGAAAATGGGGTGATGGGGGTTAGGACTGCAGGTGGTCTGATTGGGGGGCTAAGACTGAAAATGGGGTTATGGGGGGGCCAAGAATGAAGATGGGGCGATGGAAGGGTTAGGACTGGAAGTGGGCTGTTGGGACTGATAATGGGCTATGGGGGGGGCTAGAACTGGTAATGGACTGGGGGGGGGGGGCTAGGACTGGAAATGGGCCAAGTAGAAGGGGGAGCTTGAACTGCAAATAGCTGATGGGGACAGGGTTTTGGAATGGAAATGGGCTGAGTGGAAGGGGGCTTGGAATGGAAATGGGCTGATGGGGAGGGGGGCTTGGAAAGGAAATGGGCTGATGAGGGGGGGGGCTACGACTGGAAATGGGCCGAGTAGAAGGGGGAGCTTGAACTGCAAATAGCTGATGGGGACAGGGTCTTGGAATGGAAATGGGCTGAGTGGAAGGGGGCTTGGAATGGAAATGGGCTGATGGGGAGGGGGCTTGGAAAGGAAATGGGCTGTGAGGGGAGGGAGCTAGGACTGGAAATGGGCTGATGATGCGGGGACTAGAAGGGAGCGGATGCTGGGTGGGGCAGGAGCTAGAAGGGAGTTGATGTTGGGGGACGATTAGAATGGGATGGGGCTGGGAGAGTGAAATGGAGAGGGGAAATATATTTTGTGTGGGAGGGAAGAAAAATCTACAATTGGCCGGGTATTGGGAGAGTAAGTGGGGATTGAGGATGGAGGGGTAAAATTTGAGTGGATGAAATAGGAATGAGGAAAGAGCAAAAGGAGAATGATTAGTATGTTAAAGCAGATGTAGAGAGAATGGAAAAAAACTAGGAAAGAAGAAAGGACAAATGGACAGCACTATTTGGTTCAGAATATTTTTTTTCCTATTTTTCTCCTCTAAAAACCAGGTGCGTCTTATGGTCGGGTGCGTCTTATGGTGCGAAAAATACAGTATATTCTCTTATGTACTGTGCTATTCTGTATCAGTGTGGTTTATATTGAACAAACTGAAATTACATTGAACAGGGCATTATAATTTGGAGATAACTATTTTACAGGGAACATGGGCTATGGAGGGTTAAGTGGCTTGCCCAAGACCACAAGGAGCACCTGTGGGACTAGAAACCCCAGTCCTTCCAGCCCAAGGTTGCTGTCCTCTAGTGGGATTTGAACCCCTGACCTTCTGGCCTGAAGTACCTTGCCCCAACCACTAGGCCACTCCTCCACAAGTGATAAATAGTTATTTGGATTTAAGTACCAAATAGAGACACATGGCACTCATAATGATGGTAGAAAAAAAAAAAGAAAATAAAGAGAAGTGAAGCAACGAGAAGTAATTGAGTGGGGTTTGCTTTTTTGTACAACACTGCTGTAAATCCTTATAGGTCTTACACATACATTCCTTTTATGAAATGTAGGTTTTCGACTCATCCAGGTCATGCCCAAATCACTCCTCCGACACTCCCCTTGCAACGTCTACATATTATGCAGTCTATACATAAACTGAGCCCTCTCTGCAATCGCTGTTTCCACATGTAAACGGCAAAGAAGGCTTCTCAAAGAGCCCCCTTGAAAGGTAAGTTTATAAGGCACCTTGGTTAGCGCACATATTTCGTGCCTATTTTATAAAGTTAAGCATGAGCTTGACTTGATAAAATAGGGTGTAAGAGTGAAGGTACGTATGCTCATTTAAGCTACGAAAACTCCTATTTTTTTTCAAGAACCCAAACTCTGTCCCTGAACACAACCGCAGTGAAAATGCACATGCTAGGCCTGACACGTGTACCTTCAGAATAGGGACCATTTCAAATGTGCACATAATTGACCATTTAGGTGCCTATATGATTAAATTGCCTAGATATACACGCATAAGTACGATTGTAAATCTAGATGCGACTTCTAACATTACCCCCCACATGCAAAGGATTTGCATTCACTGCATTTTAATTCTGGCCATTAATCCACAGTAAGTACCAGATCTGACCACATTTTAGTAAGTATGGCTATCAGAGCAGTAAGAGGGTTTTAGTGGGTCCTTGTGAATCATCACGTTTAAAGCTCACAACAGTGATGAAGAGAAGTCTTGCCACTTATTGAAAGAAGATTTTCCAAAAAGTACACAAGTACAGCACATGTTACACCGAACACACCATAAATTAAAAAGAGGACAGTGTGCCAACTATTTTTCTTTTTTTTTAATTGAAAAGCATGTGTGCCATATGAAAAATAGCTGCAAATCTGTACCCTCTGCTCAGCTGTTCCGATTTGTTAGCTGTCCATTGGAGCATCCTTTCCAGCTGCTAGGCAGGACTGAGCCTAAGACGTCTCAGGCTGACTTAAAGTGAATGTAAGCAGGGATGTCAAATATGCCTCAGATATCACTCAGGAAGACTTACAGATGAAAGACCATAGAGACGGCTGGTCAGTGAGGGATTTGATAGCAAGCCAAGGATCTGCGCTACAAATTCCAAGGGTGACATGCTGAAGTGAAAAGAGGTAGCAATGAAAGGCATGTAAAGGAAGAAAAACGGCTTATGAGGCCAAGTCGAGATCTTTTCAACAAAGAATTCCTCATGTGTATGACCGGTCCAGATGTTTTTTGAGATGAAACAGCAATGCAATGATTGTTACCAGATTCGATAGAAGATGAAAACAGCCGTGATGAATTCCAAAGATACGGGATGGCCTGTCTGACTCACCTGCAGGTGTCAACATTACATGCAATGCTCACTGGATCTTAGACACCAGAGTATTGGTCATCCATCGGGCAGATGCTTGACTTTTGCATGTATGCAGTATATATATTACAAATGTAAATGATTCAATGCATGTTCAGCAGGACAATCATTCCAGTTTAGAAATTAGGGGAAGAGGAATTCATCATTAAGACAATAGAAACAAAAGACTTACAAAGACTATGTTGAGTAGAACGTCTAACTAACGATGGGTGTGGCTACTTTTTAGCCTGCACAAACACAGCTAATCTTTAGATATAAAGGGAAAAAACAGTGTAGAGCTGAGTACAAGGGAAATAAGGGTTGAGATCTCACTTTCCCACTGGGACTCCTTTTGATCTTGGGAAAATCACTTCATCCTCCATTTTTTTTAAAGAACATACACTTTGGGAGTTATTTTAGAAAAAACATATTCATGATTCATGTAGAAAATCAACATTTGCACATCGGGGGCCTTTTACAAAAGAGCACTAGGGTGTTGCACTAAATGCACCAAAAGCGCCAAAACTATGGTGCCTTAGGTGAAAAACCACCGTGTTAACTGTCGGGCGCATGGAAAGCAGTTAACATGGAGCCTTGTCCCTTAGTGCACACCCATTGAGGCGGCATTAGGTGGTCGTAGTGCATGGTGTGAACACAGAGCAAACTGCACTGGGCTCACCCCAGCCACTCTCCACCCCAACCTGCCTACTTGCGATCCTCATGTAGGTTAGACAGCGTCCGCATCATCCCACTCTAACTGTCATGGCCCTGTGCTAGCAGCGGCAGCCCAAGAGTGATGCAGGGCCATGTGCCGTGAGTCATTGTAGGGCATCATTTATGGGAGGAGTGGTCTAGTGGTTAGGACAAGGTACTTCAGGCCCGAGGGCCAGGGGTTCAAGTCCCACCTGGGGACAGCAATCTCAGGCCAGAGGGACTGGGATTTCTGGTCCTATAGGCACTCCTGGTGGTCTTGGGCAAGCCACTTAACCCTCCATTGCCCATGTTCCCTGTAAGTATTAGCGTATGTGTGTCATATCCCCTCATGTTAAAATGTATCCCCCAATTGACCGCTTTGACCCGGTGAAAAGCAGGATATAAATACAGCTAAATAAATCATTTACATAGCCACTGGCCCTCTTTTGCATACATTTAATTTAATTAATTTTATTTAAAATTGTATATGTTGCCCATCTAAAGTTTTAGGCGGCTTTCAGAGGAGCTCTTCAGAAGCCTCATTTTTGTCCTGGCAATGACTTAGGGACATGTTTACTAAATATTAGTGCACTAAGTGCCACTGCGCCAATAGAAACAAATATGTGCTGCGGCACTTAATGCGCATTCACAAACGTAAATGTGTGCTAAATTTTAGTAGACATGCCTCTTAATGAGTGTCTCAATACCATTTGCATACACAGTAAGGATAAAGAAAGATGACCAGATTTCTGCATTACTATACTCCAGTGTCAACTGCCAGGCACATTAGAAAGTACTATACACCCTGCTCATTAAAATCCATAGCAAACCCACTGTATCATAACAGCACTACCACGACTCACAAAGCACCAAACCCTACCTATAAAAAGGCAACACTGCAAATATTAACCAATACATCTCAGAGAATAACAATACATCTACTGGGGAAAGAGAACAAGTGGCACTGTCAAATAGAAGCTACATAAACAGAATAACTCAGCTCAGTTACACATGCAGAATACAGACCATCACCAAACAAAGAACAAGGGATTACAATTTAGAAACAGGAAGACAATAATTAAACTGGGAACCCCAAAAGCCAAACTTGGAATGTAGAACAATACTGGAGAAACAAAACTATAAATTAATTTCCTCTTGTACTAAACAAAAGCACAAAGACGTTAGCGATGCACATTTCCCTGAGCTGACATATTCCAGTTAATAAATTCAAAATAAAAAAGTATTTTCTACCTTTTGTTGTTTGGGCATTTTATTTTTCAGTTGCAATTGATCCAGTCAATTTCTTCTGGCTTCTTTGTGGCTTCTGCTATCTCTCCATTTGTGCTTTCTTCTCTCTTCTAGATTTTTTCAATTCTCTCTCTATATCTGCTTTAACATACTGATCTTTTCCCTTTTACTCTTTCCTCCATTTCTTTCTTTACTGCTTTTTCATCCACTCATATTTCAACTCCTCCACTTGAAGTCTGCAAAGGTAAAGGCTTTGAGCCAAGCACGCTCAGCTGAGTGGGCGCAGGAACGTAGATAGCGGGTAGCGGAAGACAGCCACGGTTGAGGTACAGTGCGCCTAACAGGACGTGACATGGGTGGAGTAAAAGCATCCAGAGCAGAGGAGCGTGCAGCGTTATAGGAAGCTACTGCCTCATCAACAGACTCAGGTGACATAGTGGAGGAAAGAGGTGATGAAACAATGGAGGATAGAGCCAATGGGTCAATAGCATGATGATTTCTAAAGGAGACTGGGCGAGGTTGAGGTGGCAGGTGAAGAAGAGTGAAGCTTAGCAGGTGATGATCTGATAAGGGAAGAAGTGAGGTACAGAAGTTTGAGGGTAAGCAATCAGAGAAGAATACACGGTCAAAGCAGTGGCTTTGCTGGTGAGGGGGGCAGTAGAGCAAAGCTGGAGATTGAATGATGAGGTAAGGGAGAGGAGCTTTAAAGCATAAGGGTCAGAGGGGTTATCATCATGAATGTTAAAATCCCGAGAATAAGGGAAGAGGAAGATGAATCCAGAAAGAAGGAAAGACATGAGTCAAAGTCAATGAGAAAGGTAGAGGTGGACCTGTCAGGAGGTCAATAAATAACAGCTAACTGGAGAGGTAATGGAGTAAAAAGGCAGATGGAGTGACTTCAAAGGAGGGAAAGGAGTGAGACTGAGGCTGAAGGAAGGGTTGAAATTGGCAGGAAGGAGTGAGTAAAAGCCCAACACCACAACCGTGGCCAGTGGGATGAGGCATGTGGGAGAATTGATAGCCAGCACTCAGCGCACCGGCAGGCTCCTTTTTATCACAATCGCGGGAGAGAAGGCAAACGCTGCTCTCTACTCTAGTGGCTATTCAGAGGTCACCTGGGGCAACATTCCCACACAATGGATGGGACGACCCTGTCAGCTAGCTGGCAATTCATGTCCCAATGCACATTCAGTGCGCACCAGAACACCCATTGTCAGCTGATGCCCTTTGGTAAAAGCCCTTAATGGAAATGGCATTTATGCATAAATGGCATTTTTCGAAAGAGCTAACTTTATGTGTTGTGATGCAGCAGACCAGCGGGGAATAGAAGAAAATGTTTTAAACACGAAAAAAGGCATGCACAAGCTGCAGTATTCTCAGGAACCTGATAGGGGGAGCAAGAGGGACCTCCGGAAGACTGACGATCCACGCCCCACAGGGTGTGACCTAAAGCCAGCCAGCCTCCAATCCAGGAAGGCAGGAACTCCTTTTAAAGAAAGTCTGGAAGACTGTAGAGAGAGAAGTGGCGGTAAGGAGGAAGGTGGTTCTAGAGGCAGAAGGGTCGGTAAAGCCAGAAGCAGCAGAGAAAGCAGCAGAGAAGTTGCAGAGCCTTCAGAAGCCGGAGAAGTAGCAGAAACTGCAGAAGCTGGAGAAACTGCAGAAACTACAGACGCTGCTGGAGAGCAGGAAAGAGGTACAGGCCAGAGAGACCTGAAAGGACAGAGAATACAGAAGGATCCAGGAGATTCAGGAATGCGCAAGCCGTATTGTGACTGCTGTGGGAAAAACCCAAGCCATATTGCAGGAGCAAGGCAGATTCTCACCAGGAGTAGGCTTCAAGCCTCATCCCAAGGAAAGAAGCCAGAGTTACAAGGTAACCCATACTTTGTTGGAAACAGCCTTCAGAGGGCTAGCGTATGGAGAGGACAAGAAACAGAAGCTCCCTGTTCATGTCCCACTTCTCAGGAGACAAGGTATGAAAAGCTTTTATCAAATAAGAAATTTTTAAATAAGCAAGGTTTGCAGGAAGCGAATGTAAAACCTTTGAAGAGAGAAGGATACTCACATGGTAGAACAGCTCATGACCGACGCCCTACGCTGAACCCCAGGCACTGGGAGGTCATACAGCATTTGTGTGAAAAGCCTGATTATAGCTTTCCCAGAACCATTGACTCTGTGTCAGATACATTGGAGCAGGAACCGATGCAAGTTGAAGTGGTAGAGCCCCTTTCTGAGGAAGAAATGGATTGTAGCTTTTGTACCACTGGAAGCTTGGAATCCTTGTGTAGCAACTGAGCAGTAAACTTGTGTAATTAGGAAAACTTGTTTTGTATCCCCTCTGTGAAGAAAACAGTTTTTGCTTTTGAACCTGAGTTGTACCTTTTTTCTAACCTAATGTAAGGACATTTCTTTTGTTGTTTGAATCTGATCCTTTGAACCTTTTTGCAAGACAAGGGAAATAAAGCCTTATTTTCCCTCCACTCGAAGACCTGTGCTCTCTGGGTATTTGGTAATAAGGACGCTACCAAGGCTATACATCACTGGGCCCTAGAAAATACTTACCAAACCCAACCTTATTCTCAATTGTGTCCGACCTGCCTTGGAGCCCATTAGCCACCAGGGTGGCGTCGCGACAGAAAAATGGCGTAGTTGGCAGGATGCCGGATCAGAGCCTTCAAACTACCAAACGAAGGAAAGAAAAATAAAGCTCTTGAGTTTAAAAGTAAAAACTCAGATTGTTCTGCTGGAAAACCTGGAGTGAAAACAAGACCCGAAGTGGATCACTTGTAAAACCCGGATTGGAAGGAGAAAGACCCGGAGTGGAACAGCTGGAATCCGGAGCGGGTTGTGAAAATCCTGAAAGCAGAAAATCCTGTTGCCGGTTTTCGGAGTGGTGAGCTGCGAATGCAACAGCAACTGATGTTCCCGAGCTGAATTCAACACTCACCTCAGGTAAAACGTAATTAAACCGGGACAGTGTTGGATGTCAAGGGTATTGTGAAAAAAAAAAAAAAGAGAAGAAAAAGGGGAAAACTAGTGTTGTGAGAGCCACACTTGGTTTTCATTTTCTTGTTTCTCTATACAGGTTCACCATGGAACCAAAGGAGCTCTGTGACTGGATGGCACATCAGTTCGACAAGCAAGCCGAATTCGCGCAGAAGAACCAAGCACAAGCTCTGCGGGCCATGCAGGAACAACAACTGCCGGTATTGCAGACTATGGAGAACTGGTTCGCGTTACAGTGGGAGGAGATGGCAAAGGCGAGCGCTGAGAAGCAGGCAGCCGGACCGACTAACCCAGCTAGCGGACAATGGACATGCCACGATCTTATTGTGGGGAAGCTAAGTCCCAATGATAATGTCGATGACTTTTTAGATTCGTTCACTAGGATTTCAGGTTCAGCAAATTGGCCGCCTGAACAGTGGGCCCTTCGACTCGCAGCGTCCCTTACAGGGGAGGCCCTCGCTGCATACAGGTCGATGCTCCCAGCCCTAGCTAACACCTATGAGGAGGTAGTCATCGCCATAAGGGATCGGTTAGGCCTTACACCGTTATCCTATAATAAAATGTTTAGAGCCACCACCCTTAGAGCCGATGAAACCCCAAAAGCCCTAGGCCATAGGATACGGGGTCTGGCAAATAAATGGCTACAGCCAGAAAAGAAAAACATAGACACATTAATGGATGCGATAGTACTTGAGCAGTACATGTCCGCCATACCAAGTAGGGTACAGAATTTCTTAATTTTGCAAAATTGCTGTACCACTACCGACGCAATAGCTCTCACGGAGCGCTATTTAGAGGCCAAGAGAGTCACCCAACCTAGGGTAGGGACTCCCAAACTGACACTGGGTATGGAGGCCCAAAGAGTGGAAAGCCTCTCACGGTCCCCATACGGTGTGGTAAAAAATAATAAGCCTCTAGCAAAAGAGAATGCCAAGAGATGCTTTGCATGTGGGAAAAAGGGTCATCTGAAAAGTGACTGTTACTCACGTACTGCGCTGGTAGGGGAAGGCCCGAGAACAGTACGGGAGGGTTTTGTATTGAATGTGAAGATTCATGGAGTCGCCTTAAAAGCACTCCTGGACTCAGGAGCTGACCAAACCATGATTTCGAAGAGATTATGGTTTGTGATCAGGGATCAGGGATGGTCAGTTCCGGAGTGTCCGGAAGGTAATGTTAAAATAAAATGTATCCATGGAGCGGCTACTCGCTACCCGGTATATAAGCTGTGGGTGAAGGGATTGGGCATTGAAAAAGAGATGTTAGTAGCAGTCGTGCCTAGGCTACCACAAGAATTGGTATTAGGCCGCGATTGGCCACAATTTAGGAAGAGTCTGAAAGAGGGCTTATCCTCTCAGACAGTGCCAACTTCCACTTGCATTCGGCAGGAGCCTATTGAGAATCCCAGGCCACAGCAGAATAGTCCCAGGAATACTACGAGTCCTATAATTCCTAGCCCACTTTGGGGAAAACCAAAGAAAACCTCCTTAAAAGAACAGGCAGACTCCCTGAAGAGGTTTGTGCTAAAATTCTGTAAAACCTCGGAGAAAGCCTATAGTCCTCAATGGGCATCTGCGCAAGCGGCCGGTTAGGACCTCCAGAGCGCCGAAGACCAGGTTATCCCAAAGCAGGAGCGTAGGTTAATTACTACGGATCTCCAAATAGAACTACCCCCAGGGTGCTATGGGCGGATAGCACCACGCTCTGGGCTCGCTGCTAAACACAGCATTGATGTGGCCGCCGGGGTAGTCGACCCAGACTACAGGGGTATCTTGAAAGTTCTTCTATGCAACTGTTCAAACGAAGACTTCAAGGTCCAAAGAGGAGACCGAATAGCGCAACTGATTTGCGAACGGGTGGGATTTCCCAACCTTGAAGAGGTCGCCATGCTAACGCCAACGAGCCGGGGGACAGGAGGTTTCGGCTCTATGGGGAAGAGAGACCTAGAGGGCTTCATCGCTGTAGGAAGTGAACCCCCAGAGGAGGATCTTGGTCCCCGTATAGAGGAGTGCGGAGAATCCCCTATGCCCAGGACTGGGGAGGAACTCTCCTTGAGGCAAAAGCAGGAACTGACCCAACTCCTGGAAGAGTACAAGGATGTACTAACTCCTGTGCCAGGAGAAACTGCCCTGGTCACCCACGAAATACTCACCCCACCGGGGAAAATTATTCGGCAACGACTGTATCGATTGCCGGAGGCGAAAAAAAAGGAAGTCATCGATCAAGTGCAAGAGATGCTACGGTTGAACATAATAGAAGAATCGCATAGTCCATGGTGCAGCCCGGTGGTATTAGTACCCAAGCCCGACGGAACTATGCGCTTCTGCATTGACTTCCGACAAGTGAATGCAGTGTCCACGTTCGACGCCTACCCGATGCCTCGGATTGAGGAACTATTAGACCGGCTCGGGCAGGCGAAGTTTCTAACAACTTTAGACATGACCAAGGGATATTGGCAAATCCCTTTAACACGTGATGCCAAGCCCAAAACAGCCTTTAGTACACCTCTAGGCCTCTTCCAATTCCGAAGGATGCCCTTCGGCCTACACGGGGCAGCGGCCACGTGCCAACGTCTGATGGACATCATTCTCCGACCATACCAGACTTTTGCAACGGCCTACATGGACGATGTAGTAATCCATAGTGCCATCTGGAAAGAACATCTCCATCAAGTAGGAACGGTCTTAGAAGCCATGAGGAGGGCGGGATTGACGCTAAACCCCAAAAAATGCACCTTTGCGGCCAAAGAAGTAAAATACTTGGGCCATCTGGTCGGACGAGGCACAGTGCGACCGCTACTTGACAAGGTGGAGAGCGTCAGGACGTTTCCCGTACCCCAGCACAAGAAACAACTAAGAAGTTTCCTTGGCCTCATCAGTTATTACCGTCGCTTTATACCGCACTTCGCGGAAGAAAGTGCTATATTTACCGAGATGTTGAGAAAGAACACCCCAAATGTGATACAATGGTCACCTGAAGCAGACACAGCCTTTCAACATTTAAAGGAGAAATTGTGCCGGGCCCCCATATTGAGAGGTGTGGACTTCCGACAAACATTTCTATTACAGACGGATGCGTCGGAAACCGGATTGGGGGCCGTCCTCTCACAAGTACAGGAAGGTGCAGAACACCCCATCATGTTCCTTAGCAGGAAGCTATCACTTGCTGAAAGGAAATATGCCACAATCGAGAGGGAATGTCTCGCCATTAAGTGGGCCATTGAAGCTCTAAAATTCTACCTGACAGGGAGAAGATTCATCCTCATTACGGACCATGCCCCGCTAAAATGGTTGCACACCATGAAAAATGAAAACAACCTCTTAACTAGGTGGTACATGGCTTTGCAGCCCTATGATTTTAGAGTAGACAATCGAGCTGGAAAGCTGCATTTTAACGCAGATGCCATGTCGCGTATTACGTGCTGTGTAAAATAAACTTCACCAGCCCGTAATATTTTAAGAAGGGGGATGTGTGATGCAGCAGACCAGCGGGGAATAGAAGAAAATGTTTTAAACACGAAAAAAGGCATGCACAAGCTGCAGTATTCTCAGGAACCTGATAGGGGGAGCAAGAGGGACCTCCGGAAGACTGAGGATCCACGCCCCACAGGGTATGACCTAAAGCCAGCCAGCCTCCAATCCAGGAAGGCAGGAACTCCTTTTAAAGAAAGTCTGGAAGACTGTAGAGAGAGAAGTGGCGGTAAGGAGGAAGGTGGTTCTAGAGGCAGAAGGGTCGGTAAAGCCAGAAGCAGCAGAGAAAGCAGCAGAGAAGTTGCAGAGCCTTCAGAAGCCGGAGAAGTAGCAGAAACTGTAGAAGCTGGAGAAACTGCAGAAACTACAGACGCTGCTGGAGAGCAGGAAAGAGGTACAGGCCAGAGAGACCTGAAAGGACAGAGAATACAGAAGGATCCAGGAGATTCAGGAACGCGAAAGCCGTACTGTGACTGCTGTGGGAAAAACCCAAGCCATATTGCAGGAGCAAGGCAGATTCTCACCAGGAGGAGGCCTCAAGCCTCGTCCCAAGGAAAGAAGCCAGAGTTACAAGGTAACCCATACTTTGTTGGAAACAGCCTTCAGAGGGCTAGCGTATGGAGAGGACAAGAAACAGAAGCTCCCTGTTCATGTCCCACTTCTCAGGAGACAAGGTATGAAAAGCTTTTATCAAATAAGAAACTTTTAAATAAGCAAGGTTTGCAGGAAGCGAATGTAAAACTTTTGAAGAGAGAAGGATACTCACACGGTAGAACAGCTCATGACCAACGCCCTACGCTGAACCCCAGGCACTGGGAGGTCATACAGCATTTGTGTGAAAAGCCTGATTATAGCTTCCCCAGAACCATTGACTCTGTGTCAGATACATTGGAGCAGGAACCGATGCAAGTGGAAGTGGTAGAGCCCCTTTCTGAGGAAGAAATGGATTGTAGCTTTTGTACCACTGGAAGCTTGGAATCCTTGTGTAGCAACTGAGCAGTAAACTTGTGTAATTAGGAAAACTTGTTTTGTATCCCCTCTGTGAAGAAAACAGTTTTTGCTTTTGAACCTGAGTTGTACCTTTTTTCTAACCTAATGTAAGGACATTTCTTTTGTTGTTTGAATCTGATCCTTTGAACCTTTTTGCAAGACAAGGGAAATAAAGCCTTATTTTCCCTCCACTCGAAGACCTGTGTTCTCTGGGTATTTGGTAATAAGGACGCTACCAAGGCTATACATCACTGGGCCCTAGAAAATACTTACCAAACCCAACCTTATTCTCAATTGTGTCCGACCTGCCTTGGAGCCCATTAGCCACCAGGGTGGCGTCGCGACAGCGTGGATAAAAATAGTATGTAGAAATTGCAAGGGGGTATGTCAGGGGCGTGGATAGATGAGGTACACAATAAGTCAGTCAAAAAAAAACAAAATTAAACCGGTCAAGACTGCAAAGCTAAGACAGAATGTGAGGTCCTACCAAAATTGAGAGAGAAAAAAGGAAAAAAACAAATAAAAAATTAGAAATGTTGGAATGTTGTTGTGCAGGGATATGCCCCTCCGAAAAACAAACAACTCCTTTTATTCTTATTTTTTTTGTTGTATTAAGTGCTGTGCCCAAAAGCCAATGTGCTAAATAAAATAATATCAGATTAAATTGGAAAATTAGAAACAACCATATACTAAGCTGGCAGTCGGAGCTTGAAACCGCAGGAATAGATCATAGGAGGCAGAGAAATGTGCTTCAATTGTTGTTCGTAACAGCACTAAAGTTATTCAAGAGGACGGCGTTGCCATTACATTCGTTGGAATTTGCAGCCATGCAAACAACTTGTTGGAAGTCGCAGCACAAGTAGCAGCCGTGCAACAGCTACACAGTACTGTGTTTCGGGTCCTAAAACAAAGACTCTGCCTCAGGCTTTCGATGCTGTTGAAAATGTGCCAAACGGCTACAAAAAGAGGGTGTGGCTATAGCAAACATTTGCCAAACTTGTGCAAGGGGGCGTGGATAGGGCATGGCTTGGGCTGGTCAAAAATCTATTCATGCATTCCCCATTGCATATAGGGAATGCACATGTATGATCAAAATAGTCTGCAGTAGGATTTGCAGCGGCTCCCTGACACATATGGGTTTTTAAAAGGTTTTCATTTGGACCTGCCCTTTACAGGAGGGATTAAGGGGGTTATCCTCTTTAGCCCTTCATTATTTCTCTCTCCCAGCCCCACCATATGCTAATTAAATAAAGATAATGACTTCTGTAATTAATGGCATTTATATGGTATAGATTTGCAAAATGGCCCAAGTACACGTGCAAGTTGCTGATTTCCCTCCGTTGATTTTTCCCAAGTATTTGTTTGTAAAATGGGCTCCCCCTTCTTCACATATCAGCAAATAGATGGGCACTCCTGCACTGTTTTAGAAAAGGCTCCATGTTTGGCAGAGCTTTTATAAACTACTGCTGGAACTCTGCACATTCCGACCTCGATGTCTCAATTCCGATCTTCATGTTCTATCTACGAGAAGGTGCCTTTTTATTCATTAAAAGAGCACTGATGCTTCTTGGGATCTGGGGCAAGCAAGTCCATTGCCTCAGATTCAACTTACATTTTAAGGAAGCAGGGTAATGATTTCAGTACTTCAACAATAATCAAATCTGAATCCAAGGTACCCCCGTACAGTGTGTAGCTGAAAGCATGCAGGCGCTCTTCTGCAGAGTTAAGCACGTGCGGTAAAATGTCTGCGTTAGCAGCATCACTGTTCTGAACGTATAGGAGGTCATGTCAGATGGCTTGCATGGCTTTTACACATGTAAATGGCCAACGCATGAATATAGCAATTTTAGAAAGCGACCTCTCAACAGGCTGGGAATGGAAATTTCTATTTCTGATTTTGCAATGACAATACCTGCATACTTAAAAAATCCTGGAAGTGGGCATTTAAATCTGCCTGGAGGTAAGCATGTCAGTCAACTGCTTGTTAGGATGTGCAGTTTATATGAGTGATTAAGGGAAGCTCTCTAGTGCTTAACACTACCTGAAAGAAGCAGCAAGTTGAAAAGTGGACACTAGCAGTCAGACACAATGGCATTTCCCCCATTTCCAGAATCAGCCATATGGGGAGCTTAAATAGGGGTGCATGTGTGAACTGTGTGTGTGTGTGTGTGCGTGTCAGTCATGGGGCGTAGCAGGGTCTCGGTGGGTGTGTCATTGGATGTGTCAGGGGCCATGTGCAGTGGCAGGATTCAAACATTTGAGCAGATGACAGCACGGCACATGTTTGCGTTGCTGATGCTGTGCGCTCAGGCCGCTGGCAGCCACCACAGGGCAGCAACTTACCAGTGGTTTGATGGCATCAGGGGCTTCCCCCGATGCTGTAGTCCCCCAATGCTGTCAAACTACTGGCAAGTGAGGGGGTTCCCGCCACTGTAGCGCAGGCATCGGGATGCCATTTTCGGCCCAGTTCAGCAAACACAGCCTGCGGAACGAACTGGTTTGCAGGAACCGGTTCGTGTGAACCGGGCCAAACCGGCCGAATCCCACCACTGGCTGTGTGGGTGTGTCGAGGGGTGTGTGCATGTGTGTCACGGGGGGGTGTCGTGGTGCATGTGTTTGTGTATGTGTCATGGGGATCGTTGGGGCTCCATGTGTGTGTGTGATGGGAAGTGTTGGGGGCTCCGTGTGTCTGTGTGTGTCATGGGGATTGTTGGGGCTCCATGTGTGTGTGTGTGTGATGGGAAGTGTTGGGGGCTCCGTGTGTCATGGGGTTGTTGGGAGCTGCATGCATGTGTGTGTACCTCCTCATTATCCCCCCTTACCAGCATTCCCCAGTCTCTCTCATGACCCCCCCCCCTCCCGCCAGGTTTCACCCAGTTTATCTCTCATACTCCCTTTATCCATTCGCTCTTTCACTCTCCAAATGTTCTCCCTGGCTGTAGCTCCTGCAAAATGCAGTGGTTCACACACACACGCACACCCACAGTCAGCTCCCTGCATGACTGAGCCACATAGCGCAGTAAGTCTGATCTCAGTCTCATGAGACTTTTTCATATAAAAGACAAAAATATAAAATGGGGGTTCCTGGGGGTTTAAGGGCGATATTATTCTGAATTGTATTTATATATCACATATCCTACAAACATTCATAAAAATGTAGTTCACATTACAAATAAACAAACTCCTCAGATCCTTTTTCTAAGCCATGGCCAAAATGAGAACTTTTATGAAACTAGTGCTTGTTTTGGAAGAAGTGAAAGCCAATAACAAGGATTAAGATCATCAAAGGTATTGAGGACGATCCAAGATATTAAGCTGAAGCAGGCTGCATTAACAGAAGAAGACCTGAAATGTATATGTTCCAACAATAAATTAAAGTAGCAGCAGAAGTGCAAAAACTGTGAAGATATGAAGAAAACAGAAAAGAAAGATAACAAAATAAACTATTTAGAGAGAACCCAAAATAGTTCTACAGGGAATTGGGGAAGAGAATTCATATGGTAGAAATACCCCTGGAGTGACCAACTTTCGGCTCAAACAGTTAACATCACTCCACCAAGGCCTGGTGAACTGCAAAAAACAATTGATCAAGCAGCTGAACTTAACACTGCAATGGCTTATAACAGGAAGAGCATTTCTCCATCCAAAGGGGGACCCAAGTACCATTCCCAAAAGTTATAGACCAATGATTTGTCTACCTACAATCTATAAGCTGTTCACTACAATAGATGCAGACAGAATGATCATATCGAGTCCAATAATATCATGGCAATAGGGCAAAACAGCAATAAGAGGAAAGGTGGGATAGAAGTGATATGATTGAGACGTTTAAATACCTCCGTGGCATAAATGCACAGGGGGAGAGCCTCTTTCGACTGAAAGCAAGTTGTGCTACGAGGGGACATGGGATGAGGGTGAAAGGGGAGAGATTCAGGAGTGATATGCAGAAATATTTCTTTACGGAAAGAGTAGTGGATCCGTGGAATAGTCTCCCAGTGGAGGTGGTAGAGATGAGGACAGTAACTGAATTCAAAAAAGCATGGGACCAACACAGAGGATCTCTAAAGGAAAAAAGGGGACTGTTGTAGTTTTTGATATGGAAGGACAGACTAGATAGGCCATGTGGTCTTTTTTCTGTCGTCATTTTTCTATGTTTCTATGTTTCTATTAACTAATAGAGTCGGTTGGCTTTATTTTGCAGAAGTGTTGGAGGACACTATACTTGTGTATAAAAAAAGAAAAAAGGATAAAAGCATGTTAATGGTGTTGTTTGAAAATTAATTAAGTACACATATAAAATATATTGAACATATTGGAAAAGTACTTTTTTAATATTGCTAGCTAATTTTTGTTTATTTGATAAAGGGAGTTGTTGCACCTGTGATGTTACACCTTGGAGATCCCCTATGTTGATGAATTTCGCCACATGGTGGGACTGAAGAGTAAAACCTGAGGTCATTTTCTCCCTTTTAGAAATTTGAGTTTTGGAGTTATTATAGGAGTGTGTTGGTTAGACTACTTTTTGGTAATTGTGCTCATGTTTTATGGGAAGGTTTAGGTAGGTTCAAGGGATTTTTTTCGGTAGGAATAACTAGGGAAGTTACCCATGTAAAGGCCTTTGAAAATCGGGCCCAAGGTCAATTACATATCATTAATGAAGAAAATGTTGCTGCTGAAGTCATCTAACTTCTGTAAGCCAATTTATTGTCCATCACAAACATTTTTGAGTCCAATGTCCACTTTCTTAAAGTCCTCTGGTGATGCATTTCCGTTCACAGTAACAAGAAAACCCAGGAGCTGCCAGGTCGCAGGAATCGACGCTGACTCGAAGGCGCACATGGCGTTGCAAAGTGCCCTTAGAAATATTGAGATACCATTGTTGCATATCCAGTCCAGTTATACCTGGCACACTGCAGTTAGCATGGCCATTATGGGCCATACATTAACCATGAAAGTTGGCAGTACGTGCACCCGCATGCCAGTTAGCATGGTGTGATGCGTAAGCTAGTTTTGTGTCTCAAACAAGTGCTACCGGTATACCCTTTAGTAAAGAAACCCCTATTAAGTTGAGCATTATTGTATTGAACATCATGTACTAATTAAGTACTCGCATTTCTGATGGTCCTTTCAAGTTATAATTTGTTATTTATTACGGGTGGGCATTTTCTTTAGGTTGTCTTTTTGTTCTGTCTGGTATAGGAATTTTGAGAGCTTTTTTAGTGTCTTTATAAAATAGGCGTCTCTTTGGACATCTCGCATAGATGTCCTTATGTACATAGTGTATAAAGTTCACCTGTTATCCAAGTTAGAATTCCCTGTTATATGTAAGTTCAATGTCTGAATGTTCCACATTGTACAAACCTGTTCATTGTAAACCGTGCTGATGCCGAATAGTGCGGTATAGAAAAACTAAAAATAAATAAATAAAATAAATAAAATGTCCTGTTAAAAACGTGAGCCCTATAGGGATACTTTTACCTAGCTTTGTAATATAGTGAAAATGTTAACAATGGGGACTATTATCAAACTGTCTGCATTAACACAAAGTCCACATGCGCTTTTTAGCCACCCAATTTGCAGCACTTCTGAAAGGGAAAGCAAGCGTGTAGTTTCCCTGTGAAAATCGCCCTGAGGAGAAAGCACCCAGAGAGATTAACCTGCTTTTTCTATGGAAAATAACTCGCATCCGACTGCATCGGTTATTTTCTTCTCTTGCCCTCAACAAGGAAGAACGAGGCTTACACAGTACATAAAGAATGAGATTATGTATGAGACAGAGTGGGTGCAGTCTGAGAAAACAGAATATTAGGGGGGTGGCATCTTTTCAATATGTGTGGGTCAAGGGGACTCTGGAATTCATTCTTTAAAATGAAGAGGTATGTTTTGTCAGACGGATGCCTGGGTGAGAATGTTCACAGTCTTGGCAAAGGCATATATCAATATGATTTGCAAGGGATTGTGGGAAATGCAGTCCATTCACACCAGACACAGCCGCTCACAATAATTAGTTGTGCTTGAGTGTAAAGCCAATAAGATATTTATTTATTGGGTTATTTCTCCCAACACAGATATGCTTGGTAGCACATAAAACAGGATACTTGTTTTCAGTGTTAAACTTAGAAAAACAAAATCAGGAAAACAACAGTTGAACTTGTCAGGCAATCAAATCAAAAGAATAAAGACCTGGTTGGTAACAAACTGGTCTTTTCTGTAGGCTCTAGCTAATATTTTCTTAGCAGTGCATCAAACAACAAGCAAAACCCACAAAGAAGGGAAAAACTGTTCTTTTCAGGTTAACTTCTTATATCTTCACACATAGACTCAGAAGTGATTCCCTCAGAGCTCACAAGCAATTAGGTAAGGTTCAATTGCTAGCAGTTACCCAGCTGAAACCCCTTAGCTGGCTTGCTTTCTACTGCGTGGCTCAAATCCTACTCAGGAGCTTTTCTGAGTAGGTTAAAGAACAAGTTTGTATTTCTTTGTGATGGTTGTTGTACTTTGTAACAGTAAATTACCAAAGGAGTTTAGACAGAGAGCAATCCATGTATTCACAGCCTGTATCTAAGACTTCTCCCCCTTCTTCAGCAATCATGGGTTCAATATCATGGATTGGCACAGAGGAATTTCTCAATGGAGCACTCTCAGGAAAATACTTGTTTCCCTGCTGTCTTTCAAGGGTATAGCTAGGGCATAGATCAGTGTTCATACCTGAGCTTCCATTGCTGTTAGAGTTCCTCTCTAAATAGCCTGGCCAGTATGTAGTCCAGTTCTTATGTCCAGCCTTCCAATCCAGATCCCTGGACACTGGATCTCTCTTCACATACCTTCTGGCACGGGTCTTAGGGTCCCTTCCACGTGCAGCTGTCTCCCTCACAGGTACCGTCTGGAGATTCCTAGCTCTGCAGCACCATTCCTCTGGCTTTCCCCAGTCCAATGGTGTAAGCTTGCCTTTGGAATGCCTTCCAGTATACGTACTGCTCTGGACTCCTTTAGACCTCCCAAATGCTTTTCTCTTCTTCCTTCCAAAGGGTTTCTTGCCCTCTCTGTTCATCCGCTCTGGCTTCTGCTTCTGATGATCCTCCAGATGATGAAGCTGTCCAAGATGAGGATCTCCCAGATGAAGCTGAGGATGAGGATAATTCTCTGTAGAATAAACTCTACCTTTATTCTGCTTAGATGAGTGCTCCACCCTAGCACAGCGCAGCTGTGTTGAATCAGGCTCTGCCCTTTGAGATGAGTGCTTGGGGATTACCTCATAGCCCTCTTGATTGAACACACGTTTCCCCACTTCAGCTCCTCTAATGGCTGTTGGAAACCTGGTGCATTCTGGGACTGGTAGTCTTTTATGGGAAAATTCTGTTTTCTTATTTCTACCAGAACTGACAGGTTGCTTGTTCAGAGTCACTTCACCTTTACTATAGCTCCTTCCTGAGCTATGATAAGCTTCCTTATCACAGTTTACTAAAGGGTGTTAAGGTAGCAGGCGTCAATGGCAGCGAACAGAGGTTTTACATGCGTAAAGGGCACTGGGCAGGTAGGAGGCGTTCCAGCGTTAAGGGCGCAATGGGCGCAATGGGCCATTTAACGTGCATTAACAGGCTATCGGGCGTTAAGGTATCAAGCATGCACCTTAATGTCCGATAATGGTTGTCACCCTAACGCTGGATAAGGGAGCACCAAGGAAAGTCAATGTAAAGGTGATGGATAGAAGGATAGGTGGGAGCCAATGGACCTGCCAGATCTGTGGGCACCTTATGTGGCAGCCAGTAATTTGGACGAGCATGTGGGAAGCCAATGTAAAATGGCGAAGTGTCAGTGTGTGTCATAGGATGGGGAAGATGTGTCCTCCAGCGGAGTCAGAAGTGGCAGGATGTGTGCAGCGAAAGGAGGACGGAGCAGGAGTGGTCCAACAAAAAAAGCACAAAACCACATGCAGCAACTAAAACCAGTACAAGACGTGGATAGCAACGGAAGATGTTTATTGATTAAATCGATCAATATCAGCCATCGACCCGAAATAGGCCGTGTTTCGTGAAGCCTTCTTCAGGGGCTAAAATGGCTAAAAAATGATAAAAACATATACATAATAAATAATGAAAAACAATAAAAACAATTAAAATCATAATAAATAATGAAAAAGAGTGCCTGTGTAGGCCATGGTGTAGCAGCTTGCACGAGAAGACATGACTGCACACAGCCAACAGAGGCAGATGGATGGGCTGAAGGAAGGACGGCGGCTGAGGAGAGGGTGGTATGGGCTGGCAGCACCGATATGCTGAAGGTGCCATCCCCAATGTATTTGTACTGTGTGGGAAAATGTGTGTCAGTGCCTTGTGGAAGGCCTGAAACCAGAGATGTGGGTCTCACACCTGTCCCAGCCACACAACCACCATACAACACCCCAGACAAATGTGCAGATAACAGCTGGACAGGTGTCATCTAAACTGGGCAAATGGGGCACGTATGGACATGAGGTGATACCTGCAGGTGGCTATCCAAGGGATAGGATGTGTCTGCATGTACTGCATAGATGTGAGGGAGCCAAAGCTGTACAGTCACAGTCATGATGTCATATATGACTCATGTCTCACATGTAGATTACAGCTGTATGCATGTAACTGACTGTTAGTATACCGCTGTATCAGTGCAGTCATGTCGGGGTCCTCCATGCGGCCTCAGCTCCCTCAGCGCGGGCTTTTCAGAGCCTCGAAGGGAGAGTTTCCCTTTCTCGCGGCTCTGTTTAAGTCCGTGGGGCTGATGGGAAACAGGAAATGCTGTTTCCCATCAGCGCCAGCGGCTTAACAGAGCCGCGGGGGAGAAGCTCTCTCCCTTGGCGGCTCTGAAAGCCGGCACTTAGGGAGCTGAGGCCACATGGAGGACTCTGCCGGGCACGGGGGACCCCGTGGGATGCTCGATTCTGCCGCTGCCACGGGGGCAGCAGCAACAAGTTTTTTTTTAAATTTACCAGCAGATGCAGAATGTTGTTTGTGTGGGGCCCCCTGAAACGCGGAGCTCTGTGCAAACAACATTCTTGCACAATGGACGGGCCGGCCCTAATTGGGAATAGCATGTTTGCTGACCCAAAGTGTGGCCAGAACGCATAACAAAGTAGAAGGATGTCTGTCTGCAAGTCACAGCAGAGCCTGGACTGTTACAGGCAGCGATATGACCTGAGCAGCACACAGGCCCAAAATAAACAAAAGAGAATCAAACCCTTGCTCACTGCTTATGGAGACATTGCACTAACCAGTAGGCTACACCTCCACACCACTCAACATAGCAGTGTCTGGATTTAAAAAGACTGCAAGTCACTGCCTAAAATGTCTGCTATGTGTGCCGGTATAGGTTAGTCCCTCCAGAACCCATGAGGCACTACACACGCAGGACAGCAGTCTGCAGCTGATCACCAAATGGAGACTGCACTGATCCATCACATCAGCTCAGTAAGATGCACTGACAGTGTGTGATACAAGCACAGAACAGCTACAAACCGTGCTGCTGAGCAGTTTCAGCAGTCGCCCTGAGGGTAAGGATGGGCGCCCAGCACCTGATCCCCAGAGCTTGGTTTCTGCTGCAGATCCACATCACTGCCAGTGTGTGGTAGATATTGTCTGCAGTATATTACGCTAGTCACTTTGTTTTCCGCACAATTGCTGCATTCTATAGGCGCCTGTTGGACAGTGACCCTCCTAGAACAGTGCCCAGTGTCGCAGCAGCTGATGCTAAATGCAGTGGCATCTTCTAAGCTTGCATGGGACTGTAGCTACCATCCTGTTGGTCCTGCCATGACCACAGTGAGCAGGCCAGGAACATCTGCTGTCCCAACCATCTAGAAATATCAATCTACCACAGCAAGCACAGCCAGACTACACCTACTACCCACCACAGGGCTGTTTCAATCATGCACATACTACCTGTGGCCAGTCAGCACACAATGCATGTACACAGAGCAACCATGCACACCCTGGCTTAGGACAAACAACACAGTCACCCAGCATTTGGGTTCCCAGAACAGAGAGAGCACCCACATTGCTACAATTGGATACATACCAGGCTATGGTCAAAGCTTGGTCAGAGTGAGAGTGTCCTCGCAGCATGCACTACTGTGGCCACCCAGGCCATGCACACGGCCGATGGGCACTACGAAGTCTCAGCCATTGACCCAACCTCCAAAGCAGACACATCCTGGGCAAACCGCTGGGTTTCAGGCCTTACCCACAATCCTCTGCTCCTGATCATGCACATTTGCAGACTAACCCTGGGAACATCCTAGACCATTTATTTATTTAGACGGATTTAGTATACCGCATTAAATCAAAGCGGTTTAGCACATCAAACAATCGAGATAATTGTGTGGTCAGTAGCATGCGGTGGGAGATTAAGAAGAGTGATGTGGGGTGCAGAGTGCTAGATTTTACCAGTGAGCTATATACAAAGTGAGCAATATACATATATACCAGATTAGAGCCATGTACAAAGGTGATCTAAGATAAGACCCACAGAAAGTTGTAGGTACTGCACATAGGAATCAGTTCAGGTGAAGTCCTTGTAGTGTTCTGTAAACAGAGTTGTTTTAAGCAGCTTTCTGAAGTCCTTGAGGTCTTTGGTTGATCTTAGATGGTCGGGGAGAGAGTTCCATAGGGCAGGTGCTGCCAGGGAAAGTGCCCGTCTTGATGTGGCCTGTTTTGTTTTGGTGAATTCCTTTGGTGGGCTGATGGTGTCCGAGGTTCCTTTTCTTCTTGGTCTTATGCTGCCTGTCGGTTTTAATGAGTGGTTGTAGTCTGTTAGCTGAGAGGTTGTGTATTATTTTGACAATCTGGGGCACAATGCAGTGCAGAAGGTCACAGAACTCTGGAGAGACACACAAACACTCACACACACACACTCTCACATCTCTGTGCTGTGCAAAAGTGGGGATGATTGGTCTCCATATCAGCTCAGGCATTGTTAATGTGTGCTTCTTTTGCAGGCGCTAGTAGCATACTCTGACATTCACGCCCATTGTTAATGCCCGCTCAGTCTGCCAGTGCTATCCGTCTGCCTTTCTTTCCAGCTATGGATAGTGGAATCTGTCTGTGTGGCTGGTTGTTTGGACACTTGCTAGCCCAGTCATTGGGGGATGCACATGCTGGTGTTGTACCTGCACTGTATGCTAACGTTTACCCAGAGGGACATGCGAGACAAGATACGCAGCCCAGTCTTGAACCTGTGATCATTTGCCCCCTCTGTGGAGCTGTGGTCATTGACAGGATGAATGGGGGCATGAGTAGGGATCTTCCTATGTCTGCTGTGATCTCTGCATGCCCTGTGCCCTACCTGTCTGACAAGGTGTGTTTGGAGGGTGTTGGAGGGGGATGCGTTGTCTGGTCTGTATGTTGCCATGGCTTTGTATGCTGCTGGCGGTGGATGTTGAACTTGCCGCCAACACCCACACACCATGCTGATAAGGCAGCATGCTATCAGTGGGGGTGGGGTGCAGTCCCGACCCATACACCATGCGGCTTAGGTGTGCGCCTAGGGTGCCAGTTAAGGATGGGGGGGCATAGGCACACATGGACAGCCATGCTGCCCCCCAAAAAACTTCCAGCAGTGTAACCCCATTCCCACCAGCTGCAGATACGTCTCAGGGGGAGGCAGACACCCGCAGCAGTGGTATTTTCCTGGGCAGCTACAGCTACTGGTGCTGCTGGCGTCTTACTCCGGATCCAGTGGCAGCGGCAGCAGTGGGGTTGCTGGGGTCTCTGCCTAGGGTGCCAAGGACCCTTGGACCGCCCCATGTTGCACATCACCTTTTCGCAGCAGCAGCATGTTTGTGTGCTGCCACTGTCACTGTGGCATCATGGCGGACTTCACAGATGTGCAACCTTGCGCACCAGCAACCCCCACTGCATGACCCACATGCTTCTCCCTTTGCATCATCAACATAGCGCCCTTTCATGCTTGGGCACTGTGCTGTTCCTGCTAATGGAGCACTACTATCACTATCTTACTCTCACCTTTCTGTGGACCACATTGCAGATGTTTAATTAGGCTCTCTCCACTCAAACTATCCCCTTTCTGCAAGGTTTTACTTGGCGTTAGGGTTCCCAGCATTAAAGAGCGCTAATGCAACAGGCATTAAGAGAGCACCCACTGTCAACGCTCACTCTCGGCCCCACTCTCCGCCTACTGTTCCCTTAAAGCTGCAGGAGCCTTTAACGCCCTTTAATGCAGCTTTTCCACAGCATTTAGGGTGCAAGGGTGGCGATAACAGGTGCTAACGGCGCACTTGCTCCCTTAACGCCCTTTAGTAAACATACCCCTAAGACACAGTTTTTATTTTTAAAGAAAACTGTGTTGTTGTTGTTAAATGCTGGAGTGATTGCTGAGTCATAGAGATCCTGTGGATAGTTGCTCTAAACTGTTTTCGGTCTTCAATCAGACAGCTAATTGTTGATAGTGTGGCATCCAAATAAATATTTGGTTCATGATGGAAAAAAATCTTGAACTTCTGCAATAGCAAATGGGAATAAAGGACCACAGCTCCGTGGTCTGGGGTTGTGCTGCCCACCACTTGTCTTCTCATGAGATTGAATGTAGCAGATGGTCTGGACAGTCTCTGTTACTTGCTTTTGCTGCGACAGCAAAATTGGTTCCGGCAGCAAGTTCACCTGAGGTGATTCTACATTCCCAGAAGCACACTCCTCTGGATACAAAAACAGACCTTTCTGCAGCAGGAAAATAGACTGCAGGAGAAAAGGGAACTGTAGTGATCATGTTCAACATGATAGTTTGTGATTAGTTATTGATTTACCAAATAATGTGATGTCTTTTCTGCAAAATAGATCCAAAATCACGTTACAGCTGCATTTAGCAAACTGATGGGATGAATACCAAAGCAGCAGATTTCCTACACCCACGCTCCATGAATACTGCTCGCAGGGAAAGAGGAGACAAACTAATGTTTACTTTTATTTTACAGTTACCGTTACATAAAGCAAAGCTTGGAGAGTTAAAACATGGCCCAAGGTTATCCAGTGTGTAGGTGGAAGGGGGCTTTGACCTTGAATTCCAGGGCTTCTCGGTAGCCTTGCTCCTCGACTAGGTTAATGCTCCTTCTTTAAGAGAAAATTTAGGAACACCACAAGGGTTTGTTCAGTTTCCCAGAAATGACCTACCCTAATGATACTCATTTATTATTTAAACAGACATTCTATACACGTTTTCTGTAAATCATGATTATGAAAATCAATTTCCATTATAGACTTGCCGTGTTGTATAGTGCTGTTGTAAGGAGTGGGACCAAATGAATGGGAAAGAATTCCCATATTACAACCAGTCATTCTACGCATAAAACTGTAGGTGGACAAAAGGTGCTGTTAATCTACTTAATCGTGAGATGGTTTATTTCCCTTCACTGGTGAAATTAATTCATGAGCCTCTTTTAAAAGACTGGCATAGCTAGCTCCACTAAAACCAGACCTTTGATTGAAGTCTACAAATACAATAGTCAAAAGCTGACATTGAGTCATGGCATGAAAGGGAGTTAAAAGCCCAGGGGAAGTTTCCGACGGCCCTTGCTACAAGACTGGCTGCTGCATTGTTTCATGTTTAAAGATATTTAATGGCTGTTCTTCACTCCCGACACTCTGGAGAAGCCATTAGCAGCACACCTGTCCCAATCACTGCCGGGGCTAGAAAACTCCCATCTAGATGTATATTTTCCTGCGGAGTTTCTAATTGAGTCCAGACCCTGGATAATAAAGTACTGTTAAATAGCTGCAGGACAGCAAAAGGAATGAGTATGGGAGGGAATGGAAAGGAGAACCCTTAGAGAGTGAAACCAAATATTTTCCCATTGAATTAAAAATATAGAAAAATAGCTTGTAATACTTGACCTTTTCAAACTGCTGATATATAAACACACTGTTTGATTTGTAAGGTAGATTTCTAGTAGCCATATTGGCCAAGCTAGAAAATTAAATTCTTTGCAGACTTTAACATGTTTCATTGAAGAGGTAAGAGGTAACTAAAGATGATTGTGGGTTTTACGAATGTGACTCTTTAGTAAAACAGAAGAGTTCTTTCACCTATATGCCATCCACTGGAGGACTTTGAGATGATTGAACTTTTGAAAAAATTGACATTGATTTGGGTTGGTGCTTTTAAGTTAAGGATAATGTCCCTAATGTAACTTTGTTTCTTGCGTCAAGGACAACAGTAGGGAAATCGGGTGCTCCCTACAGACATAGATTTCTCAGTTTGGGCGAATGAGTAACCAAGGGAAGTCGTGAGCTGCAAAGACTCATTAAACTTTTGATTCAATGGATCCTTGACCAGACCCCATTATGGTAAACGCTATGGTCCTGATTTTGATCTGGGTGGTGCTTTGTGCCGTGTCAGCACATAGCCTGCTCCCTCCCGCCTAATCCAGATTTTCCATGCCAGGGGTCACATGTTACACGGTTAGCCCAGGCGCCTTACAGATATCTTTAAGGCGCAGAGCACTAACCGTGTAGCATCGAAAGTCGTCGCTACAGTACATGGGTAGCGCCATGGCCTATCTCTGCACCAGCCCGGATGCCCATGACATGCCATGATGTTAACCACATAGCATTGGGGCGCGTAAGGGACAAACCAGGGAATTTTCGAAGGCACTACCCACGTAGGTGCCTTAGAAAATTCCCTGTTAAGACATTTACACAGGTGACTAGGGCAGTACCCGTGTAAATACCTTTGAAAATCGGCCCCTATGTTCTTATGATGTAGAGATTATTGACCCAGAGGTCCGATCCCAGTCAGAGTATCAGGGATTAAGGTGTCAAGGATCTAGTGACACAATCAGCTTATTTGCATGCATTAGTTATGCCCCCTCACCCCCATGAGGGTATGGCATGGGTCACCCAAAGATGCTTGCACTAGTGGGTTGGAAGAGAGGTTAGTAGGTCAGTGGGAAGGGTGGGGTTTATATAGTGAGAAGGAAAGAGCTTGGGGGTGGGATTCTGATGAGTACTTGGTGCTGTGGAAGAGGCTGCTGACTAGCCTGGCTGCGGCAGATGACAATTGCCCCCCCCCCCATGCCTTCTAAGTCTACTGTATGTGGGAGGTTATCGGTTGTATTTCGAGAAACAAGCTGAGGGGATAGCTGTCAGACCTTGAGGAGTAGGTAAGGGAAAATTTGTCATCTCTTTTACCTTTTGACTCCCAGAATGGCTTGTTAGGGGGGAGAGAGGAGAATGCTTAACTGTGATGCTGCAACATGGGCATCATCGCCTTGTACGTTTGCAGTACTTTCAAGCAATTAATGTGTTGGCTCTGGGTAGATACCCTTTCAGCCCTGGCATCATCTCAGGCTGGGCAATAGACAGAATAGGGTGCAGAGTGAATACTCATATGACTAGATTGGCACCATCTAGTCAAAACTCATATGCCAATATGGGAGGTCTGTCATAAAGCAATATGCCAGTTTCATGTGAACTTGGAGTTGTTGGAAGTTAATAAAGCTGTGGTCTAGTTTTGGCTCTACTTCGGTGTCTAGTGGGTTTGATGTGGTTGGTCGATGTGAGCGGCTGCTTGCAGGTGTGAATATCTACATTACCATGCAGCAATGATAAGATGCCTGCAAGTAACATGCATTCAGTGTGTGCAATAGTTAACGGGACGTATTTAATGCATAATGTGCATGTGTGTGTGTGGGGGGGGTATGCACCTATATGAAATGTCTAAATGGAAAGCCCTCAAACTCCACCTTTTCAACAAGTACCTCATAGAGCCCAACGACACCCCATAAAGTCCGATACAATTCGCTAGCAAATATATGGATGCGCAACAACACGCCAAGACAGATACTCTAACCCTTAGTGGTGCATATGTTTCTATGAAACTCCTGTTCATATGACTCTATGTAGCAAGTCTTGTAAATAGTTTACCCCTGTTAGCCAAGTTTTTTGCCCTGTTATCTGTAAACTCATACATGTTAACTGTACTGAGCATTTTTGTTCCATGTAAACCGCGCTGATGCTGAATAGTGCGGTATATAAGAGACTGTAAATAAATAAATAAATAAATAAATTTTATAATGGCAACACAGATGTCTATAGGCTTGCAGGACTAGTCCTGATAGAACCCAGATATTCTCATACAAATTCATAGCTGGTTCAACATAAATGCAGAGTGGTCAGAGCATCGGGCCACAAACAACGAAAGACAGAGTTCAAATCCTCTTCTTCCTTCTGGCTGCCCTCGGATAAATCACTTCACCCTCCATTGCCTCAGGTGCAACCTGAATTATAAATCCACTTGGACAGGGCAATAACTTATGTAACTCTTCTTTAATTTGGATTTGGAAAGATGAATACTTAAATCCAAATGTGTGTCTGCACGTGCTTCCATATTAATTTAATTTGATTTTCATATTTCTATTCCACCCCATTCCCCTCACCTTCTCGGCATCTAACCTTTTGTTATATGTGCAGCACAACACTGAAATAGTTCTTCGCCACAGCCGCAGTATCCAGAACTTCTCTGTCCTTCACAAATCCTGGCATCAAGGATTTGGATGACACTTGGCTTGTATCTGGAATCTATAGCACTCAGGCTCAGTGCTACCATTAGGCAAACTAGGCAGTCACCTTTGCCTCCAGGGCCACCAGTGGTGGCAATCGCAAGGGAACTGTGACACTGTGCTTACCAAAGGCCCCTGCACTGCATTGTGGTCCTGCTTGTTCTTATCGGCTGCTTCTGCCCCCTCTGATGCAAACGCCAGGTTTAGAATAATGAAGTTTCATTGAACGAATGTTGGACAATATGCCAGATTAATATGAACAAAATATAACCTCTAAAAGGCTTGAATGCAAATGTTAGAAGTCTAAAAAATTTATTTATTTATTTATTGAATGTCTCTTCTATACCGCACTCTTTAGAATCAGTGCAGTTTACAGGTAACAAGTTTGTGTAGTGCAGGCAGGACCTATACTGGACTTACAATAAACAGGGGTTTTATACAGGGCTAACAGAGTAACTATGTACACTTTAACTGGCTGTCACAGGCTATGAGGACAGCTTGACATTATTTACAGATTGTCCTCATAGCCTGTGACAATTTAGAGTGTGTATACCTCCAGCTGTCGAGTGAATAAGGATCTAGAGGGTTGAGCTGCAAACCTAAGGAGAGATAGAATATATAGCGGTTTGAACTTCTCCTGCTGACCTATAAGTGCATTCACTCTGCTGCTCCTCACTACCTTTCCTCTTATCTCTCCCTACACCAATCCTTGGGAGTTCTGCTCTTCTGGTAGATACCTTAAATCTGTGCCCTTCTCTTCTATTGCTAACTCCAGACTTTGCTCCTTTCACCTTGCTGCTCCTTATGCCTGGAACAAACTACCTGAGTATGTACGTCAGGCACCTTCTGTGACCCTTTTCAAATCCAGGCTGAAAACTCACCTCTTCGCTGCTGCTTTTCGATCTTGACCCACCTGATCTCCTTTGTGTTTCCTTACCATTCCCCCTAGATAGATCCCATGTCTACAGCTACTGCATTGTCTGTCTTGAATAGATTGCAAACTCTGATGAGCAGGGACTCTCTTTTACATGTCTTTGCAGCGCTGCATACGTCTTCTAGCGCTATACAAATGCTCAGTAGTAGTAGTAGTAGTTGGTATCTCAGAAACCTCGTAAAAGGAGGACAATGACTGGGACACTGTGATACCTGGGTACAAACTATATTGCAATGATAGAGTAGATCAAATAGGTGGAAGTGTTGTGCTCTATGTTAGAGAAGGCATTGAGTCACACAGGATGAAAGTTTTGCAGGAAACAAAATACACTGTAGAATCTCTATAGATAGAAATTCCATGTAAAAAGGGGAAGGGGAAGGTGATGGCAGTGGGGGTGTACTATCGACCGACTGGCCAGAATGAACAAATAGATGACGAAATGCTGAAAGAAATCAGAGAAGCTAACAAAAATTACAGCACAGTAATAATAATGGGTGATTTCAATTACCCCGGTATCGACTGGGTCAGTGTCAGTGCTTTTCTGGCAACAACAGCCTCTCTGACCTCACCTTTAAACAGTTTTTTGGACTTCCTTCCACTTTTCTTAAAGCGTGGAATACAGCTGGTCTGGGCTTCCAAGATAGTATTTTTCAACAATACCCAAGCTTGATGTAAGTCTTTAACCTTTGCAACTTAGTTTTTCTTAACTATTTTCCTCATTTTATCATAGTCTCCCTTTCAAAAGTTAAAAGGTAGTACTGTGGATTTCCTTACTATCCCTCCTCCATTAATTAGATAAAACACGATCACGGTATGATCACTATTGCCAAGTGGCCCCAACAACCTTATCTCTTGCAATAGATCTGGTGTTCCACTAAGGACTAGGTCCAATATGGCTTCCCCTCTGGTCGGTTCATGAACCAGCTGCTCTAAGAAGCAGTCATTTATTTCATCAAGGAACTTTATCTCCCTAGCATGTCCTGCCGTGACACTGACCCAGTCGATACCGGGATAATTGAAATCACCCATTATTATTACTGTGCTGTAACATTTGTTAGCTTCCTTGATTTCTTTGAGCATTTCATCATCCATTTGTTCATTCTGGCCAGGCGGTCGATAGTACACCCCCACTGCCATCGCCTTCCCCTTTTTACATGGAATTTCAATCCATAGAGATTCTACAGCAAATGTTGTTTCCTGAAAACTTTAATCCTTTCTGACTCAATGCCCTCTCTAACATAGAGTGCAACCCCTCCACCTATTTGATTTGATCAGCTCTATCATTATGATATAGTTTGTACCCAGGTATCACAGTGTCCCACTGGTTGTCCTCCTTCCACCATGTCTCTGAGATTCCAATCATATCTATCCTCTCATTTAGTGCTATATATTCTAACTCTCCCATCTTATTTTTTAGACTTCTAGCATTTGCATACAAGCATTTTAGAGACTGTATTTTATTCATATTAATTTGGCTATTGGTAGGCATGGGTAATTTGGGATCTTTAAGCTCTGCCTGCTCCATACTCAAGAGCATTTGGGCTACTTTACTCTTTTTTGGAACCTCTCTGCTTTTGGTAGTATCCTTCAAGGATACATTCTTCCGAACCATGCGCTCTTGTGCGACTGTCGGCTTTCCCCTATTATCTAGTTTAAAAGCTGCTTTGTCTCCTTTTTAAAGGTTAATGCCAGCAGCCTGGTTCCATCCCGGTTAAGGTGAAGCCCATCCCTTCGGAAGAGCCCCTCCTTTCCCCAGAATGTTCCCCAGTTCCTAACAAATCCAAAACCTCATCCTTGCACCATCGACTCATCCAAGCTTTGAGACTCCGGAGCTCTGCCTGCCTTTTCGGTCCTGCAGGTGGAACAGGAAGCATTTCAGAGAACGCTATCCTGGAAGTTCTGGATTTCAACTTCCTACCTAAAAGCCAGAACCCCCCTACCACATTTTCCTATGTCATTGGTACCGACATGTACCAAGACAGCAGACTCCTCCCCAGCACTATCTAAGACCTTATCTAGGTGGCGCGTGAGGTCCGCTACCTTCGCACCAGTCAGGCATGTTACCAGGCGATCCTCACATCCACCAGCCACCCAGCTATCTACATGCCTAATGATCGAATCACCAACTATAACGGCTGTCCTAACCCTTCCCTCATGGGCACATGGCCCTGGAGAAACTTCCTCGGTGCGAGAGGGTTTTACATCAACTGGAGGATAGGTCCTAGTTACAGGATCACTTCCTGCCACACTAGGGTGATGCTCTCCTGTCACGTGACCTCTCTCCTTCATGGCAACAGGGATGCTGCCAGACTGGAGGTGGGACTTCAGGACTATATCCCTGTAGGTCTCCTCTATGTACCTCTCTGTCTTTCTTATGTCTTCCAAGTCTGCTACTCTAGCCTCTAGAGAACGGACTCGTTCACTGAGAGAAAAGAGCTCCTTGCACCTAGTGCACACTTAAGACCTCTCACCAACTGGGAGAAAATCATACATGTGACACTCAATGCAAAAGACTGGAAAGCCCCCATCTTGCTGCTGGACTGCTGTCTGCATCTTAGTTTTAAGCTTGTGTTTAGATCTTTAAGTTCTTTACTTACTAAGGGTTGCTATGGATACTTATACTAATAAAATTGTACCTAATACGTTTAATATACCTTGTTCATCTGAAGCTTAATTAATCTCAGGCCTTTAGTGTATGACTGATTTGGATAACTAGCTGCACCTGAGAGCACCTCCTTTCCTTTAAGATATCTAAGTACCTATAAAGCCGTAGCACCAGAAACACCTGGCGTCTCTTCTGCGTCAGCTTAGAAAGATCAGGAAAAATACATATCTTAATACCAAAAAACAATTTATTCATATTGCAGAAATACAAATGCATTACAGAATTGCGGTCAAACTCTAACGCAAAGGTGGAAATAAGTGGGGTCTGCTGAGTGACCACCTCAAGTGAGGACTCTAGGAAATCCGTGAGGTTTAACCCCCTTGGATCTCACTCCTTCACTGGGGAGAGAAACCCCCCCCCCCCCCCAGTGATAGTTACTGAGCCCTAACCAGAGGTGGGAGCATCTCAGCGGTTATTCCTAAACCTTTGGTCAAGTAATGTTTTACCATATCCAAAGGAGTTACTAAAGGAGACTTAGGGATGTTCAGAAACCGAAGGTTATTCCTTTGTACTTGATTGTCCAAATATTTCAACCGCTGGTGGATTAAGATTCTGTCCTTAACCAAAGATTCTCCCATCACTTGAACTTCCTTGACTTGCAGTTCCAGCAAATCACTCTGTAAAGCCAAATTCTCCAGTATCAAAAACTGATCCACCAGATTCTGAGACACAATGGCTAAGTCAATCACAAAACACGTAGAAAACTTTTGTAAAGAAGAACTAAGACTTTGTATGGTCTGCCAGAGAGACTCCATCATCATCACACCTGCCTTGGTACTCTGAAGTTAGAACAGTTCAGGTCTCAGGTCTCCCCTCCCCCTTGTGATGTTACTCAGGTCCATTGTGTAGGTTTCAAGCAGGATGCTGAACCTCCTTCCAGGAGGGGAGAAGATATTGTCACAGGAGAACCTCTGGGTAGGATGCCTCCACCAGCCACTTCAGCCCGAGAGCCTTCCTGCTCTCCTGCAAACAAACTGCATCCAAGTCTAGGCGGCAGCGTGTGGGTTATCAGTCTTAGTGAAGCACCATCATTGCCGCTCACATGTGAAACTGTGGGCTGATTCAAGAAGGGAGCCCTCTAAGGACCGGCAGGCAAATGAAACCCCTCCAAAGTCATCTGTTACAGCTGTTGGGTATGAGAGCCGTCCAGGAGCCCAGTCCTTCCTTTCCCCTTTTGCTTGCCCATAGCAGAGGAGGGGTTGTGCATCCTGCTGGAAGAGTCAGACCAACACCATCTTGGATCCTCCACTTTATACTTATAATATAGATAATTATGAATATGGGAGTAATTTTACAACAGACCTTCTGGTTGAAGAGGGCAAGTGGATGCCTACATCGGTGCCTATAGAGGTTACTTTAGAAGCCTAATATACCTTTTCCATATGGAAAAACTGCAATTTACACATGTAGATTACATTACACTAAATGATGATTTCACAGAGCTGCCACTTACATGTGGAAATCCACATCACACAGAGATTTCAAAGGGGGGGTGGCTGGGTCGTGATTTGGGTGCAGCTTAGATTGGCCAAATATCTACATGTGCATTCCCCATTTCACACAGAGAATCTGACTGACAAAAACTGGATGCAAGGAAGTCGGACACAATAGTAAAGGAGAAAAACATCAGAACGGCACTGATTTTAGCGGTGTTGGTCCCAAGCGAGTATTCTATGAATCGCGCCGAGAGAGAGATCTTCAAGTACCAAGAAATGCACTTAAAGACCAGAAAATGCGGCAGAAAGATACCAAGTTATTTCTCATCGTGTTGGGTGCCACAGGATTGATTAAAAAGAATTTCCAAGCACATCTTGATAAATTACCCGTATATGTTACATCTTTCAAAAACGTTCAAAAATAATACAAAAATAATAATGATGTATTATAATTTTTAATAAAGGGGAAAAGATCTCAGTACAGTCCCATCAGCTTTAACTTATCTGAGTGCATCTTCCAGCCAATGTTGCTACACTCAACGTGCCCGCGTTTCCCTAGCAAGCTGCTTCAGGAGTGTAACCAACAAGCTGCAATTCCAAACTCCATTATGCTCAATTTTTTTCACACAGTGTAGCACATTAACTGGATCCAAAAACTGATGACATTGTTATCGTGCAGTATAATACTGACATTAACTTCATCTTCGACAGCACTGGAACACTAACCCATTTGGAGAAATGGCCCCCAAAGGAAATTCATGTACATGGGGAAAAATTTCCCTGTTGGGTTTTACGCCAATTGAGAGGCATGCATAGATTTTACAAAAGTGCTTGTTTTAGCCATGGCTTTACACGAAGGATTTACCTTAATCTCCCATCATTTATTTCAGACTTAAAAGTGGCAGTTATATGTAGAGAGTTGGCCCTAAATGTGGATTTTGTGTCCCAGTCTAGAGTGGCAACCCACAGTTTGGGAGCCACTGAGATAAGTATCACTCCTTCCATTAACCCTTCTTATACTGCGTAACTCACTTCAAGACCTGGATCCATTCTAGTAAATGATTGTACCCTTTCGGACCACATTAAGCACAAAGCGCTTCTGTTAACTTTTGGGGGGGCATTCCCAGCAGCTAATATGCGACTGGGCACTGCAACAAGCAGCAAAGTAAGGTGGGGGCACCTAACGACACCCATAGAGGTGCCTCCCACAAAAGAATATCTACTTATTACAAAGAGCACAGAACATTTGTGCAAAAGTAGTCACTAAAGCCCACCTAACAGACCATGTAACCCCTATACTGCTAGATCTACACTGGCTCCCCATAAATTATCGAATCAAATACAAAATACTACTAACAACCTTCAAACTACTAAACGATATTGCCCCCTCACATCTATCCACACTCCTTCACGTCCCAAATGAATTAAGAGCCCGCAGACTAAATGCAACCCTCTCACTAGAGCTGCCAAAAACATTCACGAGGACCAAAAACTCCACCAGTGCCAGAGCCTTCTCATTCACCGCTCCCACACTTTGGAATGACCTCCCAATAGACATCCGAATCATAAAGGACCTCTCCCAATTCAGGAAAGAACTCAAGACATACCTATTCTCTGAGCACTTCGGAATCCCCTACCCTCCAAGTCCAGACACACAGCGTCCACAGACACACAAACAAAAAAACCCGCAGAAACACAATTAACTGAACACACAACTCCTCTTCTAACAGCCCCCAAAGACACCCCAAACAACCCACGAAAAAAATGGAAATAAATTCCATCACACACAAACCCACTCACATACACACACAAACACACGCACACTTATACACACACACACTCACACATACATACACACACACACACACCTGAATAGCGAATCATGTATTCTTGTAAATAATTTCTATAAATAGCAATGTCAGCTCGCTGACATTCCCCTGTAAATTCAGCAGTATACAAAAGTATACACCCTGTAAATAGTTCTGACAATTTACTGTTCTGTTATATGTAAAAAGTTAAGAAGTTCTTGTTCTATGTAATGTTATGCAAATGTATGCAATTGTTCCATGTAAACCGCCCCTGATCTCTGGAAGGGGCGGTATAGAAGAAATAGATAAATAAATAAATAAATAAAAAATTAGCTCTCTCTCATGTTAATGTGTTCAACACACCCATGCTCAGTCTCTAACCTGCCTACTGTCCACACTAGCATGTGAGAGCCAGTTAATATGCATTTCGCCAGTCGATAGTTGGCATGCCCACCCATTAGTAGCACTAAGGAGAGGGGCCCCTTTATGCCTTTTCCAAGCCGAAGGAGTATGCACCACAATTAAGCAGACACTAGAGAACTTAATAATCCGTGATCATAGTGTTCCTCCTCAGTGTAGGTGTCTAGAGTACCCTACACCCCAGAGGTTTGCCCCACCAAACTGGATAATTGAGATCAGTTGCAAAAAATGTTCTGGCCAGTGGCTGTGTGTGTGCACATGTGTAATTCTCTCATCGAAGGGCACCTTGAGGTCCATCTACAGCTGTGAAGCAGGATGGAACACAGATCCCATTCCTCTTGTCCCTCTCACACTTGACACTGACTATAAACGCCAAAGACAATATCTCTATTCCTGGCTGGTAGGCCATAAGCCAAGAGCCTTTCACACACAGGCTAGTCTCAGATTTAGGAAAGGCAAGATAGGCAATTGCCTAGAGAGACACATTTTGAAGGGTTAAACAGGAACCTGATTGAACTTGCTTTCGGACTGTGCTATCTCTGGTGGAGAAACCTTTCCTCCCCTCTGCCCTTCGGCCCTGCCTGTGGGTGTCAGCATCTTAAATCCGGCCAAGCTCACAGCTTTGTCTGTACCTCTTCACAGCACTCCTGTACTAGCCGTCTGCTTTTCTGAAGGGACCTTCACTGGCTTCTAGGCAACCTGTCAATCTCAATGGCTCCTCTGGGTCTCATTCCAACCAGTTTCTCTTCAATGGCTGCTTGACCCAGTACAAGCATTGTGGAACCTGTGTCTTTTGGGGAAACTGCTAGGTACGTATGACCTAGATTGGCCACTGTTGGAAACAGCATACTGGGCTTGATGGAGCTTGGTCTGACCCAGTATGGCATATCTTGTATGTTCTTTTGTTTCCAGTTCCAGCCTCAGGTCCTCTCTTCTGCTGGACTGTGGTCACTCTGAGGCCCTCTCTCTCTCTCTCTCTCTCTTCCTTCTTGGCCTTGGCATCTGGAACTTTCTTGCTCCCTCCCTGCTCCTGTGAGGGAGGTTTAGCCCAACAGAGTCTCCTGTAGCAAATCAGCTCCACAAGCAACCCTGCTCTAAGGTTGCCAACTTTTTCACAGAGAAAAACCCGACACCTGTGGCTCGCCATGCTCCACCCATTCTCCGCCCCTAGTCCCACCCCTGCCCCGCCCCCAGCCCCACCCACAAAAATTACCGAGGATACGTGTAGGCTAACTTCCTTGGTCAGATAATAATTAAACTGGGAACCCCAAAATCCAAACATGAAATGTAGAACACTGGAGAAATAAAACTATAAAGTAATTTCCTCTTGCACTGAACAAAAACACAAAGATGTTAGCAATTAACATTTCCCAGACCAGACATATTCCAGTTAATAAATTCAAAATAAAAAGTATTTTTCTACCTTCTATTTGGGCATTTTTTCAGTTGCAATTGCTCCAGTCACTTTCTTCTGGTTTCTTCGTGTCTTCTGCGAGCTATCCATTTGTCCTTTCTTCTCTTTTAGATGTTTTCCATTCTCTCTCTATTTCTGCTTTAACATACTGATTGTTTCCCTTTTGCCCTTTCCCCCAATTCTTTCCTTATTCCTTTATCATCCATTTAAATTTCACCCTTCCATTTTCAAGCCCCTCTTACTCTCCCAATACCCAGCCCATCATAGACTTTTCTTCCACACAAAATATTTTTTCCCCTCTCCATTCTCATTCCCCATCCATTCTAGTCCTCCCCCAAAATCAGTTCCCTTATAGTTCTAGACCCACCCAGCATCCACTCCCTTCTAGTCCCATTCTCCCATGCCCCACATCAGCCCATTTCCAGTCCTATTCTAGCTCTTCATCAGCCCATTTCCAGTGCTAGCCCACACATCACAGGCCATTTCCAGTCCTAGCCCTCACCATCACAGCCCATTTGCAGTCCAAGTTACCCCCCCCCATAGCCCTTTTCCAGTCCAGGTTCCCCTCCCCATCACAACCCATTTCCAGTCCATGTCCCCCCCCATAGCCCTTTTACAGTTCAGGTCCCCCCCCCCCATCACAGCCCATTTCTTTCCAGTCCAAGTCCCCCCCCCCATATCCCTTTTCCTGTACCTGTCCCCCTCCCCATCACAACCCATTTCAAGTCCATGTCCCCCCCCCATAGCCCTTTTACAGTTGTGGTCCCCCCCCATCAAAGCCCATTTATTTCCAGTCCAAGTCCCCCCCCCCATAGCCCTTTTCCGGTCCAGGTCCCCCCTCCCATCACAACCCATTTCCAGTCCATGTCCCCCCCCATAGCCCTTTTACAGTCCAGGTCCTCCCCCCCATCACAGCCCATTTCTTTCCAGTCCAAGTCCCCCCCCCCCTATAGCCCTTTTCCGGTCCAGGTCCCCCCCCATCACAACCCATTTCAGTCCAAGTCCCCCCCATAGCCCTTTTACCGTTCTGGTCCCCCCCATCACAGCCCATTTCTTTCCAGTCCAAGTCCCCCCCTCCCATAGCCCTTTTCCGGTCCAGGTCCCCCCCCCCAATCACAGCCCATGCAGTCCTTGCCCCCCCCCCCCGACCAGCACTGCAGCTGTCTGAGAGGCTTCGGAGGGAGCCGGGTAAGCTCGCGCGAGGCCCCGGCTCCCTCTGTACAGCCGCCAGCGTGAAGAGCCTTTTCCTTCACGCTGGCGGCTGTATCTGTGAAGCCGCGAATGCTGGGAAAGGAAAAGTAAAGCAAGAATCAGAGAGACGTGGGCAGCGGTCAATAATCTCCTGAAGAAACTCTCTTGCGAGAGTGAAACGCTAAGGCGCCAGAGGAGGCGTTGAGAGAAAACTTCAGCGAAGGCGAGAACCACTAAGTCCTAGTGGAATAAAAGATAAGCCTGTTTGATATTATATACATTCATTGAAAGATTTTAAAGGGAATATTACACAAGTGGTGTGAAGAGCAATGAAAATTAGTCACGGTTTATATACAAAAAAAAAAGACATTTTATCCAGTAGTCGTTGATGCTTCTGAGCTGCGCCTTCTGGTTCACTAAACATAGTGACTACAAGTGCTGCACTGGTCTGAGACTACATATTGGGTAAAAGAGAGCTTCATGAAAGTAATAGCACCACTTAAGTTCGAAGTAAAGCTGCATGTTAAAGTGGAGTAACTTTCAGGATACAATTTTAACCTTTCCCAGCAATCGCGGCTTTACAGATACAGCCGCCAGCGTGAAGGAAAAGGCTCTTCACGCTGACGGCTGTACAGAGGGAGCCGGGGCCTCGCGCGAGCTTACCCTGCTCCCTCTGAAGCCCTCCGGTGTGTGGGCCGGCCCTGTGTGGGGTTTTTTTTGGACTTCGGGTCGGAAGAAAAGCCGTTTTTTTGCTCTGGCCGCTCCCGATCTTGCGGCCAGAGCAAAAAAATGGCTTTTCAAGGGCCGGTTTTACATCTGCGCCGGCAGCCGGCCTGGCCATGGAAAAACCAGCCAGGCCGGCTGAAAAACGGCCAGTTGGCAACCCTACCCTGCTCCTCTGGGTGGAGGAGGTGTCTCTGCTCAGCTCCTCCCCTCCCCCTGCTTTCTGTCTTCTGCATGTGGGCTTCACTGGCTCTCTGAACATCCAATTGCAGGCACTGGGCTTCACGAGCTTCTTATGTTCTTTTTCTTCTTTCTTCAGTTGTTACTTTCTTATACTACATTGTAAATCCCTCTTGAACCTGGGGCGGAGGAACCAATCTTCCCTTACAGGGCTGCAGATGGCATTGAGGGAACCTTTCTGCCTGGACCCTGTTTCCTACTAGGGCACTTCAAGACTGCTGGACCTCTCCCAGGGGCGGCCCAAGGGGGGTGCGGGGCCATGTGCGGTGACTCGGTGCGGGGCATCATTTGCATAAGGGGCCTCATTTGCATAAATATTTGCATAATGTTACCATACACTAACTTTTAGTAAATATGCCTCTTAATGAGTGTATGAATAAAGAAAGACTAAAAGACTTCTACATTACTATAATCCAGTGCCAACCGCCAGACACATTAGGAACTACTACAAACACTGCCCATTTAGAACCCATAGCAAACCCGCCGTATCCTAACAGCACTACCAGGACTCATAAAGCACCATACCCTAACTATCAAAAGGAAACGCTGCAAATATTAAACCAATACATTTCAGAGAACAACAATACATGACCTACTGGGGAAAGAGAACAAGTGGCAATGTCAAATAGGAATTACATAAACAGAATACCTCAGCTCAGTTACACATGCAGAACATAGACCATCACCAAACAAGGAATCACAATTTAGAAACAGGAAGACAATAATTAAACTGGGAATCCCAAAAGCCAAACTTGGAATGTACAACACTGTAGAAATAAAACTATACATTAATTTGCTCTTGTACTAAACAAAGCGCAGACGTTAATGATGCACATTTCCCAGAGCTGACATATTCCAATTAATAAATTCAAAATAAAGAGATATTTTTCTACCTTTTGTGCATTTTTTTTTCAGCTGCAATTGCTCCAGTCACTTTCTTCTGGTTTCTTTGTGTCTTCCGCTAACTCTCCATCGTCTGCTGTCCATTTGTCTTTTCTTCTCGCTTTTAGTTTTTTTCCATTCTCTCTCTACATCTGCTTTAACATACTAATCTTTCTCCTTTTGCTCTTTCCTCATTCCTATTTCATCTACTCAAATTTTACCCCTCCATTCTCAATCCCCACTTACTCTCCCAATATCCGGCCAATTGTAGATTTGTCTTCCCTCCCACACAAAATATTTTTTCCCTCTCCATTTCACTCTCCCAGCTCCATCCCATTCTAATCCTCCCCCAACATCAGCTCCATTCTAGTTCCAGTCCCACCCAGCATCCGCTCCCTTCTAGTCCCCGCATCAGCCCATTTCCAGTCCTAGCCCCCCATAAGCCCATTTCCAGTCCTATCCTAGACCCACCATCAGCCTATTTCCAGTCCTAGCTCCACCATCTATTTCCAGTCCCATCCGAGTCCCTCCATCAGCTCATTTCCAATCCCAGCCCCCCATGAGCCCATCAGCCCATGTCAAATCCTAGCTCCCCTCCACTCAGCCCATTTCCAATCCAAGCCCCCCATGAGCCTACTTCCAGTTCTAGCCCCTTCATGAGTCCATTTCAATCCAAACCCCCACCACAGCCCATTTCCAATCTTAGCACCCCCCAACAGCCAATTTCCAGTCCTATTCTAGCCCCTCCATCAGCCCATTTCCTGTCCTAGCCCCCCCCACTCACCCATTTCCAGTCCTAGCTCCCTCCCCCTCACAACCCATTTCCATTCCAAGCCCCCGTCCCCATCAGCTATTTGCAGGTCAAGCCCTCCTTCCACTCAGCCCATTTCCAGTCCTAGCATCCCCCCCAGCCCATTAACAGTCTTAGCCCCCCCCATCCCATTACCAGTCCTAACCCCCCATCAGCCCATTTCCAGTCCTAGCCCCCCCCATAGCCCATTACTAGTCCTAACCCCCCCATCAGCCCATTACGTCCTAACCCCCCCATCACCCTATTTCCAGGCCTAGCCCCCCATCAGCCTATTTCCAGTCTTAGCCCCCCATAGCCCATTACCAGTCCTAATCCCCCATCAGCCCATTACCAGCCCTAACCCCTCCCATAGCCCATTAACAGTCCTAACCCCCATCAGCCCATTTCCAGTCTTAGCTCCCCCCATAGCCCATTACCAGTCCTAAACCTCCCCATCTGCCCACGTCCAGTCTGCATCCCCCCATGGCCACTTACTAGTCCTAACCCTCCCCCATCAGCCCACTTCCAGTCTTAGCCCCCCCCCATAACCCATTACCAGTCCTAAACCTCCCCATCAGCCCATTACATCCTAACCCCCCCATCACCCTATTTCCAGTCCTAGCCCCCCCATCAGCCTATTTCCAGTCCTAGCCCCCCATAGCCCATTACCAGTCCTAATCCCCCATCAGCCCATTACCAGTCCTATCCCCTCCCATAGCCAATTACCAGTCCTAACCCCCCCCCCATCAGCCCATTTACAGTCTTAGCCCCCCCATAACCCATTACCAGTCCTAAACCTCCCCATCAGCCCACTTCCAGTCTTAGCACCCCCCCCCCCATGGCCCATTACTAGTCCTAACCCTCCCCGCTCTTCCCACTTCCTTTCTTAGCCCCCCATAACCCATTACCAGTCCTAAACCTCCCCATCAGCCCATTTCCAGTCTTAGCCCCCCCCATAGCCAATTACCAGTCCTAACCCCCCCATCAGCCCATTTCCAGTCTTAGCCCCCCCATAGCCCCCCCCCCCGCCCACATCCAGTCTTAGCCTCCCCCCCCCCCCATAGCCCATTACCAGTCCTAAACCCCCTTCCCCCCTATCATCCCACATTAAAAAATAAAAAAAACAGCTGCTTCTGCCGCGGCAGCATCAAGAGTGCCGCCGCGGGGCCCCCCCTCTGCCCGGCAGAGCCTCCCTGCATCATAGCCTAGCGTCGAATCCCCGAACGCGGGCTTCTTTCAGAGCCGTGAGAGTTTCCTTTCTCGCGGCTCTATTAATCCCGCCGGGGCATCAGCCCCGGCGGGATTAACAGAGCCGCGAGAAAGAAAACTCTCGCGGCTCTGAAAGAAGCCCGTGTTCGGGGATTCGACGCTAGGCTATGATGCAGGGAGGCTCTGCCGAGCAGAGGGGGGGCCCCACGGCGGCACTCTTGATGCTGCCGCGGCAGAAGCAGCTGTTTGTTTGTTTTTTAAACTTGGGATGAAGAATGTTTTTTGCGCGGGGCCCCCTGAAACGCGGGGCCCTGTGCAAAAAACATTCTTGCTCAATGGACGGGCCAGCCCTGACCTCTCCTGTAAGATGGGACTGGAAGGTGCTGCCTATTGCCTATGTTTCCCATCTCTATGGGAAGCAACAACATGATTAAGCATGCTTTGGAGGATCATTGGGATTCCCCCAGGTAGAAGAACACTTTTTTTTTATTGCTTATTGTCTTGGTCTTTATTTGTAGCATCCTTCGTCTTTATGTTTAGCGTCCCCCTGGGTCTACAGCTGTCCTTACTATCCTTCTCTCTTCTTTTCTATTGGCTGTCCTATCATACCGATGGTGTTCCTTTTTCCTCCTTTACCTTCACCAGTTGCACTTGGTTATTATTGTACACCGCTTTGACGCTCCGGCAATGGGCGGTATATCAAATGTTGTGAATAAAGAATAAAGGGCACAAAAATGTTTGCATGTGTAGTTGTGTCCTTTCAATTGCAGGACCTGTAATCTAGAATTTCCTTGAAACTACAATCAGGAGAATGACCTGATGAATTTTTGAAGGAAAGTAAAGTCTGCATTTTTTGTGAATGTGAGCTTGATTTAGCTAGGAATGATGGGAATAAGGTAGAGGACAGCCCTACGGCTGCAATTTCTGATTTTATATTAATAATATTACTTTTTTGGCCACAAGTCCACCCTGATCGCTGACCTCTTCCCATCATATGGTTTATCCTTCCTGGCTATCACTGAACCATGGCTCCGACTAGGCGATCTGGCCCACCTGCTTGACACATATCCCTCAGGCTTTTCCCTTGTTCAGAAGGACCACCCTTTGCAACATGTTGGCGGCCTCACCCTTTTTTTTCCCTACCTTCCTGTCGGTCTCTAACATCATCCTTCTAGATTCCACCTCCTATGAGGCTTTTCTGGTTCATGTATCTTTTCCTTTTCTGCCTTTCTATATTCTTCTTATATACCATCCTCCTTCCTCTTCTATAGGCAGCCTCACCAACTTCATCTCCTGCTTTGCAGACTTCTCTCTCTACTCTACTCCTCTACATATCCTAGGAGAATTCAACTATCTCCCCCTCGATTGACCCCATTCTGATCTATTTGACACTATGGACCTTCTTGGATTCACCCAAGTGGTTTCTTTGCCTAGTCACTCTGCCAGCCATACTTTGAACCTTGTTTTTGTTCCTCCTCCTCCTTTTCCACAGTCATCTACCCCCTCTGCTATTGTTGTTCCCTGGTCTGACCACTTTTTATTAACCTTCTTTTTCTCATTCCTTTCCTTCTTTTCATCCCTAGCTTCTGCTCCCCTTCCCAAAACCTCCCCATACTCTTTCAGAGCCTGTCATCGACCATCTTTCCTCTGTTATTAGTGAAGGTTTCTTTGCCTCTCCATCTGCCCCTCTTGACCTCCAGCTTTCAACCTAGTGTTCTGTCCTCTTCTCTTTTCTGGACTTGGCAGCACCTCTGCATCTCTCTAAACCCCACCATATGGCATCTAAACCTTATGGCCTGCATACCCTTCACTGGCAAGTCCATTGCCATGAAAGATGGTGGCACAAATCTCATTCACCAGTTGATTTAGCTTGCTAAAAAGAAGCCTCCTCCTTCTACATATGTTCCTTACGCTCCGCCCAAACTGCCTTTGTTCAGGATCATATTTCTGCTTCCACAAATAAGCTCTGCCAACTCTTCCATCTCCTTGACTACTTGACTCCTTCCTCTGCCCCCTCTGCCCCTTCCCGCCCTCATCTCCTTCTCCCACTGCATATGCTTCCTTTCTTTTTAATAAAACCTCTACTCATCGTGCCTACTTCCACCTTCATCCCCTAACAGTCCCCCTTCTTCCTCTTATAATCAATCCTTCCTCGTCTCTACATGGTCCTCCTTTCCTACTTTCTCATGCCCTTTTCTGGAATATGCATTCAAAATGACTCAACCATCCTTTTTGACTTTAGACCCTTGGCCTGTCCACTTGGTCTCCAGGCTAGCCTCTTCCTTTTCCCCTAGTATTTTTCCTCTCTTTCACGCCAGCTTTTCCATAGGTTATGTCCCATCTCCCTAGAAACATGCGGTCGTTCATCCTCCTTGGAAAAATCCATCCTTAGACCCTTCTTCTCTCTCCAATGTTCAGTCCATCCCTATCCTGGCTTTTCTCTCCTAACTCCTTGAGCATATTGCCCTCTCTCTGCTTTCTCCTTTTCTGGAGGAATCCCTGATTCTACACCATTGGCAGGCCAGTTTTTGCTCTGGGCATGCCCCTGAATCTCTGCTTTGTACACTCATAAACAAAATTTAGTCTTCATTTGATCATGGCTCATCACCTTGGACCTCTCCTCAACTTTTCATCTAGTAGACCATTCTCTTTTTCTCCAGCACCTTCATTCTATTGAGATCCGGGACACCATCCTCAATTGGTTCTCATCTTATCTATTGGAGGGTCTTTCCAAGTTTTATCGAACTCTAGGTTCTCTCCTTTTCTCTCTCTTCTCTCAGGGATTTCCTAGGGCTCTCTACTAGCTCCCACCTTGTTCAACATCTTTATGGCTCCTCTTCCACTCTTGATTCAGTCCCTCAGATCTACACCCTTTCTACATGCTGACAACATCCACATCTACATCCTCATCCTGGAGTGGAGGAGTGGCCTAGTGGTTGGGGCAAGGTACTTCAGGCCAGAAGGTCAGGGGTTTAAATCCCACTAGAGGACAGCAACCTTGGGCTGGAAGGGCTGTGGTTTCTAGTCCCACAGGTGCTCCTTGTGGTCTTGGGCAAGCCACTTAACCCTCCATAGCCCATGTTCCCTATAAAATAGTTATCTCCAAGTTATAATGCCCTGTTCAATGTAAACCACACTGATGCAGAATAGCACAGTATATAAGAGAATATAAATAGGAATCCTTTACACAGTCCCTCCTCCTCCTCTGACATCACTTTGTTACAGTCCTGCATCCATTCTCCTCATCAATGGCTCTTTGATAATCACCTTTATCCTTAATACCTTAAAAGGTAAGGCCATAGTTTTCGTTCCCCGCAGCCTCTCTGCTTTCTGCCCTTGTCATCACCTCCTCTTCTCTCCACTTTCATGATTCTCTAAAAATCATTAGAGTCACCCTTGACTCCTTGCTTTATTTTAAACTCCATCTCGACTCCTTGTCTAAATCTGCTTTCTTTGCTCTTCACTGGCTTCGCTCCTTCCGCTCCGTCTTCACACTTCCTCAGTTCACTGAACTTGTTCTGGCACCCCCATGTGGATTACTGTAATTCTCTGTTCCTGGGACTCCCCCAATATGCTTTTTGCTGCCCTACAACTGATCCAATCTGCTGCTGCTAGACTAATCCACAAGGCCCACCGCTTTGACCACGGCTCTCCACTTCTTTTCTCTTTGCATTGGCTTCCTATTCCTTTTTGCATTCATTTCAAAATCCTCACCTTCGTTCACTGTGCTTTATTGCTTCCTACCCTTATCTCCCCCTACTACTCTACTCGTTCCCTTCTTTCCCTGCCCCCTCCCTCTACCCACCATCTTCTTATCCCCAGGAACTCTTCCTTCTCCTATGCTGGTCCTTCCTTATGGAATTCTCTCCCCCTTTTCCTCCATACTGAATCCTCATTTCCCCCTTCAAAAAAAAATCTCAAGACTCGGCTGTTCCAAGAGGCATTTCCCCGTCCCATGCCTCTCGATTTCCCTTCTCCCTCAGCTAAACCACCTGCTTTCTTTACGCAGTTTTTATCTCCCTCGCGCCCTGCGTTGTAATGTCCTGCTCTATTATCCCTTTTCTCTTGATTTCTCAATCTTTCTGTTCTATTCTGTCTCCCCTTTTTTGGTTTTAAACCTCTGCAATAGTCATTGGCTTATCGGCGATATATCAAGCTCTCAAAATAAATAAATAAATATGGTTTGGGTGGGCTAAATCTACAGACATGTATTTCCCATCTTGGGGATGCATGTCTATTTTTAAAAATTTCCCCATTGGCTTTGGCATCAGCACAGAAGCACGTATAAATTTTTAAAATAAAAATTGCAGCTTTACTAGTTAATTGGCAACACTTATATGTCAAAGTTTGTAAAATGGCCACTATGACAGTAATTTAATAAGGAGCTATCTTGGTTTTAGACATCAGCAGCATACTTAAATGTTGGTAGTCATGTGTAAATGACATCTTATAAAATACCAACTTGCGTAAAAGCAAGCGTGTTGTTTGCCTCGCACGTACTTTCACGGTGGGTGGAGTTTGGGTGGAGCATAGGCTTGTGTGCGCTTTGATCAAGGAATATCAGAATTTATGTGCATACCTGCAAAAAGGAGCTAGAGGCACTTTCACCGGCTCTAGAGCTGATGGAAATGTCCACATCTTAAGGCCTATTCTCAGTACACTAGTATTTTATAAAGTCAAGTACGCATCTAGTTGACACAATAAAATAGAAGTAAAATTTTCATGTGAATCTGGTTAGTAATTAGAGGTGACTTTCTAAAATTACCATCTCTACATATAAGTGTCGGCTTTTCTATGTGTAAGCTGCCATTATTTATTTATTTATTTTATTTATTTATTTACATTCTCTTATATACCGCGCTATTCTGCATCAGTGCGGTTTACATTGAACAAACTGAAATTACATTGAACAGGGCATTATAACAGGGCATTATTATATGCATGAGTAAGTTTTCAAAATGGCTGCCCCCACTGTACATGCTGGCAAATACACATGCAGGCTTGCACATCCTTATGTGTCTGTTACAAAGGGCTCCACATTCAGCAGAGTCTTTTGTAAAATTCAGGGGAAACTGAGCACATCCCAACCTGGATGTCTCAATTCTGATAATGAAAGACCTGTCTAAAATGGGTCGTTACACCTATTAAATCAAATTGTGATGGCCAGGTGGAATTTTCCAACTCAAAGGGCCTGATTCACTAAAGCTTATCTTCCATTCTGGGCAAAGGGGAAAAGTCCTAGATGAGTCAGGCTTTTCATGGCAGTAAAAATCAATTTGATTATAATAATCATTTGTTATATTAGCCAAGCTTTATGATGATTTCTCTCAAGAACAAACCAGAGAGAACCTTAATCCCTTAGAAGCCCAGGGAAGCATTTCACAACAGCCCGTTCCTAAAAGTGGACCTTCTGTATCGACACTTTCACCCAGAATATCATGTAGTGCTAGAATAGGTAACCAAACTATGACAGAGACAAAGTAACGCTATTTTCGTGTATCACTGAAGCTAAAGTTGGTTTTGATATCACTGTACTCCACATTTTTACACATTGAAATGCTGAAAACCACAATGGTCTGTTATGGCATCTGGTAATGTCATTCAATATGTTCTTGTAGCCCTGCGTGCAGCTAAGCATGCACTGTATATTATTTTATGATGTTTGAATTGGACTTAATTTTCTGGGGACAAGTATTCATGTTTTTGCAGACGCTTGTGTAAAACTAGGCGAGGCTGTTTCCAATTTCATGACCGTTTATCGTTAATCCGAAATGACTGTAGCATTACCTATAGACAGGAAGCTGGATGGGAACTTGTGTGTTTTGGAAACATCCAGCTCTTCCCAGGAAGCTCTGCTAAATTACTTGCACAATCACAAGAAAGAGAGAAAGAAATCAGGATAGTACATCTGTCTGATACATAGATTCAGTTTAATCAAAACGGCCTAGTGGTGATGGTTTTAACGGTGTGATATGAGGTTGATGTTCCTTTTAATTATCTTTTCTTTCGATGTTCCTCTCAAGGATTTTTCTTCTGCTTCTAAAGGCTCAGTCCGACAGAACAAATAAGCAGTTGGTTTAGATATTACAATGTGATGTGTAAGTTCCTTGGAAAGCCCTCATTGAGTTTCCGCATAGATGATTTTGTGCTGCCAGTGTTTGTAGTCTTGTGTAAATCGATCATAGAGAAAACAGAAAATAGCTAATTCTTGTAATCTTTTACTAACTTGTAAAATTTAGGGTCAACACACTAGTGGCAGGCGATGTGCTTTTTTATGAGAGTAACTTAATGCATCTGTGCCTACCTTTGGCATATTCAAGTAGGCCAACATGGTAATACTTTGCTTGAGATAGGAAACAATTGCATACCTGCAGATAGAACATATCTGTCTTGCTTCCAGAATAGGATCGCATAAAATAGGTCTACAGCAGAAACATGGGAAATTGTTTACAGTAAAACTTAATGAATCTTATGGATTCTCACCAGATTTAGTGAAAAAACATATTTTTCTTTTTTCCAGCACATCTAGAGAAAATCTTAATGGAAGCCATCAAAATCATAGATTTCAATCCAGTGAACAAACAATTGAATTTCTTTTCAAAAGAATCAGCTGCCAAACCTTTCTCAGTTATGCACATCTTTTATCTACAGTATGCAAGGCTTAAAATAGAAACAGAAAGAAATATGGTAGGATAGACAAGACAGAGCGATGGATGACATGGGATTTGGATATCCAGCAAGTGAACTCCAACATGATACAGTTGAATGAACCAGGGATTCTAGCAAGGCTGTAAATTCGCACCCCATTTCATACTTCCCAGAGAAGACAGCCTTCAAAGCCATTTACCTGAGTACACTGGTTATCTGAAAATTACAGGGGAACATTTTCACCGTTTTAATTTAAGCCCGGATATTCACTGCCGGGGTATATCCAACAACTGATACTGAATCTCCAGCTTTGCTCGTTTGCAGTCCAGTTATCGGTGATATTCAGTGGCTAACCTGGTTGCAAAACCACCTAAAGTCAGGGCAACTAAATATCACCGCTAACCAGCGAACTAAGAGTGCCATCCCTGGAACAGGGAGATATTTGGCGGCATTAAATGGGTTGGTGCCGCTGAATATCCCAGTCAGGTCTGCAAACCACATAAATCCCTTCGAATAGGCCCCTTTCTCTCTTCCCACAGCTCACATGCTTTTAGCTGGACTTGAGGGGGTGCACCCAGAGGCATTGTTTAGGTCAGGGAGGGAAAATAATGCCTGTACATTTTATTATTTTCTTTTAAAATTTCACCCACACAAACGTGCAAGTGCAAAGTCTGCCAGCTCTTTGTATCGATGGGCAATTTTCAAGGGGAAAAGACGAGCAGACTTTCTGCTTGAAAATTCGATAAGTGAGTTATCTACATCTAGGTTAGGAGCTTGAAAATTGCTCGCATTATTAACGGGATACTTTTCTTTTTATCCTGCATCCTCACACCAGAGAGATTTGCTGAAGTTTGAGGCCTGGCACACTTCATCTCAGTCTTGGCTCAGCCGTAGGCATTTGGACCATGAAGTGTTCCAGTTAATCACTCTCCACGCAGAAAACGGTGTTCCAAACAAACTCGCAATTCTTCACTAGTCCTAGCATTTCAGTAACATCTTCCTTTCTGTTGTGGCCCCCAAAAATCAAAAAAGAGGGACCTTTTCTTGTGGATTTTGTAGCCACTCTCAGGACACAGTCCAGATCCAGATCACTGACCTTGTCTCTCTTGCAGTTCACACAGAGAGGAGGAGGTGCGCCAACTCTCATGCAGGACTCTAACTGCAACAACTAACTTCTTATTGTGCTCAGCTTCTAGAGACCCATAGAATGTTCTATATTCTTCGAAAGAACAATCCATTCTAGCTATCTCCCTCAGCAGTGCTTTAGCCTATTTACCAAAACAATGCTCCTTATGGAATCCATTGGGTCTACCTCCAAATCCCACTCTCGGGCATGTTTAAGGGACTCATCCTCTTCTTGGGCACTCCTGAAGCCTCCTAGGAAGGGGACAATTGTATTTGGATCACTATCACTCGAGCCCTGAGCTATCCCCAGTGGTTTCTTCACTAGGCTCTCCCTCCCCAGATCCCTCCCCCAAAGCTGTCCCCAGACAGCGTCGCTGAGAAAAGCTACGCTGTTGGTAGCGTTGCTTTTCTCAGTGACGCCAACTCTGGGATTTAGCAGGTTTGGGATTCTCCAACAGGAAAATATCTGGGAAATCTTCCTGGTTCAACTTAGCAAAGCAGTCTGTTAGTCGGGCCCATATTGCTCTAAAGTTTGGGTAGTATCTTCCGATCACCATTGGATATGCAGCATCAAGACCTCAAAAGTGGCTTGCCATTGGATACTGTCTCTGTTCTCCATGCACACAGGCCAGTGTTACCATCTTTGCATAGTCAATTTGAAATCGGGTTACCATTTCCTGGAGACTGAGAATCCACACACTTCCAGAGTCTATCAAAGCCTGGATGTGGGTCGCCTTGAGCTCCACTGCAATCACAAAGTTCTGTGCCCCTGGATAGGGAGTGTCCACAAAAGCACAGGTATAAAGGGTGGTTAGGTCGACATTCATGGGTTCCTCCATACCCAAAGAACATTCCCGAGCAAAGTGTCCCCGGACTCCACACCGAAAACAGGTGAAGGGGTCGTGGCTGGGGCCATGCCCTTACCCAGGAGGTGACTTTGGGGGTCGGAACATGAGAGCCAACATCCGTTCCGGCTTTCCCTTCTGTCCTTCTGTGCTAACGGGTAACTTCTTCCCCTTCTCATTGTCCTCTTCAGTCACCAGCTAGGCTTCATGATACCCTTTGGCTATTTATAGTGCATTCTCCAGTGTAAGCTTGGGGTGTTGACATACCCACTGTTTCATCCGGGCGGTCAAGTCCACCAAAAGCTGCTCCAGTAGCACAGCTATGGCTACCTTTGGTCTTTCGCTCTGGTCGTAGCCACTTCCATGCGAGTTCCTTCAGTCAGCAGAGGAACCTTCATCTGGAGCCCCTCTCCCTTCTGAATCATTGGTGGTAGGCTTCTGGTGTATAGGCAGTCAGTTCCAAAATGGCGGCCTTGACAGCTACATATTTAGCTCACCCATCTGGGTTGGCATTGGAAAGCAGCCTGACTGCTACCCATCAGCAGATTCCTCAAATAATTAGTCTATGTGGCCTCTAGTCACCTGGCCATGCGGGCAGTTCATTTAAAGGTCACCAAAAAGTGATCAGGTTCATCTTCTGCCATAATTTTAAGTAGCGCATGTGCTGGAGGATGGTGTGGCGGTCTCTGTAGGGCTTGAGTCAACTGAGCCAGAGAACTCCTCTGTAATATCCCTTGTGCCTGAATACGATTTTGTAGCTGCTGCTGACATCATTGTTGCTGCTGCTGATATTGTTGTTATTGCTGTTGCCCTTCTACAGGGATTGTTGAAAATGCTGCTGACACTGTTGCTGTTGTTGCTGACCTTCTGCCAGAATCTGGAGAAGCCGCTCCATCCTAGCTTGCTGCAGTTGTCTTGCAGTATTACCATGGCTTCCTCTTCTACAGTATTCCAGCTCCAACAACTTTTAGCAGCCTCTAATGGCCAAAACAAAGCCTGCATGTCTGGCACCGACTAAACCTTCTTCAAGCTCCCTAACTAGGGCAAAGCTAACTCTCTTAGCCCATATAAACAAAAAAAAGAATCCTGACCTGCTGTAGAGTCCCAGCCCTGGAAGAACATAGATTTGTCCTCAGTCATGTGGTTAGAGGAGATCCCACCACTCCCACCATATGTGGTAGTGTGGCATGCAGTGGGAAGGGGTTTTCTTTAAAACACAGGACAAACAGCAGTTCCGCGAAAACTAAAGCAATTTTTATTCTGTCCCAGCTTGTTAAATCTCCACCAAGCAAAAACCCAGAACAGACAGCAGTTGAGGGAAAACAAAAGGAGCTTTACTTCTGTCCCAGCTTGTTAAACCTCCACAAGCTGGTTCTCCCAGCCCCAGTTAAAGTTCCTAACTCAGAATTCCTTTGCATGGCTTACCTCGGGAGGACTTCTCACTTCATGGGTCTCTCTCCCTCCTGCAGCCTGCTGGGCTGGAGACTGTCTTAAAGAGGACTGTTGATAATCCCCTTTGAGAAGGACAAGTAGTATTCTCTATACCCCATCACAGGGGGTTTGAGCTGAATAGATCGTTGGTCTTGCAGAATTCTATCCGTCTTTCTCTAGCTTCATTTCTGTTGCCAAGTCCATATTTAAAACCAAAAGCGGAACACCAAGAACTTTTACTTGCCCTTGCAGATACCTTCTTCTCCTGTGTTTTGGCCAAGTCCATATTTTCCAACCATTTTGTTGCCTTCTTTGTTGCCGTTTGCGTTCGAGTCACCCATGACTATCAGGATATCCTGTTTGCATGTTCTGTCAATTTCAGCTTGAACTTGTTCATAGAACTCAATTTCATCCTCTTCTGCAGCTGTTGTTGGGGCATATACTTGAATTATAGTTGTGTTCGTAGGCATTCCTCATAGACAAATAGAGAATAAGCGTTCACTGACTGCATTGTATTTTATTACAGTTTTTGCAAGTTTCTTCTTTATTATAAATGCAGAACCATTTCTTCTTTGTCTTTCATTTCCAGCATGGTAGACCATGTGATCATCTGATGCAAAGTGCCCGATGCCAGTCCATTTCAGTTCGCTGACACCCAACAAATCAAGTTGTACGCGTTCCATTTCATTCTTGACCACCTCCAACTTCCTTTGGTTCATGCTTTGTACGTTCCATGTTCCAATATGTAAGACATCTTTGCAGCTTTTGACTCTCATTTCATGCGCAGCTACATCAGCAGTTAGACGACCCGAGGGCTTTAATCCAACCACATCATAAATGCTGGCTTTACTCTGAAAAGTCTTCAGCTCTTCCCCAGTAGCTAGTTGAGTGCCTTCTCACCTGGGGGTCTCATCTTCCAGCACTATAGCGCAATTTGTTTTGTTGTGACTATCCATTGGGTTTTCATGGCAAGATACAGGAATAGATTGCCGGGCCTTTCCTCCGCGCAGTTTAAGTTTAGTGTTGTTGCTGTTGTCACAGAAATGTGATCCTCTGTCACCAACATCGTCCCATTCTGCTGCTGTCCAGATGGGTTTTCATAGCAAGATACAGAAATAGAGTGCTGGGTCTTTCCTCCGCGCAGTTTAAGTTTGGTGTTGTTGCCGTTGTCACAGAAATGTGATCCTCTGCCGTCAACACTATCCCATTCTGTTGCTGCCCAGATGGGTGGTTTGTCTTGGCCTGGCACCTCAGCTGAGACCTGTCCATCTTGGGAGACCCTGCCAGTAGTTAAACCACCGATAGCTTAGCTCTCAGCATCACTGATGCACACATGCCCTCACAGCACGACAAGCTGCAAACCAAGTGAGGGGCTATCTATCCATATAGCCGAGCTGAATCATTTCGAATATTGGCTTTGGTAATTTCACAAACTTCCTGAAAGCCAAGAAATCACACTACTGTTGATGTTGTTAAGTGCTGTCAAGTCTGTGTCGACTCATGGTGACCCTCTGGATAGTTGGTCTAAACTGTCTTCAGCCTTCAATCGGCAGCTCATAGTTGATAGAGTGGCATCCATAGCTGTTGTTATTGTATCAGTCCATATCATTGCTGCCCTTCCTCTTTTGTGTTGACCTTCAACCTTGTCAAGCATGGTGTCTTTTTCTAAAAATCTCTCTCTTCACATGGTGTGTTCAAAGTATGAAAGTCAAAGTTTTCTCATCTGAGCTTCTAAAGAAAACTTAGGTTTGATCTCCTCTAGTACTGATGGTTTGTGCTTCAGACAGTCCATGATATACACAGTATTCTTTGCAAGCATCATAATTCAAAGGCATCAATTTTCTTCATGTCTCTTTTTCACTGTCCAACTTTTGCATCCATATGGCATTATTGAAAAAGCCATGGCTTGGACAAGTCGAATCTTTGTATGGAGAGAGACATCTCTGTTCTTGAGAGTCTTGTCTAGGTCCTTCATGGCCATTCTGCAAAGAGAAATGCTATGTAGGATATTTTGATTGCTTCACAATTCTTTATTGATACTGATCCAAGCAGGTTAAAGTTATCCACTACTTCAGTTTCTTCTCCATCAATGATAAACTTATTGATTTTGCCAGTTGTCAAGATCTTTGTCTTCTTTACATTAGGGTGCAGGTCCATTTTATGTTCCTTGATCTTGAGAAGCAAATGTTTCAGATTGTCTTTATTTTCAGCCAGTATTGTGGTGTCATCAACATAGCGAAGATTATTGATGAATCTTCCACCAGTCTCCATACCTCAGTTGTCTTCATACAATTCTTCTTCTCTGATGATTTGTTCTGCATATAAATCAAACAGGTAGGGGGAAAGTATGCAGCCTTGTCATACACCTTTGCTGATTTTAAACTATTTTGTTTCTCCTTGTTCCGTTCGAACTGTTGCTTCTTGATCAATGTAAAGGTTGTGCAAGAGAACGATCAGCCAGGGGCAGCCCAAGGGGGATGCGGAGCCATGTGCGGAGACTCGGTGTTGGGCCACATTTGCATAAGGGACATCATTTGCATAAATATTTGCATAAGGTGAAATTAGACTTACCTGCTAATTGTTGTTCCTGGAGTGGAACCAGTCTAGTCCCGGAACCTCTGTGTTTCCCATCTCATCTAGCAGCTTGGAGACTGAGAAACTCCTCTTTTGTGACATCACCAGTATAACTCCCTGGTGTCCGCCTCCTGTCACCAGTAACCTATTAATGACAAAATCTAAAATCAATCACCTTCCAGAGCGAATTATACTAGCAAGTATCATATAACATATTTTTATGCTCCACTATTAATCTACAGAGGTATATTTTTTCCTATTATTAATGGCAACCAGATCTCAGACTGTGGAAGAGCGGAATATTAAGTTTAGGATAAAATCCTGAACTCTTGCTCTTAAATTGCATCAACGATCTGTTATGTTGCCTATTCTATTTGGCTTGTGTTACTTTTCTTGTTGGTTCATTAGCTGAGTATGTTTGTATATTTGTTTTAACGCCCAGCTTATCTTCTTCAAATAAATCGAGTGTTCTGACGCTGTTCAGCCCAAACCAGATTTCAAGTAGATCCACTATCAATTCACTTTAAGTAGTGGCACCAAAGTACTTATCTGGTTCGGTTATCTTTCCCCAACGCCAACCAATGCGCCGTTGCGTTTCACTGGAATGTTTTATCAAGGGGTCACGTCTGTACTCAGTTTACACACCGATTCTGGAAGTATAAAGCATGTATACTAATAAATCTACCTCCTGCACACTATCAATTCCTCATAAACCATTGTTTTATGCTCAAATCATATAACTTAACATTGTTTAGTTCACTCACTGCAAATTCAACCGTGGCTGTCGTCTTTCATTGTTTTCCTTCACAGTTTGTTACAAAGACGCCGCGCATGCTCCTTGTGCGGCTATCTCCTTTTATAGACCTAAATCAGCGATAATGATTCCCAGGCTGATCCTGCTAACGGATCAGACTTAAGGGAACAACTATTATGGGGAAAATATACATAGAAAACCCCAGAATATATGACTACGTTATTAAACAACCTTCAGGGCCAAATCAAGTTTTCACTTTTTTAATCCTGGTTAGTGCTGTTTCAATCTTCTATTCATAAACAAGCTTTCCATTCAATTTGAAGATTGAGCCCCAAAGGTACTACAGATTGCAAGATGAAAATCCATTTTTGTTCTCTGTAGAGTAGTAGTTGTTCTCGGGATTTTCTCCCATTGCCCTGTAAAACTTGCTCGATGCAAAAGCATTTAAGGTCCTCAAAAGTATGTCGGAGATCCAAACAGTGAGCCACGATTGGCGCTTCCAAACGTTTGCATTTCAATCTACTGCGATGTTCTTGGATCCGAACCTGAAATGAACGTGTAGTTTTTCCGACATAAATCAGATTGCAGGGGCAATCCTCGCATTTGTATTTAACCGGAACTGAAACATAACGGAGTTCATCTGCCTGAGGAAGAGCTGAGAAAATGGTGTGCAGCTTGAAACACTAATAAATTCAAAATAAAGAGATATTTTTCTACCTTTTGTGCATTTTTTTTTCGGTTGCAATTGCTCCAGCCACTTTCTTCTGGTTTCTTCGTGTCTTCTGCTAACTCTCCATCATCTGCTGTCCATTTGTCCTTTCTTCTCTCTTCTAGTTTTTTTCCATTCTCTCTCTACATCTGCTTTAACATACTGATCTTTCTCATTTTGCTCTTTCCTCATTCCTATTTCATCCACTCAAATTTTACGCCTCCATCCTCAATCCCCACTTACTCTCCCAATACCCGGCCAATTGAAGATTTTTCTTCCCTCCCACACAAAATATTTTTCCCCTCTCCATTTCACTCTCCCAACTCCATCCCATTCTAATCCTCCCCCAACATCAGTTCCTTTCTAGTTCCAGCCCCACCCAGCATCCGCTCCCTTCTAGTCCCCGCATCAGCCCATTTCCAGTCCTAGCCCCCCATCAGCCCATTTCCAGTTCTAAGAACATGAGAACATAAGATATGCCATACTGGGTCAGACCAAGGTCCATCAAGCCCAGTATCCTGTTTCCAACAGTGGCCAATCTAGGTCATACGTCCTATCCTAGCCCCACCATCAGCCCATTTCCAGTCCTAGCTCCCCCATCTATTTCCAGTCCTATCCGAGCCCCTCCATCAGCTCATTTCCAATCCCAGCCCCCCATCAGGCAATTTCTAGTCCTTTCCTAGCCCCACCATCAGCCCATGTCAAATTCTAGCTCCCCTCCACTCAGCCCATTTCCAATTCAAGCTCCCAATGAGCCTACACCCAGTTCTAGCCCCTCCATGAGTCCATTTCATTCCAAGCCCCCACCACAGCCCATTTCCAATCTTAGCACCCCCCCAACAGCCCATTTCCAGTACTATCCTAGCACCTCCATCAGCCCATTTCCTGTCCTAGCTCCCCCCCACTCAGCCTATTTCCAGTACTAGTTCCCTCCCCTCACAGCCCATTTCCAATCTCAGCACCCCCCAACAGCCCATTTCCAGTCCTATCCTAGCACCTCCATCAGCCCATTTCCTGTCCTAGCTCTCCCCCCGACTCAGCCCATTTCTAGTCCTAGCTCCCCCCCTCACAGCCCATTTCCATTAAGAACATAAGATATGCCATACTGGGTCAGACCAAGGTCCATCAAGCCCAGTATCCTGTTTCTAACAGTGGCCAATCTAGGTCATACGTACCTAGCAGTTTCCCCAAAAGACACAGGTTCCACAATGCTTGTACTGGGTCAAGCATTGATATCCTGGGTCCCTTCTTAATAATGGTTTATGGACCTTTCCTCCAGGAACTTGTCCAAACCTTTTTTAAACCCAGCTACACTAACAGCCTTTACTACATCCTCAGGTAACAAATTCCAGAGTTTGATTACACATTGAGTGAAAAAATATTTTCTTTTATTAGTCTTAAATAGTTTACCCTGTAGCTTCATTGCATGTCCCCTAGTCTTTCTATATTCTGATAACGTAAACAATCGATCTACGTTTACCCGTTCCACTCCGTTCATTAATTTATAGACTTCTATCATATCTCCCCTCAGCCGTCTCTTTTCCAGGTTAAAGAGCCCTAACCTTTTTAGCCTTTCTTCATAGGAGTATCCTTCCATCCCCTTTACCATTTTGGTGGCTCTTCTCTGAACCTTTTCTAATAACGCTATATCCTTTTTAGGGGTTAGGACTCTCCTTGGTGCGGCTTTCAGAGCCGCGAGGGAAGGGTTTCCCTCTCGCGGTTCTGTTAAGCTGGCCGGGGCTGATGTGATGGGAAACAGGAAATGCCTGTTCCCATCAGCCCCGGCCGGCTTAACAGAGCCGCGAGAGGGAAAGAGTTCACTTCGTGGCTCTGAAAGCCACACCGAGGAGAGTGATCGAGGGAGGGCTCTGCCGGACAGGAGGGAGGGCTCTGTTGGGCGCATGGGGGCCCCGCGGGAGACACTTGATTGTGCCGTTGCTAGGGCGGCAGCGGCAGCAGCAAGTTAGTTTTTTCTTTTAAAGTTTTTCTGGACTGATGGGCAGAATGTTGTTTGCGTGGGGCCCCCTGAAACGCGGGGCCCTGTGCAAACAACATTCTTGCTCAATGGAGGGGCTGGCCCTGCGATCAGCTGTTCTGGTATACCCATGCTTCTTAACATGGCCCCGAGTTTCTCATGGTTTCATAGTCAAAAGCCTTGCTGTAGTCAATAGAACACATATAGATATCCTTTTGGTATTCTTTTCAAAGATCTATCTCATATCCACAATGATGTCTCTTGTTGCTCGCCCTTTCCTGTAACGAGCTTTATTAGGCAGTGTATTTCAAAGCCAAAGGACAATAAAACTAAAAGTCCACTTTCTGGTACAAATAAGGAGAACATCTTTCAAAAAAGGTTCCCCCTAATAATGCTCCCAAAATAGCTCAGTGCTTCATGGGGAACATAACAATTTCAAACATTCTTTCATATGACCCACAAGCCTGAACTCTGCTTCCTCACCAGGGTCAAGCTAGGGCTGTTGTGCAACAACTTTCCTACTGGGCTGAGATACTACCCCCCTGTGGCATGAGTAGGGATGATAACGTAAGTTTCGCCAGTGGTAGAAGAAAGGGACTGGTACCAGAAAAAATAATAGTAAAGCACATACGTTTTCTCTGGAGATAGGGAAATATAGACAATAGCCAAATAAAAGTAGCACTTAGACAAGTTGTATTGGGGGTTTTTTGGAGTAAGGTAAGTGTGACCTGAGTGTCGCTAAAATCTCTGTAGCATCAGGTGAATGTTCTTGTGCACGCACTTTCAGGGGTAGTGGCATAAGGCATAAGAGCCCTAGGAGGGAAACCCAAGATTTGGAGGGAAAGGGTCTTTTGCTTCTTTTCTGACACCCACAATCAAGCCCGGATTTAGGCAAAGGCAACGGAGGCAACTGCCGAGTCCAGGGCCAACTTCAGATAGGTGCCGGAACTTTCCCCTTGCTGCCATGTTTCAGTCCCAGTCGGGCTCAGCGTGGCAGCGGCAGTGAAGTGATTTTAAGATATTAGCACACTCCACAGCATACAAATTCTCGTGCTCTGCATCAGTCCTATGATGCACCGCCCCCTTTTCCCACATGTGCAAAAGTAGGGGAAAACCCCCAATGGGTCCTGCCCAGAGCACAAGGCCTTGCTTATCATGGCTCGTGCTGATTCCTAAAATCAGTTTGCTGCTTCTGCTGCTCCTGGACCAATTGCAGGTGAATAAGCAGCTCGGAGAAAGGGAAGTGCCAGAGGGGGGGGGGTACACAGACACTTCCCCCTTGTACCCACTCTGGCAGAAGACAGGCTTGAGGGGAGGGGGAACAGAGCACTGTAACCTTCCCTTTTTCCATGGGTGCCGAGCAAATAAATACGGCCCTGTCCACAAGTGCAGACCAGCAGGCAGTGATCCTATGCCTTGCAGGGTAGGGCTCTAAGGTACCAGCCCGATCCCAGGACAAAAGAAAAAGAGAGAAGGCGAGGAGATGGTGTCTTTCATCTTTTCTCTGCCTCCCAACTAGCAGGCTGAGCTGAGAAGGGTGGATAGCATCAGCATCTACAAATGAGGTCAAGGGGCAGAAAGGAAAACAAGGACAGAGTAGGATCTCCCAGTGGAAGAGGCTCTATTGGTGCTAACCTGGACAGGAGGATCCAAGTGTGAATGAGTGAGAGACCGGGGGCTTTTCCCCAGCAACTGTTGCTCTCACCTAATATTCAGTGAGGAGCCCACTGGTTTGGGACTGGGGCCAGGCTAAAGGATGGGATCCGTCTGGAGCTAACACAGCTGAGGTCTAAGAAGAATAGCCCCCCTCAATGTGGGAGATGAAGAGAGCAGTGTGCTGGAGACTGCAAAGGCATTCTTAGGAAGGAGGAGAAAGTTGTTCACCAAACCTCATGGAGTTATTTCCAAGAACCCATTCACCAACGAATGGCTGTTGGAGTACGGACACTGAGGGAGTAGTTGTGTAGGGTCTTGGAGACAGATCTTGATTTCCCCCTGTACCTTCTGGACCCATTGAAATATGAAGTTTATTTTACAACCCCATGAAACTGCGTCATCAAAAAGGTAGTTCACCAGGAGCCAGCCGCCGAAAGGGCACCCAAAAAAGCCTAGTGGGCCAATCAAGCCCCATTACATAAGGGTAAAGCAGGGCTGAAGAGCAAATGGATCAATCAAAGCAATGTAGCAGAGTACAGACATGAACAGGTCTCACAGTCTTATTAACAGTCTCCAACTTACGTGTCACTCTATAGTTTCAATAGGAGCAGCTGTTATTACACTGTGGGGCTGATTTTATAAGGGAAGTATGGAAAGTTATGCGTGCAGGTCCCTACTTTCAAGGACTTGCGTGTATGATGAATGGGTGCTTTAAGCAGTCAGTATTTTCTCAGTGTGTTCATAAGTCCTATCAGGTCAACTTTCAGTGTGACTGTGCACAGGGGTGGAGCTTGGGCGGAGCTTAAATTTATGTGTGTAAATGATAAAACATTATAACTTACTTGCGATTCTGAACAATCTAGGTGCAGGAATTTACGCCTGCTTGAGAGGTGTAACTGTTGCAACAAGATCGAGGTGCATCTTTACACCCCTATTTCATAAATAAAGTACGTGCGTACTTCACTTTATAAAATAGGCCCCAAATGCAAGCTTGGCAACATGAATTACCTGCACAGAGGTTTATAAAATTTCTTTCTATAAATTTTTCTTATAGACCAATGCATCCCGTCAATAACTGAAGGGGTCCTTCTTTCCTAACCTAAACTCTTTCAGTAACTCAAGCATTAGAGAAATGTCATTACTCTTAACCCTTCTTCTGCCATGCAAGTCTTGGATTCTTGTACCACACAGGTCATTGCCAAGTTCTGGACCCTGTACCCTTGATGCCTTTATGTGTCTCCCTCCCCAGGGACAAAGGAGTCTGTAACCACATTTAATTAAACACTGTAATTGTGTCACTACAGATAAGCAGTGTTTGAGCCTGGTATAAGCAGCTAGACTACAAGTTTATCATGTAATTGAGCTCAGTTACTAAATGTGTCCTGACCTGTGTGTGTGGAAGCATAAAAGGTCTCATCACTGAAGCACAGATGTCCTGGATCACAAGACGCAGTAGAGTCTCCAGACCACTGTTCCCTCTAAGCTGTGCGCGTGTGCGCGCGCACACACCTCGCCGAGCGAGCGCACATACTTTATAACAGAGCGCACAAAAATTACAGTTCTGATTCTGATAGAAAACAACACAGACATCTTAAAATTTAAAAGTTGTTGTGTATTTACATTTTTCACAAGTTCTACAGTATTATCTAGTGCAATCAATGTGGTGTACATACTGTATTCTGACGTGTAGTCAAATTTTAAAGTATAGAACTCTGAATGTCGTTATGTGCCGCACAAAAATTTAACCTTTCTTCAAAAGCTGCACAGCTGATATTTTATGCGCACACAGCCTACAGAAAATTAGAGGGAACATTGCTCCAGACCCAAGGATCCTCTCCCACACAATGGGCTACAGTGCCCTCCGTCCGTCTTCAAACCTATCACTGACTATCAAAGGCCAAGAAAACTTTTCTACCTGGCTGGCAGGCTGCAAACGTTTAGGCCTTTCACACAGAAATATGGGATTTTGGATAGGTGCATTGCTCTGGACTCGCTGGTCGTCTGGAGCAGGTGCTTTTCTCTCTTTTAATGGATTCAGAAACGCTTTCTGCCACTTTACAGCTCACAGTGGTTCTCTCTCCTGTGCAGGCTGCTTCCTCATTGCTTCCATACAGTCCTTCTGCACAAACTGACTTTTGCTGGCTTCTGGGAAGTCGTCAGTCTCAGCAGCCTCTTTGGGTCTCTTTGGCCAGTCCGTTTTCAGCACAGGGTACTTGCAATCTGCAGCACAACCTTCAGCTTCAGCCTCAGCCGGAGCTCACATCTGCCTGGCTCTTATCACTCTGTCTCTTGTCTCTCATCCTTCTTGGCTGCTCTTAGTTTTTGCAGCTCTTGGGTCTCTTTTGGTGCCGTCCAGCTCCTCTCCTGTCAGCCCAGCCCAAGGCAGCATCTTCCAACAGCTCAGACCTCCCTTCTGTCCCCATTACTGGAATCGGGAACAGGAGGCTGCCAGATATGTGGAAGTCAGGGACACAACTTAAAAATTGGGAACAAGCCCCGAAAATCAGGGACATCTGGTAAGCTTACTCTTGCTGCACTGGAAGAAGTTGATGATGTTGGCAAATCCCCACAAGGTGGCAGCAGGTCCAGCCCTACCACTAAGCAGAATTCAGGGGCGGCAGAGAGGTGCTGACACAGCTAGCAAGACAGTGGCATAGCAGCATTTTATAGCTGCTGTCTGTACAGTGGTAGGCCTTTGAGTCACCCATGCATGCATGCTCAAAGGTCTGCCATGTTCCACCTCCTCCAACAGGAATTTTGGATGAGGACCCGGTAGGCCAGGAATGTGCACAGTGATCAAAGGACTGCCACTGGGCTTGTTTCTTTTTGCTGCAGAAGCTTCGTTCAGAGGACAGATTACAGAATATATAGCTTATAATTTATCTGGATTTGATACAAAGCATACAAAGCAGTTTACAATTGAATGTATAGGAAATTAGTTAGAAAGGAACTACTATTGTCAATAGGAAAGGAAGAGATTTAACAGAAGGCAGAGGCAGGTGGCACAGCTTAATCACCCCTGTGGGTCCAGCCTGACCCCAAAAGCCTGTTCATAAAGAAGGGTCTTAAGGAGAACTTAGAATTTTAGTTAGCCTCAAGATGGATCTGGATTGGGAGGCAGTTCCACAGAGAGGTGGCGAGAAAAAAGAAAACCAAACTTCCAGAACTTTCATGCCATGCTTTGGTGGGTGGGGAATGAATAATCTGTTGCCATGCAATGTACTCAGGTAGCATGGGGAGGGGGGGATAAGGTATTAAAAGAGTAGACAGATAGGGACGATACTGTGCAAGGATTTGTGAGTCAGGGTTAGAATTTTATGGCGTATTGGGAGCTAGTGATATTGGGTCATTAGTGGTGTGATGGGTCAGATTTCCTTGCATGGGAAAGAATACTGAGGGCCGAGTTCTGATTGGATTGCAGTTTCTTGATCTCACAGGCTGAGACACCAGCATATTCTACATTACAACAGTCGAGTTGTAACCTTCACTTGATCCCACTTGTCCTTCTAACTATTGTCCCACCTCTCCCTTCCTTTCATCTCTAAGCTACTTGAGCGTGCAGTCAATCACCGTTGTCTTGATTTCCTCTCCTCTCATACCCTCTTGGATCCTTTACAATCCGGCTTCCGTCCCCTACACTCCACTGAAACTGCTCTTACTAAGGTCTCAAATGATTTGTTCTTAGCAAAGTCCAAAGGCTTTTACTCTGTCCTCATTCTTCTTGATCTCTCTGCTGCCTTCAACACTGTTGACCATAACCTTCTTCTTATCACTCTATCCTCACTTGGATTCAAAGACTCTGTACTATCTTGGTTCTCTTCCTATCTATCCCATCACTCTTTCAGTGTGTGCTTCGATGGCTCCTCCTCCTCTTCAACCCCACTACCTGTAGGAGTTCCTCAGGGTTCCGTCTTAGGTCCACTCCTCTTCTCTCTCTATACCCAATCCCTTGGCACCCTTATCTCTTCCCATGACTTTCACTATCATCTCGAAGTTAAACTAACCGGCCTGTAGTTTTCAACCACATCCTTACTTCCACTTTTGTGTAAAGGCACCACATGAGCCTCTCTCCAGTCCTTTGGCACCACTCCCGACTCCAACGAGGCATTGAAAAGGTCAGTCAGTGGAGCTGCTAGAACGTCCCCAAGTTCCCTCAGTATTCTCGGGTGTATCCCATCCGGTCCCATCGCTTTGTCTACTTTAAGTTGAGATAGTTTCTCACGAACACAGTCTTTTGAAAATTGTTCAAGATGTCCTTTGCTTCTGTTCCTATTTGTGTGTGTTTTCTGAGGTCCTGCTCCTGGTTCTTCATCTGTGAACACAGAACAAAAATATTTGTTAAGCAATTCCGCTTTATCCTTATCAGATTCTACATATTCCTCCCCTGCACCCTTGAGTCTGACAATGCCACTCTTGCCCTTCCTCTTCTCACTAATATATCTGAAAAATGTCTTATCCCCCCATTTTATTGCATTGGCTATTTCCTCCTCCTTTTGAATCGTTGCCTTCTTGACTACTTTACTAGCTTCTCTAAGTTTTTCCAAATACAGATGCCTGTCTTCCTCTCTCTGTGATCTCTTGTATTTCATGAAGGTCTCCCTCTTTTTCTTCACTTTTTCAGCTACTTCTTTCGAAAACCATAGCTGTCTCCTTTTCCTTTTACCTTTATTTACCATTTTAACAAAAAGGTTGGTTGCCCTTAAAATATCCCCTTTCAGTTTTTCCCACTGTTTTTCTACATCCCTCAGCTGTTCCCATCCAACTAACGACTCCCTGAGGTATTGGCCCATCTTCGCAAAGCTAGTCTTCCTAAAGTCTAAGATCCTCGCCTTTGAATGAATTCTAACAGCCCTAGTCCTAATACTGAAGCACACCATCTGGTGATCACTGGATGCAAAATGATCTCCCACTACAACATCAGAAACACTTTCACCATTGGTAAGCACCAAGTCCAGTATGGCCCCTTCACGTGTAGGGTCTGTAACCAATTGCCTGAATAGTTCTCCCTTTAGAGAATCCAGGATCTCCTTACTTCTAGATGATACTGCAGCAGGAATGTGCCAATCAACATCTGGCATATTGAAATCTCCTAGCAGTAGCACTTCCCCTTTCCTAGCAATGCTGCACATGTCTTCAATTAACTCTCTGTCCACCTCTTCCTCTTGTGAGGGAGGTCTGTAAATCACACCAATGTAAATAAATTTCTCTTTCCCTCTTTCTAGTTTAACCCACAATGCCTCCCCTCTCCCTTTTAAGCTCTGTAATTCCAAAGCTTTAATAGTAGTTTTTACATATAGTGCCACTCCTCCTCCCCTACTTTCTACCGTGTACTTTCTGAATAAAGTATAGCCAGGTATAGTGTGGTGAACAGCGCCCTCCTGAGCCTATGGAGATAGTAGAAAATCCTGAGGGTCAGCAGGATTTATACCAAAATGACAGGGCAAGGAAAAAAGAGAGACTCTATTCCTCAGAGCTGAGTAGGGAGACCAGCCCAGGGGAGGAGCCCTGCAGTTCTGATTGGGCACACCCAGCCCTAGGAAGGGGCGTGTCCAAAAGAGAATGTACATTTAAACCAGAGCATGGCTCTGAAGAGGGAGGACCAATAAGAGATCCGAGTAGAGGACGGATAAGAGACCCGAGGGGAGGACGGATAAGAGATCCGAGTGAAGGACGGATAAGAGATCCGAGTGGAGGACGGATAAGAGATCCGAGTGAAGGACGGATAAGAGATCCGAGTGGAGGACGGATAAGAGATCCGAGTGGAGGACGGATAAGAGATCCGAGTAGAGGACGGATAAGAGATCCGAGTAGAGGACGGATAAGAGATCCGAGTAAGGGAAGGACGAGAGACCCGAGTGGAGGAAGCACGAGTGGAGGTGGTACAAGGAGTACAAGAAGTACAAGGAATACAGGAGGTAAAGGAAGGAAGGAATATTGGAAGAAGAAACAAGGAGATGGTTGGAAAGCCAGTGGAGTGATTAATGATACTTTGGAACCTGGCATAAGAAGAAAACCTGCACAATCCTATTCCAGGGAAATAAGCAGAAGTCCCACGCAGAGAGGATTTAACCTTGAAGTGGATAGCCCTTGGAAGGCATCGCCTTGGGGGAGAAAGACTTCAGGACAAGCACAGGTGAAAGAGCAATCATTCCCTGAAACGTCGTTTGTGCCGGAGAGCAACAAACAGATCAGCTGGAGAGCCTGGGAGCCATCTGCAGGCAGAAGTGCTGCACAAACAGTGAGTAATTGGCCACCCGGCTGCCAAGCTGAATATAGAGATAATTCTTCCTCCTATGAGTCAATTGCTAAAGAAACTAGCAATTATCCTAATACCTTTATCTTAAAGGAAGAGAAGACAAACAGCCTTGAGCAGAAGGGAAAAGCTATAGCAGATAGTAGTGCCCTCTCTCATAAGGAACAGGCTGAATTGCTACTTCAGAGCTTCCAACAGTTTTTAGACTTACAGGCTAGAAAACAGCTAGTATCACAAGAGGCAAATAATTCAGCACAGCTTGAAGGAGTAACCCAGGGAAATACAAGCATACCTGAGTGTGAACAAATGGACTGTACATTCTGTTGTATAGGAAAGCCAAGCTGAAGGGAACTGCCTTTATCGTGTGTGAGCTGAGTTCTGTAAAGCTGTTGTATTGCCGTGAAAATGGAAGTTCTAATTACCTCCACCTGATTCTCAGCATAGTGAAAGTAACTGTGGCTGTAAGAGGTGCAGTGAAGCCAACTGACCTCTGGAGGCAAAAGAGAGCAATTTGCTGGAAAGAGAAAAAGCAGCATTTGTATTTTAAGTTGCATTTAACCTGAAGTTTCTGTTTGCCTTTGGAAGCACCCTTGTTTGCATGTGATGGAACATTTACCTTTTACTTTAATAAAATACTTATTATAAAGAAACCACAACTACAAGTTTCTTTAATTCGGAGTGAGAAGAGCTGGAACTACAACTCCCAGCATTCCTGGGGGCAAAGGTTTCCTCCTTCCCTCACGAAGTACAGCGGCTGCCCATGTCCTTAACCCCTTGAGCCGGGCAGGGTCGCCGCAATAGTTACATCCCAATCATGGTTTTCTGTGAACCATGTTTCTGTAACTGCCACTAAATCCAAGTCAGCCACTCCCACCAAAGCTTCAACATCAGGGATCTTATTTCCCATGCTACAGGCATTTATACACACTGCTTTCCATATGTTACCCCTGTTACCCATTTCCATAAAGTTATTTAATGTATCACCTACCTGGGGGCTTTCACTTACCTGGGGGCTTTCTTCACCCATCCCCAACGAATCTAGTTTAAAGCCCTCTTCAGTAGATTAGCCAGTCTACTACTGAAGACGCGTTGACCTTTCTTGGACAGATGGATGCCATCTCTGCTCTGCAACCCTTGGAACAGCATCCCATGGTCTAGGAAACCAAAACGCTCTCGATGACACCATCCATGCAGCCATGCATTCATCTCCAGGATGCAAGCCTCTCTGCCTTGGCCTTTACCCTCAACAGGGAGGATTGAAGAGAACACCACCTGTGCACCTAACTGCTTCACCCTCTGTCCCAGCCATGAAGTCACTTTTGATACGTTCTGAGGTATACCTGGCAGTATCATTAGCTCCAACATGGATTAGCAACATTGGGTAATAGTCAGTGGGCTTGATGAGTCTCAGCAAACTCTCCATAACATCTTGGATTTTGGCACCAGGCAGACAGCATACCTCTCTGGACATCAAGTCTGGTCGGCAGATGGACGCCTCAGTACCCCTCAGAAGAGAGTCTCCAACCACCACTACCCTTTGTTTCCTTGTGGTTACTGATTCTTCAACTTTGGGGTACTTGAGCTCTGGTTCTTCCCTTTCCAGGGATGCTTTCACCTCCTCCACTTCCAGGGCTGCATAATGATTCTTCAATTCAAGGGCTGGAGAAGTTGGATTTGTGATTTTGCAGGCCTGGTGACATGTGTCCAACCATCGACATTATGTTGGCACCCATCTTCTCCTCTGCTGGAGAGCTTGGTTGCTGCAAGAAGCATCTCATCAATGTACTTCTCACTGTCTTGAATGCTCTTCAGCCTCGCCACCTCCTCTCTGAGTTCCTCCACTTGTTTCCTCAGAGCTTCAGCATGCAGGCACCCTGCACATGGAGCCAGTCCTTCAACTGGCATTAGGACATCTGTCTGGACTGAGGCAGAAGCTGTAACGGGGGCAACAGCTTTAGCGATACAATTTTTCCCAGCCATTGTTCTGTTCATGGAGCTTAGGTATCTGTTAAAGCAAAAGAGAGAGATCTACCAAGTACCAGCCGGTTTCCCAGCTGTCCTTTCAGAGAAAAAGCAGTTAAATCTCCTTAATTATTTTCAAAATGTGCTGGTCCAATTCTCTGTGCTTTGTCAAATGGGGAGGTGCCTTATAAAGCAAGACTACTCGCTAGGGGTGGGTGGGAGTTGGGGTGGGTAGGGAGGGAACTAACTCCTGATTAGGTGTTAGCAGTTACCAAAGCTGAGGAGGTTACTGGAGTTCAACCACCTACTGTGCTCAAGGAAAGTCCCACTAAAGCACCAAAAAAAAGTAACCTTGCTTTAGAAATGTACAAAAAAACCTTTTAAGAGCTCCCAGTCAGAGAGCTAACAACTTAATATAATAAAACAAACCCTTAAATCCTTACTGTTGGTTGATCTGGAGAGCTTCTGTAGGAAAGCCTGAACAGGGCAGGGCACTGGAGCCTTTTATGCAGGCCCTCAGCTGCTCTCAGGAAATCAGGCCCACTAACTCCTGATTAGGTGTTAGCAGTTCCCAAAGCTGAGGAGGTTACTGGAGTTCAACCACCCACTGTGCTCAAGGAAAGTTCCACTAAAGCACCAAAAAAAGTAACCTTGCTTTAAAAATGTACAAAAAACCCTTTTAAGAGCTCCCAGTCAGAGAGCTGTTGTTGTTGTTGTTAAGTACCGTCGAGTCGGAGTCGACTCATGGCGACCCTCTGGATAGCTATCCTAAATTGTGTTCGGTCTTCAGTCAGGCGGCTCATTGTTGACAGACTGGTACCCGTAGCTGCTGTTATTGTATCGATCCATCTCTTTGCTGGCCTTCCTCTTTTGCGTTGACCTTCTATCTTGCCAAGCATGATGTCTTTCTCTAATGATCTCTCTCTTCGCATGATGTGTCCAAAGTATGAAAGTCGAAGTCTTGTCATCTGAGCTTCTAAAGAAAGCTTAGGTTTGATCTCCTCTAGTATCGACTGGTTTGTTCTTCGGGCAGTCCATGGTATACACAGTATTCGCCGCCACCACCATAATTCAAAGGCATCAATTTTCTTCCTGTCTGTCTTTTTCACTGTCCAGCTTTCACATCCATATGATGTTATTGAAAATACCATGGCTTGAACAAGCCAAATCTTTGTATGGAGAGAGACATCTCTGCTCTTGACAATCTTATCTAGGTCTTTCATAGCCATTCTGCCAAGAGCAATGCGTCATTTGATTTCTTGACTGCTTGTTGCTTCTTTACTGATAGTTGATCCAAGTGGGTTAAAGTTGTTCACAATTTCAATTTCTTCTCCTTCAACAATGAACCTGTTGATTATGCCAGTTGTCATGATCTTTGTCTTCTTTACATTAAGGTGCAGGCCCATTTTGAGACTATGTTCTTTGATTGTGAGAAGCAAATGTTTCAGATCATCTTCACTTTCAGCCAGTAATGTAGTATCATCAGGATAACGAAGGTTGTTGATGAGTCTTCCACCAATCTTCACACCTCGGTTGTCTTCATACAATCCTGCTTCTCTGATGATTTGTTCTGCATATAAATTAAACAGGTAGGGGGAAAGTATGCAGCCTTGTCTTACACCTTTGCTTATTTTAAACCATTCTGTTTCTCCTTGTTCCGTTTGAACTGTTGCTTCTTGATCAATGTACAGATTGCGCAAGAGAACGATCAGGTGTTCTGGTATACCCATGCTTCTTAATGTGGCCCAGAGTTTCTCATAGTTTACACAGTCAAAAGCCTTGCTATAGTCGATAAAGCACAAATAGATATCCTTTTGGTATTCTTTAGTCTTTTCAAGGATCCATCTCACATCCGCAATGATGTCTCTCGTTCCTCGCCCTTTCCTGAACCCTGCTTGCACTTCAGGTAGTTCTTGTTCCAGGTATGGTTCTAGTCTCTTTTGAATAATCTTCAGTAGAATCTTGCTAGCATGTGGGATCAGAGCGATTGTCCGATAATTTCCACAGTCAGTTGGATCACCTATCTTTAGTATTGGTACAAACACAGATCTTTTCCAGTCAGTTGGCCATGATGTTGTCTTCCATATTTCTTGGAAGAGCCTTCTAAGTATGGAAACAGCTGCATCAGATTGCTGCAATACTTCTATAGGAATGCTATCAATGCCTGGTGCTTTGTTCTTTGATAAGGCTTTCAATGCTGCTTCAACTTCTTCTTTCATCACCAATGGTTCCCGATCATAAGGTACAGGTTGAAACGGCTGTTGGTCCACTTGATCTTTATCATATAAAAACTCTGTATAAACCTTTTCTTGATCTTCTCAGCATCATTCAACATAGAACCTTGAGCATCTTGTAACATTCCAATTCGAGGCTGGAACTTTTTCTTTAACTCTGGTAGCTTTAGGAAAGCCAATCTTGTTCTTCCTCTAATAGTTTCTGTTTCTATTTCCTTGCAAGTGTCATTGTAGTACTTTTCCTTGTCCTGTCTTGCTGCACGTTGGAAATCTCTGTTGAGTTCTGCGATTGTCTTTCTTTCTCCTCTGGCTTTAGATTCTCTGCGTTTCTGGGCAATTTTCAGAGTTTCTTCTGTCATCCATTTTGGCCATTTTTGCTTTTTCACTTTTTGTAGAAGACTTCTCGCTTTCTTCCAACACAACCTTCTTGATGTCATTCCATAACACAACACAAGAAAACGGAGGTGTTATTTATTACACGTAACCAAAATTTCACTGCTCCATCCTTTTTGAAAGTGAATGATGCTAACCTCCAGACCAAGACCACCATCAGATACCTCGGTGTCACTTTAGACCAGAAATTAGATATGAAAGCACATATTAGTAATATTGTAAGAGCAGTATATCACAAAATACGCTCCCTTAGACACCTTCGATCCTTGCTAGAGCCAGACGATTTTAGAACCATCTATCAGGCGCTAATCATACCTCATTTTGATTATGCGAACTCAATTTTACAAGGTCTTCCACAAACCACCTTACACCCACTTCAAATGGCTATGAATGCTGCAGCTAGAGTCCTTCATGGAGCTTCCCGGAAAGACCATATCTCACCTATTCTAAAACATCTTCATTGGCTCCCAATTCAAAGTAGACTCACTTTCAAAATTTTACTAATTACATTCAAAGCCTTCAAAGAACTCTCATCTTCATCAATATCAGACTTGATCCAAACACCACCCCTCAATAGAGACAGAAGGTCAGTAACACTCAATACTCTGTTAGTCCCTAAATCAATATCACAGTGTACCAAAACTACTTCAGACAGGGCCTTTTTATTCTGTGCTCCAAGGTGTTGGAATAGCCTCCCTCAAAACATCCGAGCAATACCAGACCTTTTGCAGTTTCGCAAAGCTTTGAAACACTACCTCTTCCTTTTATCTTATCCAGTAAACAATAAAGACATCTCAACCAACCCACAGACCTTCCACTCATACACATACAATACAGATACCCCACAGACCACATACACACAAAACTGAAGCCATGATGATATTATGACTATGTTTATTAATTATATACCCTGTTATCCGAGTTATATTCTCCTGTTTTCTGTAAACACAAAGTACTGTTGAATTGTGTATCTCACTGTTTTTTGTGAACCGCGCTGATGCCTAATAGTGCGGTATATAAGAGTCTATAAATAAAATAAAATAAAAAATAAATAACTCTTCCGGAGCTCTGTCATTTGTATCTAAAGCAGCAAATCGATTTTGCAGGCAGTCTTTAAATTCCAGTGGTATATTCTCAAGGTCATATTTTGCTGCATTCATGAGTGGTTTACTCTTTTTCAACTTTAGCTTGAGTTTGCATACAAGTAGTTAATGAGAGCTAACAACTTAATATAATAAAACAAACCCTTAAATCCTTACTGTTGGTTGATCTGGAGAGCTTCTGTAGGAAAGCCTGAACAGGGCAGGGCACTGGAGTCTTTTATGCAGGCCCTCAACTGCTCTCAGGAAATCAGGCTATCAAGATATTGTACACAACATACTTAAAATGCAAGGGTGTCAATAATGTTGATGACAACTGCAAAACGGTTACAAATAGTACAGAATAACAAAGTCACATTATTAAATAATACAAAGAAATTCTATCACATCATATCCCTATAAACTGTCTCCTTTTAACTTACAGAATAAAATATAGCCTTTTTATCCTCACATTCAAAGCACTGTATTCATGTGAGCCACAATGCCTCTCTGATTTAATAACACCTTAAACTCCTATACATTCCGTCTGCTGTCAAAATCACAACCAACTCGTTTCTTCATCTTCCTCTACCCATTTTCTGATCTTGTGCGACACTACTTTTTCACAAGTCCATGTGGAACTCCCTCCCTCTATACTTGAAGAAGGAGAACTGATTCATGAGGTTCAAAATGCTGTAAAAGCTGTAAAAACCCGATTCATTTGAGTTGGCTTATGCAAACTATGTTTAGACCAACATTTTCATGAACCAGATTATCTGTTCCAGTACCTGGGGGATGTATGACAGCTACAGTTTCTCTCTCCTTTTCTTTTTCTCGTCCTTGTTTCATATTCTCTACTTTATTTCTATATTTTTAATTTTTTTAGATTGTTTTAATGTTTTAAATGAATGTACTTCTTTTACTTTTGGATCCTCATCTGCTTAGTCTCCTATGTATTTCGTTACCATTCCCTAAGATTTATCCTTGTCCTCGTCTGTTGTGTTGTCTGTCTTGACTAGATTGTAAGCTCTGATGAACGGGGACCGTCTTTTAGATGTGTCTGTACAACGCTGTATATGCCTTGTAGCGCTATACAAATGATCAGTCATAGTAATAGTAGTAGTATTAATATACACCAACTTGAAAATCGTTGGGAAAAGCAGTGTAGCAAATAAATGAACATAACCTAACATACTGTAACTGCGCACAGTAGTCAAGGTGCAATCGCCCCATGGAGTGACGCAGGTATTCTAATATCCTTTGTTTTAGTCTCCAAATCTTTTTCATAACGCCTAGCATTCTATTATCTTTATTGGCTGCCGCTGCAAACCGAGCAGAGGATTTCAATGTATTGTCCTTGATGACACCTAGATCCTTTCCCTGGGTGGTCTCGCATGATCTCCACCAACATGTTTAGGGATCTTCATTCACACTATCGTCCCTTCAGCTCTCTCAACTGCTGTCTCATCACCTCTTTCCTCCTCTAGGACTTTAATGTATTTTTATTGTAAACTGCTCTGATGCTACAAAGGAAATAAACAATGCACACAATGCTATCAAAGTCTGCTAATGAGGCAATGTCTTCCTATGACACTATATTCTGCTTGGATGCACTCGCACGTCCTTTCCACGCCCTGTGAGGGGTGCTGTATCTCAGTCCTGGCTCTCCTGAGTGATTTTGGCTTAAATCCTATACCCTTGCTGACTTCCTACATTTGAAATTCATGCTAACCTCTTTTCAGTCAGCCATAGCACTCACCAAGCAAAAGCACTATTTCCATCTAACTCTCTTGCCTCTGACCCTTGTCATCTCTTTGCTACATTCAACTCTCTCCTCAAGAGGTGCCTCCTCCCTCAACCCCTCCTTCGCTTTTTGCCCAGACTTTAGCTATTTCAGTGACAGTCCACAAGATTAGTCTTGAATTCTTCAGAGGGTCACCTCCATCCCTCCTTCCCCCTCTTCAATCCCGAATCCTTCCCTCAACATCAGTCGCCCTTTCATCCTTTTCTAAAGTAACTGAGGAGGAAACTGCAAATCTTCTCACCTCCAAACTCCATATGCAGCAGAAGACGCTATTTTACAAATACGAACGTGTGAAAAGTCAACAAAGGAGCCTCAGGGACTTGCATATGTGCGTGCCCGCGTGTAAATGTTTGTAAGTGCACATGCATCCTGGCCATTTTGCAAACCTGGACATCGTGCCTCTCTTCCACAATTATAGACTATTCCATGTTCGCCAAAGCAACATGCCTCTGAAGCTCTGCCTACCTCGTGGGTCCTACGCGTGGAATAGAGAATATTCTCGCTGCTGTCTGTATCTTTGTATTAGTGAACTTAGTTCAGCGTTTTTAAGGGAGTAGGGATACCTAAATTAATATAAAGGCCTTTAGGATTATTTGGTATATTTTAAGCTATTATTTTTTGTTTGCTTCCCAATGAACTGCTAATAATCCGAAAATACATTGTGGTGTCAAACTTCACTCTCTCTCTTAGTTGAGATAATGAACTGTAAGTTAAGGGATATGCCAGGATGAGTGGGAGTTGGGGAGGGGGTGGGAAAAAGTCGGACTGTCTGTTTTCCTTTAAGGCTATAAGGACCTACCTAAATCTAACAGAAATTAATTAAAAACCTTTAGAGCAGGCTGCTGTCTTCAAATGGTGAGCTCAGATGAGCAGGGACTGTCTGTTACAGCACTACATACACCTTATAGTGCTACACAAATGATTAATAGTAATACTTGCTTACATCGACCTAAATCTAACAGAAATTAATTTTAAACCTCTAAAGGAAGCCGAAATGTACCAATAACATGCGGATCCATGACTCATTGCAGCGTTAACTGCTGGGAGCACGGAAAGCATGTTCTTGGCGGCTACACAGGGCCCTGCTCTGGCACGACAATAGCACGGGTGCACTCAAAACCACCTATGGAGGTGAGGGCGAGTACACCCATGATACTTGCCTACCGTGCATGGTGCTCACCCTACCTACTCTCCACCCCCAACACTCCCACTAGCTGTCAACGCATGTCCAGAGCGCGCCAGACCCGTGCTGACAGCTAGCGCTCTTTAGTAAAAGGGTCCCTTAGTGTCATGGTAAATATTTCATTAAAAAAAACCTGAAGGAATATAACCATATAGAATCAAACCACACCTCCAGGACAGACACCAGCGCCCACAGTGAAGTAGATTAAGGCCTCATTAGATTAGAGCCAATGCCAAGCTCAGTGATCTTCATCGCTTGGTCATGAATCCCAATAAATCATCTTTTTATTGTTTCATTCAGATAGCAAGTCCCACTCTATAAAAAGTCATTTTCATATGTTCATCTGTGTCATTATTATATATGAAAAACTCTCTTCTTCACCATGCTTGTCCTGGGGGTGTTTGACAGTAAATATTCAGTCACAGAAATTGAGCACATTACATTTTATTTTTGCACTCTTATCTTGTGAAACCTCACAAGGCTAATCCTATCTATTATTTTTGAATACATCTTTGAACCAGTAAAGGTTAATCTACTTCATATACATGTGACTGTGTGCCAGGTGGTCTGCATGCATAAAATAAATTCCAGTATAAGAGACACATGAGACTCATGTTATCTTGCAGAATTTGCAGCCAGGTTAAGGACCCAAGTAAAATATGTCTTTTACTTCCTGCCCGTTTGCTTAAAATGAAGCCGGTTTTGGCAGGAGTTATGCAGCCTCTTGATTTTCTTAGCAGGAAATTATCTGAGTCTGAGAAGAACTATCCAGCTCACCGACAAGAATTTATGGCATTAAAATGGGCCATGTAGACAAGCTCCATGAGTTCCTCTATGGGGCCAAGTTCACAGTGTGCATGGAAACATTCCACAGACATACGTGTCAGCTACGGCCAAACTTAATGCCACAGGCCACAGCTTGCAGCATTAGCTACAGATGACTTCAGTCTGAAACACCACCCTAATAAAGTCAAAATTGATGCTAATGCATTATCTCAGAAAATGTATAGAGGGGATTCTGTTGACCCATGGATACAAGTGCCAGAAGATAGAGTTAAGGCCTTGTGTCAACTTACTAGTATAACCACTAGGAACACTTGCTAATATTGCCAACTTGCAAAGAAATATTGAACCGACTCTATGTAAATATCACATACACGTTCAGAGAAGTGATCCCAGTCCACCTGAACTTTTTAGATAGCTAAAAAATTGCCATAAGCCAGGCTACATCCATAACGTCAAAACATGCAGATGTAGTTCTATTCAGGGAGTCGAACTGCTTGATGATGAAAGATGACTTAATCAGATTAGCAAGGATGCACGCGCATTCCCTTTATGAAATAGAGAACACATTTGTAAATTTTGGATTCAGCCAGGCCATGCCCTAACCAAGCTGCCAACATACTCTCTTGCGATTTCTACATAATATGGAGATCCACGTGTAAATGTAGGCTTTTATAAAATCACCATTTACATGTGGATGCCATTTCCATATGTGAAGTCCAGAATATCCATGTGGAAATTTTGAATAAAACTTCTAAAATAACCCCTTCTTGTGTGTTAATTTGTAGTTAATGCACAGTCAATTGATTTAGCAGTCACTAAATTTCTGTAAGGTGAAATAACAAATCAAGCGTATACTAACAGACGCACGTCCTTATTATTCTCTATAATAATACTCTTGGTGCAAAGTTTCAGTTTTGTCATCTTGATGTGGTAAACTCAGGCCCATCCCTGCAACACTGAAGTACCTGTTACATTTGTTTATATTTTATCTTATGTTTTCTGGAACTGGCTTAAAGTATTATCGTGTCATCATGGAGTAATGAGTGAATTTAAGCAAAATATGATGATCTATTTGGGCTGTTTTGCTTGTGTGAGCTCTATGTGAAAACTGGTCACCGGAAGGTTTAAAATTGGTTTCCCAAGTGTTGATCACCAAGATAATTGGTGCCTTGCCATTTTATGTAGGTGTGTGGTGAAATAAGAATTGTTTTTCCAGGGTAATGCATATTCCTTCTTCTGCTCAGCAGTCATTTTTGGTATCATGCAGTTACAAGTCTCTTTTAGGTTTGGAGGGGCTAGCATAACCTCATAATGTACTCTCCGTAGGGTCCCTGCTCAAGAAAGATGTCATGCAGGGATAATATGGACGGGGGTGGAAGGGTGGGGGAGTTGGTGTCTTACTTACTAAGCCCCATTTGTAGAAGTTCCCAGAAACTGGAGGGCACGGTTTGAGTGAAGGAGGGGCACAGTGCTCCGATCTGGAAGGGTTATAGTAGAAGACTGTAGAGTGGTAGGGGATTGTGAAGACAATCTGCCTTCCTAGCCAGGAGCACCATACCCCACACGTATGGGTGCCCCATACCCCACTGGCACTCCTTGTGACCTTGGGCAAGTCACTTAGCCCGCCACTGCTTCAGCTACAGACTTAAACTGTAAGCCCTCAGGGGACAGGAAAGTATCTACGTACCTGAATGTAACTCGCTTTGAACTACCATTGGAAAGGCGTAAGCTAAATACCAATTAATAAATAAATTCATCGACTCAGTTTAAGGAGAACTCACAGTGGTGGCTATGGAGAAGGAGAGATCCAGGAGAAATCTAGCATGAAGGGAAGGAAGCCAGCAGGGCAGACCCACACCCAGCAACGAAAGGAGTGGTAAGACATGATGGTTGCTTCATGGACAGGAGATCACCAAGAATACTGTAGGAGGTGAGGGAGACCTGCTTATTCTGGTGAGTGCCCAGGAAGGGTTATCCAGGAGCATAAATTGTCTGGAGGAAGTGTCAGTGGTGTAGCGAAAGAGGAGGCAGGGTTCTTAATCTGGATCCCGCAGCAACACCAAGAGGAGGAGAGGAAGAGGAGTCTATAGGGTTCCACAGGGAGCCATGAAAGTCTAACCACAGAGGAAGGAACAAGATCCTGGACTGTGTCCCTCTCTCAGCAAACCTGGGCTACTTTCTTCATTTAGACTATTTGCCTACGTTTATTCATCTCTCTGCTTTTGCATATTTTCATTCGTCTGGGGAGAGCCCGGTCAAGGCTTTTGGTTCATCTATTTGGGACTGCCATGTTTTGGTCTGCCCTTCAGTCTCTTTTCCCATCCCAGACATTGGAAATTATGCTCGCCGTGTCCACTAGGACCCTTCAATAATGTGCTGAAGCATAAACCAAGAGACAGAAAGAAGACCGGTCAGCACAGTATGGTTGTTATCTGTTTGTAGCACCTCTGGGATCCAGAGCCAGCCTCACCATTAGGCGCGGTAGGCAGTTACTTACGGCGGCAGCTTCTGAGGGGTGGAACAGGCCGTTGCATAGGTCCTGACAGCCGCACAACTTAATGGACCATCAGGGAGAGTGGGCACTCAGGTAAATGGCTGTTAGAAACTGCCTTCTGTATGCCTGCATATATGAGAGTGCAACATTTATTGTTTAAAAGTACGATATCCAGTCATGCATTTTTACAGGATTGTTCTGGGAGGTGTGATATTGGGACAATCATGATTGTTGCATTTAATTATAAGAACCTCAGTGAATGGGACCTACTGGCCTGAACGTTAATTGGAGTTGGGGAGGGTGCAAGGCTGAAGGCTCAACTAGGACGCCTTATACCCTTGCACCGACCTTGCTTGGGTCCACCCTCATCTCTACGGCATAAGGACCTGTAAACCAGTTAAGAAAAGATGGTCTTGATATTCAGCAGCGGTGGCTAGAACCACTGAAGGGGCTAGCTGCTGCCGCTGAACGTTAGACCCAGTTATTCAATGATGAGGCCATTTCTAGGTCCCGGCATTGAATCTCTGGGTTGCTCAGATTGCTACGATAGTCAGCCGCTGCCCAGTTACCTTCAGCGGTGAAAGTTAAGCCAGCCTTTACTGCGCCTGACTTTCTCTGGGCTACAATAACTGGACAGCGGCTCAATATCACCGCTGCCTAGTCATCGCTAAGTTCCGCCCCCAGAATGTCCCTGGAACACCCCAATGCTAACCGGTTAGCATCAGGGTGTCAGCAGCAGCACCCATAGATATTCAGCAGTACTAACTGTATTAGTGCTGCCGAATATCCCAGCCAAGGAGATTAACATGGTTAGCAGGTCCGCACAGTTAACCGATTTGTTTAAGTGCTATTTGGAGATGTTATTTTGAGGCTGGATGGTTTATTTTTATGATGGGTTTTTGTGTGCAACGCATGTATGTTTTTATCCTGTGTTTACTTATTTTAAGTATGTGATGTGCTATTTTAAGTTTATGTAACATATTATGAATGTGATATTGTAATCTGCCGAGAGTATTTAGATTGGTGGAGAACAAATTTGCATAAATAAATAAACCTATTTTAAGTGAGCCCCAGCCAAAAAGAGTTTGAGAACAGAAATCCACAACTTCAGCAGAACAAGAAAAGGCACAAATCTGTCTTCAATAGCACCAGTGTTTTTTCCCTAGCAAAAAAGGTGTTGGTATTCGTAGGAAGGGCTCTTTCCTTGGACCATGGGTCAGTTTTAGCAGGCAATGAAAAAGGTGCCGGTACTCAGTACCCTCAGTACTACTTAGTACCCTGCATAGTGCTCGAGTGTCCTTCTGCTTTATAGGATCCGCCAGGCCTTAAAACTGTTCAGAGGTCAATGCACCCTTTCTCTATCCCTCTGTCTTTCAGGATGGCGATAGCTGTACAACTAGAACCTAATACAAATCAGAAAAGACTCGCATACCCCACCCTGTCATGATACTCTTGGGAACGCAAGATCCCTGCCACAGTCATTTTTGAGTTTAGTAGGAAAAAAATTCAAAACAACAGCAATATTTTATTGCATTAACATTATGTAAACACACTGAGTTTGGAAAACACAAGTTTCAGACTGGAAGCCACTGTGGCTGGATGACGTGCTTCAGAAATATGAATATGCTTCGAGTTGAGTCAGGCCTAGAGAAGAAAAAAAAGAAGGCAATTGATAGGGTCTTGAATTTAAAATCTATGGCTTTACAGAGCTATGAATTAATGAAATGAGTTGTTCCTAAACTATTAAGCATGGGGGGATACAGCGCTGTACATTATCGCCATCTAGTGGCAAGCCTCCTCATGACTTGGCTGCTCGCAGCTTTATAATCACACAGCAAATTGATTCCAGCGCTCCTGTTTTCTCTGGGAAAGACAGCAAAATCCAAATTCAATTGCTGGGATCCGCCCAGTCCCATGTAATTCTACTAAACAATAGGGCATAAGAGGAGTTTTTCTTTTTATTTTCTTGAATAATTAGTCATAGCATTAACTCTTTCCAATTGTATTTATTTAAAATTAGTCATTGCACTGTCTGACTGTGAAATTCTCCAGACCCAGCAACAGATGAGCTTTTAAATTAAAGCTATGTGAATTGAGGGAAGCTCTTGAATGCTAATACAGTTCTGAAAAAAAAAACGTGTCTGAACTGCGGACTTGTCCTCTCTTCGCTTTTACAGCCTCACAAACTATAAATAGCACATATCTGTCTGATTTATCACTTTAGGTGGTGGGGAGAGGTTGCCCAGTGTTCAGCGGACTGCAAACCACAGAAGCCAGGATTCAAATCCCACTGGTCTCCTTGTGGCCTTGGGCAAGTCACTTAATCCTCCATTGCTCCAGGGTAATACCCACTTTACCTGAATGCAGGGCTAGTGCTAGGGTTTCCGGTGTCCCCCTGCAGCCTATAGATCAGCGCCCCTCCCTCAGTACCATTAATGCTGGCTAGACCTCATCCCCCTTTTTCCCAAAACTCTTTTCTGAACTCTTGGCATGATACCAAACAACAAGAAGGGCTCTGCAACTCCAACATAACTCCTCTGAAGCTGTGTACTGGACCGGCAGGGTGTTCATGGAAATATATATTCTGCAAGAAAACAAAGAAAATGAAAGATGCTCGCACTCCAAGGAACTAAAAGAAAAAGCGAGAACAACAGTGCAGTTTATAACACCAAATTATAACTCATTTTATTTTGTTGTTATAAATTGCGTCGTGGTTCTTGCTGTTTTTTTTATGAACATATATTCTGTCTCCACAGAAACCCCTCCCTCGACAAGAGTGCAAAGCAGGGACTAGGACATTCACTCCTAAACTTAATATATATAAATGTATATGTGAAAATCTGATTCTGGTTTTCTCCAGTACCAGGCATATTGTGAACTAATACAAAAGCCTACAAAAGTCACTGTGGATCTACAAAGCAAATCTACCATACCGTACCAGTAGAACTTCCAAAACTTACACAAGGAGCCTACCCAGAACAAAGCAGCACGGTATATATTATAGCAGGCCCTAGAACATCCAGACACCTATTTAAAAAGCTGAACAAAATACATTACTACAGAACAGATCCCTGTGTGCAAACTCCATGTTAGCAGAATACCTGGCCTCGGTCACACACTCAGAACACAGACCCTCACATAAAACCGAATAAACTACAACCTAAAAATGAAATTATGTAGATAAAAATTAAACTGAAACCCCAAGAAGCTAGACTCTGCATACAGTGGAAAGACCAGAGAAACTGAACGAGATGCTTTTCCCTGCACTGTGTAAAATATAAAGGGACATGTTTACTAAGTGCATTAGCTGCTAACGCGGTGGTAACGTGGGATTATCGCCAGGAAGTATCAGCTGACATGAGTAAATGCCACTAGCACAGGGCTTTCCTGCACTATCTGCAGATCATATATTAACTGAGCACCTGGATGGAGAGAGGTCAGAGAGTGGGAGTGCGTGTAAGGTGTGATTACCGTGGACGTCGACAGCGCCTGGTAACCGCAAGTTGGGCAGATATCGCAGGTGCAGCAAATGCCACCTCAGTGGGTGGTGTTAGCTGCATCTGCAGTACTGCTGCCCCATGATCCCTGCAGTTTGGCAACATTATCTTCTTGGGAAATGCACCTCCAACAGATAACACATGGGTTAGCTGCAAAAGCCTAACGCACCTTAGTAAACATGCCCCAAAGATAGTGCAAAGTCTGATTACTGAATTTAAAATACAATTATTTTCTTCTACCTTTGTCGCCTGATCGTTTTGTTCTCTGTTCATGCTGGTTCCAATCCAAGGTTTCTGCTCTTTTCTGTCTCTTATCTCTCTTTCTACAGTCCCTAGTCCACCTGCCATTTCTTGTCTCTTCTTTTGTTTTCTTCAATTCTTTCCATCTTGGATATTGATCTTTTCCTTTCTGCTTTCTTCCATTTATTTTGCTCTCTCTGTCCACTCAGATTTTACTACTCCTCCTTACTATCCAGTCCTCAATCCCCCTCTTTTTTAATCCGTCTATCACTTTTCAACCCTCACCCCAGTCCTCCCATTTCCCAACTCTTCTCCACTGTCCATTATTTCCCAATATTTCGCTTACTCTCTCTCTTTCCTGTCCATGTCTAACATCTCTTACCCTCCCCATCCAGTGTCTCTCCCACCCCCCTCTCTCTCTCTCTGTCTCCCTCTCCCTCCATCCAGCATCTCTCTCTCTCTCTCTATCCTTCTTTGTCCCCCCTCCCTTCCTGTCCCGTATCCAGCATTTGCCCTCTCCATTCCTATCCCTTTGTCCAGTATCACCCCGTCTCCATACCACCCCTCCTTATTACTCCCATCTGTCTCTCTCACCCTACTTCTCCCCTCTCTATCCCTATTACCCCTGTGTCCTGTATCTCCCCTGGTTCCCTCTCTTCCACCCCCATGCCCAGCATCTTCCTATAGTCTTCCTATAAACCCCCATATCCAGTATCCCCCACTCCATCTCTCAACTCTCCACTCCTTGCTTGTCCCTGTGCCCATTCTCCCTATGTCGACTTCCGCTCTTCCCATGACAAGTATCTCCCCTCAACCTCCCTAGCCCCAACGTTTAGCAGATCCCTTCTGCCTCCCTTTTCCACCCCTGCATCTAGCTTTTCCCCTCGGTCTCCCTGTGCCTCTCCATATCCCGATGCCCCCCATGTCCAGCATCTCCCATTTTCCTATGCCCCCCTCCTTGTCCAGCATCTGCCACCTGCTCTCCTGTGATACCCTCCTACCTCCAGCGTTTTCTCGCCATGTTCATTTCCTCCTCCACTCCCACGTCCCCTCTGTTTTCAGTGTTTCTCTGTCTCCCTAGCCCTCCATCCCCAGTACCTCCAGTATCTTCCCTCTGCCCTCCTGCCCCTCTCCTGCTGTCCCCCTTCCCAGACTCTGTCCCTTTCTCACTTCCCCTTTGCAGTCTCATGCCTCTTCCCCCAACCCCCCAATCTCTCTGTCAGTCACTGACCCTTTAAATGTAATCCTACTTTTCTACCCCTCTCTCTCTCTCTGGCTCCCAACAACTGCCCTTGCATGAAAGGATGAAAGGAAGGTGATTAGCGGGGTGCCCCAGGGTTCGGTCCTGGGACCAACACTGTTCAATGTATTTGTGAGTGATATTGCTGAAAGACTGAATGGAAAGGTCTGTCTTTTTGCAGATGACATGAAACTTTCCAACAGAGTGGACTCCCCCAGGGAGTGGTTAAATGAGGAAAGATCTACAAAAGCTGGAAGACTGGTCTAAAGCTTGGCAATTAAGATTTAATACAAAGAAGTGCAGTGTCATGCACTTGGGTAGCAGAAATCCAAGGGAAATGTATGCGATAGGGGGCGAGAGGTTGGTGTGCATGGATCAGGAGACAGACCTTGGTGTGATTATTTCTGTAGATCTCAAGGTGGCAAAACAGTGCGACAAGGCGGTGGCAAAAGCCAGGAGGATGTTGGGTTGCATACAAAGAGGAATTACCAGCAGAAAGGAAGGGGTACTAGTGCCACTGTATAAGTTACTGGTGAGGCGTCACTTGGAATACTGGGTTCAGTTTTGGAGACCATACCTTGCAAAGGATGTAAAAAGAATGGAAACTGTTCAGAGGAAGGCGACCAAAATGATTTTGAGCCTGCATCAGAAGCCTTATGAGAAGAGACTTGAAGACCTAAATATGTACACTTTGGAGGAGAGGAGGGATAGGGGAGATATGATTCAGACCTTTAAATACAAAGAGATATAATGAACAAACAAACCTCTTCCAAAGACGGGGAAGCTGTAAAACTAGAGGGCATAACACGAAGATGCAAGGTGGTAAATTGAAAGGCAATGTCAGGAAATACTTTTTCACAGAAAGGATGGTGGATGCTTGGAATGCTCTCCCGATGGAAGTGGTGGGGGCAAACACAGTGACGGAACTCAAAATGGCTTGGGACAGACACAGTGGATCCATTTACAGAAACAGGATAAAATCAAAATAAACTGAACCATGTAATTTCTCAACAAACAGGGGTGTCCTACACAGAGTGGCGGGTTCACCCCTAAACAAAGACATGGGCAGACTAGATGGAACATACTGGTTTTTATCTGCCGTCATTTACTATGTTACTATGTTCCCTCCTTGGGACCTGTCACTGGTGTGATCTGATCGGCAGCTCTTGTGCCCACGTAACTTGCTGCTCCCATGGGCATGATCTTCCCTTCTGGGCTGCAAATGTGGCTTTCAAAGCTCTGCTGCCTGCAGGACTTGCTGCTCCCACAGGCATGATCTTCCTGTCTGGACCATGATCACGATGCTGAGGCTTTTGATTACATTTGATTTAATAAATGGTGGGAGGACAGCAAGGAAATCAATGGCACTAGCTTTTAACTTTCCAAAGGAAGACCATGATAAAATGAGGGAAAATAGTTAAGAAAAAAACAAAAGGAGCAGCTGCAAAGGTTAAAGGTTTACATTAAGCATGGGCGCTGTTTAAAAATACTATCTTGGAAGCCCAGACCAGATGCATTCCATGCTTTAAGAAAGATAGAAGATCAAAGTCTGGAGTTTGTAGTGGAAGAGAAGAGCACAGATAGAAAAGATCTGCCAAAAGACCAGAGTTCCCGAGGAGTATAGTGGGAGATAAGAGAGGAAAGATAGTGAGGAGTAGCCGAAGGAAGGCACTTATAGGTCAGTAGTAGAACTTTGAACTGGATGCGGAAATGGATAGGAAGCCAATGAAGTGACTTGACAAGAGGGATGAATGAGCATTGCAACACTGGTGGAAGATTAGCCGTGCAGCTGAGTTTTGAAAAGATTGAATTTGAGGAGAGATGATTAAGAGGAAAACCAGTGAAGAGGAGGTTGTAATAGTCTAGACGGGAGATGGCTAGAGAATGGATAAGAGTCTTAGTAGTGTGTTCAGAAAGGAAGGAATGGAATTCTGCCAATATGTGTGTGGAGAAGGAGAGGGAGGAGTGGCTTGATGGATCTTGGTCTGACCCAATATGGCATATCTTGTATTCTTATGTTCTTAAATCTAAGAAAAACTTAGGGCTGCTATTTATGCAGTCTAACTTAAAATGAATAAGTTATCAAGATAGCAGCTGAATTTTGCCACAACATGTGGAGCGCGATTCCATAGCATGCATGTCCAGCTTGTGGACATGTCTAAATCAGAAATGGGCCCCCTTTGAACCTAATTCAGCATCCATGGATATGGACGTGCCTGAGGGTCCAGAATCGGGGAGACAGACGTGTTCGGCGGGCACATGCAAGCGCTATTCAGCGTGCCACGTGACTCGGATGCAGGTAAATGTTTTGGACGGCACTGTATTCATTATATTCTGAAACGTTACATTTTGGATCCTTCCCATCCCTGCAATGTACCTATGGATGTTACACCCCTTGGGGAAAAGATGCATCTCCTAAGTTGCTCATCACAGGCAGTAGTTTGCTGATGCACACTAGACATAAATGCCAATGAGAAATGACAGCTGCTGCAACCCGGACCATATACCAGCCCCCTCATGCTCTGAAAAGTGTTAGGTAAGCCCAGTGCACCCCGATGTGGTATATCAGAATGTAAATGTGAACATGTCTGTCAGCACATACCTTGCATCAAATGGTATGTGGTATTAGGAACCGGCCCCAGTGATTCCTGCCCTGATCATCTCGACAAACATGCTTTAAACTGCTAGGGATGGACCCTCACCAAGTGCACAAAACCCCGAATTAACATTGCAAGTCCTCAAAGGATGAATAATATTGCTGATCAAAAAATGTCTGCCCGTTTCATGCCTATGGCCTATAAGTGTACTCATTCTGCTGCTCTGCACCATTCCCCTCTTATCTCTCCCTACCCCCTTCCTTGGGAACTTCGCTCTTCTGACAGATTGCTTCTATATGTGCCCTTCTACCGCCAAATCCAAATGTTGCTCCTTTCACCTTGCTGTTCCTTATGCCTGGAACAAACTACCTGAGTCTATATATCAGGCTTTGTCCTTGGCCCCTTTCAAATCCAGGCTGAATACTCACCTCAACGCTGCCGCCTGGATCTGATCTGCCTAAGCTTCCTTGTGCTTCCTGATCATTCCCCCTGGATGTATCCTGTTCACAGCTGCTGTGTTGTCTGTCCTGACTAGATTGTAAGCTCTACTGAGCAGGGACCATCTTTTACATGTGTCTGTGCAGCACTGCGTACAAATGATCAGTAGTAGTTGTAGTAGGGCCTTCTGGCTACGGCATCTGAGGCCCACCTATCTGGGTAGTGACATTTCTCACAGCAGCTACACCTGTCTCATCACGGCTTATGTCGGTTTGTATACATCCGCTACCTGTGGGGCAAGCCTGTTGGCCTTCCCACAGTCAGCTTTGTGGCACTGCTCCCCTGGTCAGGGCTGTGTGGGCATGAGAGGGGAGATCCCTGCGCCATCACACCAAGTAGCCAGACTCCAGATATATCATCACTCTCACAGCTCTCATTGATCCTGGCCTGGGTAGGGATGTAGGACGCATGGGACAATCCGGGGATGTTGGCTCTACATCAGTCATGTCTCCCAGTGCCAGGCACAGCGGATGTATGGCTGCCCTATCACACTGCCAACAATATATGATCTTATTGGAGTGCCCTATGTAAAATAATCCAGAAGGAATCCGCATAGGCTCCCTATGGCTAAATGTCAAACATATCTCTGTAAATAATAGGGACCCTCAGATTAAGGGCATTCAGAAGTGCAAACAGCACTAATACATGCTCAACAGCAACACTATTAGTCTCACAAAATGTGCATTATGGGCATGCTTCAGTGCTGTTTTCACTGTTGAGTGCCGTTATTCTGAAGGTCCCTTAGCATTGATAGGGATATGTTTTGACATTTAGCTATAGTGAATCCTCTCTGAGTTTGACTGCCCAGCTACACTAGCACCAGGTGACACTGCGGTCATCCATATGGTCCAGGTACTGGCCAGGCTTTCATATCTCCCTGAATTGCAGATGAACACCAGATCCCCCCGTGCATCCCTCAAGCCATACACATGTTTCTGCCAAAAAGATGCCCTGAACCTATACTTAACAATTATTAATAGTACTATTATTATTAATATGGTGAGGCCTCACTTGGAATACTGTGTTCAGTTTTGGAGACCATATCTTGCAAAGGATATAAAAAGGCTGGAAACAGTTCAGAGCGAGGCAACTAAAATGATTTGGAGCCTGTGTCAGAAGACTTATGAGAAGAGACTTGATGACCTAAATATGTACACTCTGGAGGAGAGCAGGGACAGGGAAACTATGATTCAGACCTTTAAATACTTAAAGAGTATTAATGAGCAAATAAAACTCTTCCAAAGACGGGGAAGCTGTAAAACTAGAGGGCATAACATGAAGCTGCAAGGGGGTAAATTGAAAGGCAATATCAGGAAATAGTTTTTCACTGAAAGGATGGTGGATGCTTGGAATGCCCTCCCGATGGAAGTGGTGGGGGAAAATGCAGTGACAGAATTCACTGGATGTCTCACCGCCGCTTGAAACTGAACATGGCCAAGACTGAACTTTTTATCTTTCCCCCTAAAACCTCCCCTCCTCTTCCTCCTTTCTCAGTCTCTGTGGATAACTCTGTACTCCTTCCTGTTTCCTCAGCCCGCAATCTGGGGATTGTCTTTGACTCCTCTCTCTCTTTCTCCACACATATCCATCTGATAGCTAAGACCTGCCGTTTCTTTCTCTGTAACATCAGCAAAATCCGCCCTTTCCTTTCTGAACACACTACTAAAACGCTTATCCACTGCTTAATCACCTCCCGTCTTGACTACTCTAACCTACTCCTTACTGGTCTCTCTCTGAATCATCTCTCTCCCCTTCAATCTGTTCAACACTCTGCTGCAAGACTAATCTTCCGCCAGCCTCGTCATGCCCAGATTACTCCTCTTCTCAAGTCACTTCATTGGCTCCCTATCCATTTCCGCATCCAGTTCAAACTTCTGCTGGCCTATAAGTGTATTCACTCTGCAGCTCCTCACTACCTTTCTTCTCTTATCTCTCCTTACATCCCTCCTCGGGAACTCCGCTCTTCTAGCAAATTGTTTCTATCTGTGCCCTTCTCTTCTATTGCTAACTCCAGACTTCGCTCCTCTCACCTTGCTGCACCTTACGCCTGGAACAAACTACCTGTGTCTGTACACCAGGAGCCTTCTCTAACCCTCTTGAAATCCAGGCTGAAAACTCACCTCTTCGCTGCTGCTTTTGGATCTTGACCCACCTGATCTCCTTTTCTTTCCCCTTGCTTTATCCCTGCCTACACCTTCTGTGTTTGTCTTGACTAGCTTGTAAGCTCTAATGAGCAGGGACTGTCTCTTACATCTCTGTGCAGCACTGCGTACGACTTGTAGCGCTATATAAATGCTCAATAGTAGTAGTAACAGAATTCAAAATGGCATGGGACAGACACAGTGGATCCCTTTATAGCAACAGGATAAAATCACAACAAACATAACTATCTCTTATATCTCAGTAAATAGGGGTGACCTACACGGAGTGGTGGAAACACTTCTAAACAAAAGCATGGGGAGCGGTGACTTGCACGGAGAGGCAGTTGCACCTACACTTGCGGCCTTGCTGAGAAAACTAGATGGACCATACTGGTCTTTATCTGCCGTCATTTACTATGTTACTATATTTATAGACTGCTACAAATACATGCAAGTAGACAGTCCCTGCTCATAGTGCTTACACTCGAGAAGACAAACAGACAGTACAATACAATACAAGAGAAATAAGGGTACAATATGGAGACAAACCACAAGGGAAGGAGACTAGGATCCAGAGGCAGCCACAAAGGCATAAGCTTTGAGCATGGACTTGAAGAAGTAGAGAGGAGATTTGACGTAAAGACAGAGGAAACTTGTTCCAGGCAAAAGGAGCAGCAATGTGAATATATCGAAGCCTGGAGTTGGCAGAAGAAGAGGGGCACAGAGAGAAGGAAGCCAGAGGAGGAGGGAGATCACGAGGAGGGGTGTAGGGAGAGAGGAAAGGTAAAGAGTGGCAGCAGAGTGAATGCATTTATAGGTCAGGAGAAGTAGTTTAAACTGGATATGGTAGCAGAAGAGGAACCAATGAAGGGATTTCAAAAGAGAGGTTATGTGAGTGTAACGGGACTGTCAGAGAATTAGCCACGCAGCAGAGTTTTGAATAGATTGAAGAGGGAAGAGGAAGACCTGCAAGCAGGTTGCAGTAGTCAAGATGGGAGGTAATTAAAGAGTGGGCAAGAGTTCTAGTAGTGTGTTCAGAGAGGAAGGAGCGGATCTTGTTAATGTTATAGAGCAGGGGTCTCCAGTTCCAGGCTGCAAATCAGTCAGGTTTTCAGGATGTCCCTAATGAATATGCATGAGATATATTTGCCTGCACTGCCCCCATCGTATTCAAATTTATTTCATGCATATTCATTAGGGACATCCTGAAAACCTGCCTGGTTTGCGGCCCTCCAGGACCGGAATTGGAGAACCCTGTTTCAGAGAAAGAAATGACAGGTTTTAGCGATTCGTTGAATATGTGAGAAGAGTGAAAGAGAGAAGTCAAAAATGACTCCAAGTTTACAGGCTGAGGAAACAGGAAGAAACAGAGTATTGTCAACAGTGATGGAGAAAGGAAGAAGGAGGGAGGAAGGTTTAGGGGGAAATACAAGGTGCTCAGTTTTAGCCATGTTCACTTTCAGATGGTGGTGAGACATCCAGGCAGCGCTACATGTCTGGAGTGCAGGAGAAATGTCAGGTGAAGGTAGATAGACCTGAGAGTCATCCACATAAAAATGATACTGAAAGCCATGGGATGATATGAGGGCACCAAGGGACTGGCTATTGAAATTAGGGTTGCCAACTGGCTCCAGATGTGCCCAACAGGCTTGATCCAATCCTGGGTCTGCCCCATTTTATGCAGGGACATGTAGTTCTGATTTCTCCATTGCACTCCATAAGAAAAGCAAGACTACATGTCCCTGCATGCAATGGGGTAAAGCCAGGACTGGATCAAGCCTGTCGGGCGCATCTGGAGCCAGTTGGCAACTCTAATTGAGATAGAAAAGGAGAAGTCCAAGAACAGACCCTTGAGGTTCACAAACTGAGAGAGGGATGGGAGAAGAGGAAGTACTACATGAACAAACACTAAAGGATAAAATCAAAATAAGCATAACTATCTCTTATATCTGAACAAATAGGGGTGTCCTACATGGAGCGGTGGGTACACCCCTAAACAAAGGCATGGGGAGGGGTGACTTGAACAGAGCAGCAAGTGCACCTAATCTTGCCGCCTTGCTGGGCAGACTAGATGGACCATACTGATCTTTATCTGCCATCATATACTATGTTACTATATGTTGATAACCCCTCTGACCCTTATGCTTTAAAGCTCCTCTCCCTTACCTCATCATTCAACCTCCAGCTTTGCTCTACTGCCCCTATTCACCAGAAAGGCCACTGCCTCAACCTTGTATTCTTCTCTGATTGCTTACCATCAAACTTCTGTATCTCACCTCTTCCCTTATCAGACCATCACCTGCTAAGCTTCACTCTTCATCACTCACCGCCTCAACCTCGCCCAGTCTCCTCCAGTCTTTAGAAATCTTCATGCTGTTGACCCATTGGCTCTCTCCTCCACTGTTTCATCACCTCTTTTCTCCACTATGTCCTCTCAGTCTGTTGATGAGGCAGTAGCTTCCTATAACACTGCACGCTCCTCTGCTGTGGATGCTGTCACTCCACCCATGCCACATCCTGTGAGGCGTACTGTACCTCAACCCTGACTGTCTTCCACTACTTGCTATTTTCGTTCCTGTGTCCACTCAGCTGAGCGTGCTTGGCTCAAATTCCACGCCCTTGAAGACTTTCTATACTTCAAATTCATGCTTCTCTCTTTCCAGTCAGCCATAGCACTTGCCAAACAAGACTACTATGTCCATCTGACTAACTCTCTTGCTTCTGACCCTCACCGTCTCTTTACAACTCTCAACTCTCTCCTCAAGGTACAGTACCTCCACCTCCAACCTCCTTCCTACCTTTCTGCCCAGACCCTGGCTGCCTACTTCCATGACAAAATCCACAAAAGATCACACTCCAATTCCCCACAAGGTCAGTTACTTCCCCTCCCCTCCCTTCACTCTCAACCTTCCCTCCCCCCTCCCCCTACCTCTGCTACCCTTTCTTCCTTTTCTATGATCTCTGAGGAGGAAACCATTCACTTTCTTTTCTCATCCAAACTCACTATCTGCTCCTCTGATCCTATTCCCACCCATCTCCTAAGCTCCATCTCCTCCACTGTAGTCCTTCCATCTCTCATATTCTCACCCTAACGCTCTCCACTGCAACTTTCCTTGCAGCCTTCAAGCATGCTGTGATCACTCTTCTCTTCAAAAAACCCTCACTAGACCCTGCCTGTCCTTCTCACTATCGACCCATCTCCCTCCTCCCCTTCATTTCTAAACTACTTGAATGTGCAGTTCACCACTGCTGCCTCGATTTTCTCTCTCAAGCCCTTCTGAATTCTTTACAATCCAGCTTTCATCCTTTACATTCTACCGATGGCTCTTGTCAAAGTCTCCAGTGACCTGTTCCTCGCAAAATCCAAGGGTCTTTACTCGATCCTCATCCTTTTTGACCTTTCTGCAGCTTTTGACAACGTTGACCACAACCTTCTCCATGATACCTTGTCCTCACTTGGTTTTAAGGGCTCTGTACTATCCTGGTTCTCCTCTTATCTTTTCCATTGCTCTTTCAGTGTTTGTTCTGGTGGTTTTTCCTCTGCTGCTATCCGGCTCTCAGTTGGTGTATCCCAAGGATTTGTCTTGGGTCCACTCCTTTTCTCTCTCTATACCCAATCCCTTGGTGCGCTCATTTCTTCCCATGGCTTTCAGTACCATCTTTACGCTGATGACTCCCAAATCTACCTCTCTGCACCTGAAATCTCTCTGGCAAACCAGGCCAGGATCTCTGCCTGCCTTTCTGACTTTGTTGCTTGGATGTCTTACCACTACTTGAAATTGAACAGGGCCAAAACTGAGCTTCTTATTTTCCCCCAAACCCTCTTCTCCCCTGCCTCCTTTCTCAGTCACTGTAAATAACTCTCTACTCCTCCCTGTCTCCTCAGCTAGCAACCTTGGGGTCATCTTTGACTCCTCTCCCTCCTTCTCCACACACATCCAACTGATAGCTAAAAACTACCTTTTCTTTCTCTACAACATTAATAACATTCGCCCATTCCTTTTTGAACACATTAAGACACTTATCTGTTCCTTAGTCACCTCCTGTCTAGACTATTGTAACCTACACCTCTCTGGTCTCCCTCTGAATCATCTCTCTCCCCTTCAATCTTTCAGCGCTCTGCTGCATGGCTAATCTTCTGCCACCCTCATCATGCTCGTATTACCCCTCTTCTCAAGTCACTCCATTGGCTCCCTATCCATTTCCGCATCCAGTTCAAACTTCTCCTGCTGACCTATAAGTGCATTCACTCTGCAGCTCCTCATTACCTTTCCTCTCTTATCTCTCCCTACACCTCTCCTCTGGAACTCCGCTCCTCTGGCAAATCACTTCTATCCATGCCCTTCTCTTCTTTTGCTAACTCCAGACTTTGCTTCTTTCACCTTGCTGCTACTTATGTCTGGAACAAACTGTCTGAGTCTGTATGTCAGGCGCCTTCTCTGACCCTTTTCATTCAGGCTAAAACTCTCCTCTTCGCTGACGCTTTTGGATCTTGACCCAACTGATCTCCCTTGTGTTTCCTTACCATTTCCCCTAATGTATCCTATGTCTCAGTCACTGTGTTATCTGTCTTGACTAGATTGTAAGCTTTGATGAGCAGTGACTATCTTTACGTGTGTCTGTGCAGCGCTGCATACGTCTTGTAGCATTATACAAATGCTCAGTAGTAGTAGTAGCAGTAGAGGAGAGAGTGATAAACAGTATCAAAGGCAGCAGAAAGGTCAAGAAGAATAAGAACCGAGTAAAGGCCTTTAGCCTTGGCCAGGAACAAGTCACTGGAGACTTTGGCAAGAACTGTTTCAGTGGAATGAAGAAGACGAAGCCAGACTGGAGTGGATCAAGGAAGGAATGAGCGGAGCAGCAACGAAGAACAGCACGTTCAATGAGTCTGGAAATAAAGGGGAGAAGGGAGATGGGCAATAATTGGAGGGAACAGTAGGGTCAAGAGAGGGTTTTTTGAGAAGAGGAGTGATCACAGCATGCTTAAAGGCAGCAGGGAAAGTGGCAGTGGACAGTGAAAGGTTGATAATACAAGCAATGGAGGAGGAGATGGAGTTGAGGAGATTAGTGGGGATCAGATCAGAGCAGCAGGTAATTGGTTTAGACGATGAAAGAAGAAGGGCGCTTTCCTCATCAGATAAAAGAAAAGAAAGAGAGGGTGGGGAAAGTTGTGGGGAAAAGTTGAAATTGGAGAGGGGAAGGAGGAGGTGAAGAAGAATTAATAGGGAATTGAAGAGTAATCTTTTTTACTTGATCATGGAAACAGTTGGCCAGGGTTTGGACAGAGAGAGAAGGAAATATTGGAGACAGAGGTGCCTTAAGAAGGGAATTGAGAGTAGAGAAGAGACAACGGGGGGTTAGAGGCCAGGCAGTCAGTCAGATGAATAAAATAGTTTTGCTTAGCGAATGAAATTGCAGACTGGAAAAAAGTAAGCATGAATTGAAAGTGAAGGAAATCAGAATGGGAGCGGGATTTAAGCCATGTGTGTTCAGCAAATCGGGCCCAGGAGCGTAGGGAGTGGGTAGTAGAAAACGGGACGTACTGTTGGATGAGCAAGGGCATCCAGAGTGGAGGAAAGAGCAGCGTTATACGAGATTATCAACAGATTTACAGCACAAAATGGAAGAAAGAAGCATGAAGACTCCTAGAAAGACAGGAGGAGATAGGGCGAGAATGAGGTGGGGAGTGTCGAAGAGGGAAGCTTAAAAGGTGTCGGTCAGATAATGGAAGAATTGAGGTGAGGAAATTAGAGAGTAAACAGAGTAGAAAACAAGGTCACGACACAGTCTCAACATAACACCGAGCACCTGGTACTATATAAGCACCATACGCTACCCAGTGGCACCAACGGAGCACTGTAACGAGGTTCTCTCAATAGACAAACTTCTAATCCCTAGAATAGAACTGCTTGGAAGCCTGAAGCCTTTCTCTATCTCATCTAGTCCATATCATTTGGTGAGTACCCTTCACTTCCTTTCTTTAGGGGAACTGGATTCAGCTCACGCCTTTACTCTGAAGTTCAAGGTGAGTCCCATTCAGCTGCAGAAGTTAGTTTCCTCTCCTCAGAGGGCTTACCATCTAAGTTTGTATCTGAGGCAAAGAATAGTTAAGTGACTTGCCCAAGATCACAGGAGCAGCAGTGGGATTTAAATGATGGCTTTCCTAGTTCCCAGCCCACTACTCTAACCATTAGGTCACTTGCTTAACTATCTTCCATAGGCATTTACCACAACAAAATGGTGCACAGAAGAAAGAATTAAATATGTAGCATCATGGATCATGCCTTCTTGAGAAACACACAGAGACCTCTACTGGCACTGAAGCAGAAGCAATAGCACCACCTAGCTGTCATAGGCAGCCTGTCTTGAATGAGGGGCTTTTTTCTCCAAACCACTGGAAAGCCCTTGATTTCTTACGTTCCCTATAGAGGGATTTAGATTACAAAAAATGTAGCAGACGTGCACAAATATAGCACCTCTTATTTAATGAGAAGACCAGAAATTTAGGTTGGGCAGAGGTCCAAGATTACAACAGTATTAAACACAAGAAGGATGGAATTGACACACCAACAGATTAGCAGAAACGAATCTCTATTGTATCTCGCAGTAACATGCAGCCAGCCATAAAGAGAACCAAAGCTGAAATGAATCAAACTTCTACAAAAGTAGACGTTGTGTTGAGAGGAAAGAATTCTTCATGCATCTGAAAAAGTGGACTTGTCCTGGAAAGCTTATGTCTCAGTAAGTCAGCTAGAGGCCCAGTAACGCACAATTGCGGCGTGATAGCCAAGTGGAGGCTTCACTAATGTTTGTGGGCACATGCCTCCATCCTCTATACCCATAGCATGTTGCTAGCTGGCATGTGAGAGAAGATAGTCATGTGCCTACCAGGCTCTTCAGCCAGCAGGAATACAAACCAAGTTGTTGAAATACTTAGCGCAAAAAGTGAGCACTCCAAACCAGATGTTATTATCCACTTGGGCACAAATGACCTGGCTAGAAACAGTGCCTCTACAGCCCAAAAGGACTTCCAATCTCTGGGAGAGAAACTCAAGCCCATTGTTAACACTGTTGCATTCTCAGAAGTTCTACCTGTTCTTGGTAAGGGGACAAAAAGGCTGCATCGCATTAACAACTTTAATACATGGCTCCAGACCTGGTGCAAACAAGAAGGATTCAGATTTATTGACAACTGGGGCAACAGATGGACCAACAAGAGACTATACTGTGCTGATGGACTACATCTCTCTGTCGCAGGGAAAAGAAACCTAAGTGAAAGATTCAGGCAGTATGTGGATATGCATTGAAAAGGGGGTGACGGATGTGGAAGGTCAACATCTGCATGCCACCCCCTGTAAAAGCAGAACAACATCAGAAACAGCCACACTCTTAAACCACACATCAAAAACAAGTGGGAAGAAGTGGGCAGAATAAAATCAATGCAAAATACACACAAACCAGGTAAATGCTGGAAAGCAATGAGCACAAATGCTCGAAGCTTAGCCAAAAAAATTCCAGACCTGGAAGCCCTAATGGTGGAAACGGATTTGGACATCGTGGCCGTTACGGAAACATGGTTTAATGAATCGCATGATTGGGATATAGCCATAGCTGGCTATAATCTATTCAGAAGAGACAGAGAAAATGGAAAAGGAGGAGGAGTAGCCTTGTATGTCAAAAGCAGTATTAAAGCTACTGAAATGCAGGGAACATGGGGAAAAGAAGAAGCGCTCTGGATTGCGTTGGAAAGAGGAGATGGCACTGTCATCCATATTGCTGTAGTCTACAGACTTCGGACTCAAATTGAAGAGAGAGATAACGAATTGATTATAGATATTGCCAAGATAGCAACAAAGGGGGAAGCGATCATATTAGGTGACTTTAATCTACCTGATGTGGACTGGATTACTCCTTCTGCACATCTGGAAAGAAGCAAAAAAATTGTGGATGCTCTCCAAGATGCATTACTTAGACAAATGGTGATGGAACCAACCAGGGAAAGCTCAACGCTGGATGTAGTGCTTACCAACAGTGATAACGTGTCGAATGTCTGCATGAGTGCCCCTGTGAGCAACAGCGACCATCACACGGTGTGGTTTGAGATAAAAGCCATGGTACAGGCCAATCATAGCAAGCTCAAAGTCCTATACTTCAAAAACACTGACTTCAATAAAATGGCCGAGTACTTAATGGAGGAGATGACGGGGTGGAAGGAGATAAGGGAAGTGGAATTGCAATGGACTAAACTAAAGGCGGCAATAAAAGGGCAACAGATAAATATGTAAGAAAAATAAATAAAAACAAGAGGAGAAAGAAACCTATTTGGTTTTCCAAAGAGGTGGCTGCGCAAATAAAGTAAAAAAACACAGCTTTCACAAAATTCAAAAGCTTGCAAACAGAAGAACACAGAAATGAATACAGGATCCAACTCAAAGAGTCAAAAAGAGTAATAAGGATAGCAAAATCAAAGGCAGAAGAAAAGATGGCTAAAGATGTTAAGGGTGGCAACAAAACTTTCTTCAGGTATATTCAGGAAAGGAAGAAGATCAGAGTTGGAATTGCAGGACTCAGAAGTGCTGGGAAAGGACTCGTGGAAAGTGACACTGAAAAAGCGAAATTGCTAAACAAATACTTTTGCTCTGTTTTTACTAAAGAAGATCCTGGAGATGGACCAGCTGTGACTCCCAAATATAAAAATAGGACTGAAGTAGATACCACACCATTCACAGAAGATGAGGTGTTAGAACAACTTGCTAAATTGAAAGTGGACAAAGCCATGGGACCAGATGGGATACATCCCAGGATACTGAAAGAGCTCAGAGAGGTTCTTGCAGGACCATTAAAGGATGTCTTCAACAGATCCTTGGAAACAGGAGTGGTTCCTCAGGACTGGAGAATGGCTAATGTTGTACCTCTACACAAAAGTGGTGACAGGGAAGAAGTGTCAAATTACAGGCCCGTGAGCCTTACCTCGGTGGCAGGAAAAGTAATGGAGGCGCTCCTGAAAGAGCGAATAGTGAACTTTCTCAAAACCAACAGGTTGCAAGATCCAAGGCAACATGGTTTTACCGAAGGACGGTCTTGCCAAACAAATCTGATTGAGTTCTTTGATTGGGTGACCAAGGAACTAGATCTGGGGCATGCAATGGATGTCATCTATCTGGATTTCAGCAAAGCCTTTGATACTGTTCCTCATAGGAGGCTTGTCAATAAACTCAGTAGCTTGGGGATGGGTCCCAAGATAGTAAACTGGATTAGAAATTGGTTGACTGACAGACAACAGAGGGTGATGGTACATGGAGCTCACTCGGATGAGAGGAAGGTGATTAGCGGGGTGCCTCAGGGTTCGGTCCTGGGCCCGGCACTGTTCAATATATTTGTGAGTGATATTACTGAAGGACTGAATGGAAAAGTCTGTCTTTTTGCAGATGACACAAAAATTTGCAACAGAGTGGACTCCCCCGAGGGAGTGGATAACATGAGGAAAGATCTACAAAAGCTGGAAGACTGGTCTAATGCTTGGCAACTACGATTTAATGTGAAAAAGTGCAGTGTCATGCACTTGGGTAGCAGAAATCCAAGGGAAATGTACGCGATAGGGGGCGAGAGGTTGGTATGCACGGTTTCAGGAGAAAGACCTTGGTGTGATTATCTCTGATGATTTCAAGGTGGCAAAACAGTGCGACAAGGCGGTGGCAAAAGCCAGGAGGATGTTGGGCTGCATACAAAGAGGGATTACCAGCAGAAAGGAAGAGGTACTTATGCCACTGTACAAGTCACTGGTAAGGCCTCACTTGGAATACTGTGTTCAGTTTTGGAGGCCATATCTTGCAAAAGATGTAAAAAGACTGGAAACTGTTCAGAGAAAGGCGACCAAAATGATTTGGAGCCTGCGTCAAAAGCCTTATGAGAAGAGACTTGAAGACCTAAATATGTACACTTTGGAGGAGAGGAGGGACAGGGGAGATATGATTCAGACCTTTAAATACTTAAAGAGAAATGATGAACAAACAAACCTCTTCCAAAGACGGGGAAACTGTAAAACTAGAGGGCATAACATGAAGCTGCAAGGTGGTAAATTGAAAGGCAATGTCAGGAAATATTTCTTCACTGAAAGGGTGGTGGATGCTTGGAATGCCCTCCAGATGGAAGTGGTGGGGGCAAACACGGTGACGGAATTCAAAACGGCATGGGACAAACACAGTGGATCACTTTACAGCAACAGGATAAAAGCAAAATAAACGGTACCATCTAACTTCTGAACTATCTAGCGTCTGAACAAATAAGGGTGTCCTACATGGAGTGGTGGGTTCACCCCTAAACAGAAACAAAAACATGGGGAGGGGTGGCCTGCACAGAGTGACAGGTGCACCTACTCTTGCCATCTTGCTGGGCAGACTAGATGGACCATGCTGGTCTTTATCTTGCTGGGCAGACTAGATGGACCATGCTGGTCTTTATCTGCCGTCACTTACTATGTTACTATGTTACTATGTTACTATGTGGGCACACTTAATGGAACCAATTGAGGTGGCATTAACTGCATCCATGCTAATGGCAGCATAAGGCCCACGCTAACTGTGACACCCCATCAACATCCACATTACGCCCCTAATCTGCCCTGTCCTTGCTCACTAGCATGTTAACCGATTAGCACAGGATCACTAGCACAACCCTCTGCAACTACATTTCAGCACAACGCACTTGGTGAAACATTGGCAACATCCTCATGCCAGTTGTCTTTTTGGAAGTGGGACTAAAGTAAGTTTTATTGCTCTTTGCAAGCCTAAAGGAAAAATGTAAGAAATCATTTTGAGATTAGCTAGTGAGAATTTTATTTTAGGAGGAGGAAGACTAAATGCTGACTAAATCTTCTCTTGACTCTCGACTGTTAAGGCCATTCAGATCTCTCTGCCCTCTGGGGACTCATTTGTAAACTATAGCGAGAGCTGATGCAGTTCATTCAGGGACTGTGAGCCCGTCAGTAATGGATAAGAGATAGGAGTATACAAGCAGAAAATTCCTATTTTGTTTTATTTTGTTTATAGTTTATATTGTTCCGCTTTGTTTTGTTATACCTGATGTTATTATGAAACAAAAACAAAATGATACAAAAATGTACATCTCTAATAAAAAGAAGCCAACTTAGGGGCATGTCTACTAAAGGGCATTAGCCGCAACCATGGGGCTACGCTGATTTATCACCGGGCAGTAGCAGCTAACGTGTAAGAACAGCCGATGTCGCAGGCACTTTTCTGTGATATCTGATTTTCGCACCGTCCACGGGTGGGGGGGGGGGGAGGGCGTGATTGGGGCGAGGATTAGGTGACACTATTTTTGGAAGCCACTGCATGAAAATATATTTTGTAGTGGCTGCCAAAAATGGCTCGATCATGGCTGTAGCCATGATCTGTCAGTGCAGATCGCCCACCCCACCCCCGTGCACCAATATTGTTGGTGCTACGGATGTACCAATGCCCCAAGGGTGTACCATGCTTTCCTGGTGGTCCAGTGGCAACAGGGGGCAGGAGCGGCCCCCTCTGGGCCTGTCCCCTTCTTTGGCCACGATCACGCAGTGCTGCCTTCTAGCCTCGTGCTAGGGACAGTACCGTGAGATCGCAGCCGTTTTTAAGTATGATTGAGGAGCTGCCGCCCCCTGTTGCCACAAGACTACCAGAAATGGATGGTAGTCCTTTGATGGGGTGGGGGGGGCCTAGCTAGCCTGGAGTTGCCTTTTCAAGGGGGGGAGGATGTGCAGCTATTTAGCCGGAATTAGATCATGTAGATCAGGGGTGGGGGTGGCAGGGCAGTTTCAGCGACTGGCTAGCCAGCATTGTTTTTGGACAGAGGGGTGCACGATCCCCCCGGACAATTCCTAATTGGAATCGGGAGCTGTCTAGGGGGAATTGCTGCTGAAGGTGGGGGGGGGGGGGGGGAAGGCACTTTCTTTCTTATTATCGGTACCACAGCTCTTTCATATCTGCAGCACCATTATTTCATGGGAGGAACCACGCTAGCGATCTGTGCACTGATAGTTACCTGTCGTCCCCTTAGATTACCTGCATGGGCCGGCACCGCAGGATTTCCCGCAGTACTGCCAATGCAGGTATCGCCAATCTTTGCGGTAAATCCTCAAACCTCCGCATTATCTGCACGAGGCACATCCCCTGCAGATGACACAGAGGTTTTTGACTTACCACGGCCCTTTAAAGGCTACCACGGTTTAATAGACATACCCCTTAGAAACAGGCCTGGAAAAGTTCTTTTAACATATCTGTGTTGGCAATATTTCTTATACTACATTAGAACTTCTGAATGCACAGATAGCGATTGTATGTGCATTAATGTGTAAGTTCATGTGCATTAAATCTAATTTGCGCACAATAACATTTTTAAGGTGCTTCGATGCACCAAATGTGCGCTAACAGATATTCATCCTTTATAGCAGGCAGCTAAGAGCTAACGTGTGAGGGCCAAGAGTAAAGGAAGAGGCTCATTTCAAGTAGGAAATGAAAATAACAGACATTGTTTAAGACCAAAAAACGGACTTGTGTTTCTTTTTTTCCCCCCACACTGCTAACTTCTGGGAGGTATTTTACAGGACCCAGCTTGCAATGTGAACTGAAGGAAATTTAACAAGGCTGTGGTAAGGCCTAAATCATATAACCCTATTGGGCATCATGTTTATTGCAGAAAATCTTGTAAAACAGCCTAGAGAGAAATCTCTCGGCATGCTCAGTGTGTCCTTTATGTTCAGAGGAGGCCACTTGTGTGAGATGCATTTCCAAGGTCTCCCCTTGGTAACATTTTAGAAATAGTTAATCCTATGCCCTAGAAAAAAGGACTATTTTTGATTTCAATGGGGCCTTTGTTGCTCCAGGACCCTTTTCCACAAGACCCAGACTGGTGGAAAGGATTCACGGCATTAATCATAGTGAGCCACCCTTGGCCATCATCATCAGTTTCATATTACTGGCTGCTGTCCTAAGGCAACACCGAGCAGTCTCTTGGGATACTTAATCTTCTGCCTGCTGGCCCTGCCAAAACTAACGTTAAGGATCACAAGGAAATGAGAAGGCCTGCCTCAACACACCAGCTTATAAACCTAGGGGATTTTACATGAACCGTAACACCTTCTGGGCTTTTCCTCTGCGTAGTTCTTTTTCTCTAGCACAGTTATCCTGTCTTCTGCTGTCCTCTACAGTGCTGTTTCCTGTCTATTCTGATAAAGGGAAAAGAACTCAATCAAGGGAAATAGGGAAAAAGAGCTCAATCAAGATCTATGGTTTGTGCTGGGAAATACAGTGGAAATAATATATATTCCGTCCTACATTCGCCCTCTCCTCAAAATAGGTCTACTTTGTAGAAACACAAATGGCTGAATTATAGAATCTTGAGTTTGCAGCTACTCTATGCCTCTAGCGCACCTTCATACTCAGGATTAACACTGATCACCCGATCACATTGTAATCTACATATTTATTGATAAGAACAATGTCTGCTCTATGGGATAATTCCATGATGGCTTAGTTGCACCTATATATCAGTATATATTCCTAAAATTACTCCCCACACAAAACTATGTGCAATGTCAAGAACATGTATACTTCTATATGAATTGAACGTAGGTATGCTTGGGGGAAAATTTTGGGTAGATCAAAGTCATCTGTCTATGAATTCTCATTGACGCCATACAGAGAGTGCCACTGGAAATTCTTTCAGATTGCCTTGAGGTGGAACGAGGATGGAGCGTGGCATTCCACCTAACTCTATGGATAGCAGTAATATTTTGCCTCTGTCCATATAAGCTGTCTGGTTTAATCAAGACAGCAAAAAGGCTGTCCTCAGTTATACAGTTTAGCTATACAGACAGCAGACTGAGCGTTGCCGCTATCTATAGAATATGGGGGTCATTCTGAACCATGAATAAGCCGGTTAGACATGCGGGATAGATGCTTTTCTCGCGAATACATCTAGAACCGTAGTCCGAGAACACGCGTATCAAAACATCATGGATCGCATACGTCCATCTTTTCTTCAAATGGTGAGCGCGGGGACGTACACAGCTGTTGGCTGTGTATACCCATTTCTCATACACCATAGTGCTATGTATGGGCTGCGCCGAGTAGGTCTATGTCCCCACTTCTGCAACCACGGCTGCATCTATCCCCGCGGCTGCGGAATCACGTTACATTTGGGCGCATTCTCAATTTGGACGTGCCCGTGGAACGGATGTGCACGTTCTGGAATTGGCTTCTAAGGGGGCTAGCTACTAAGATGTGCTAACATTAATACAGGTATGCATTAATTCACTGTATCGTGTGTTATTTTAGCATAGATCCCGTGTTATTCAATGGAACTTAGTTTACCAAGAACATGCTTTAATGATAACATGCATTAAAGTTAGCATGTCTTTGTAACTATTGTCCCAAGGAGGATATTTTTATAAGGTGAAGCAAGGTTTACACACATAGCTATAGTATTTTAGTCATATATGCACATAAGTGGCCGCTTACACATGTGTTTGATGTGGTTGTTGCTATTCTTGAAGTATGCATGTAGGGTCGATCACGCATACTTTTACTATGGCATGTTCAGAGGCGGAGTGTGGGCGGAGCATGCGTAGGGTGCATCGTTCCATTAGTAAATTATACAAATCTATGCATGGGCATCTACAGCAGTCACAGAGCTGGCGTAAGTGCTTGTGGCTGAAATGAACACACTTACGCCCTATTTTACAAGGTCTAGTGTAGGGCATTCTTGAGTTTATAAAACGGGCTTGAACTATGCACTAATCTAGGCCTGCCTTGTAAAATCTCCATGTAGAATTGAGCACAGCCAAAAATGACTTTAAAATGAATTTTCTTGATTTTCAGGCATTTTTCATGTTTGACACACTCAGTTATTAGGGGCCCATTGTATGTGTGCAAATGATACGTGTGTTCGTTTGTAGGAATGCGTGAGCACAAATGATTTGTGCACATTTTATACATTTAGGTGCCCAAACGAACTGAATATGAGCTTGTAAATGCACGCCCTTATTAAACATGTAATTGTCAAGATTTGATTAAGCTATAGCAGCAGTTCTCAACCCATTCCTCAGAACATACCTAGCCAGTCAGGTTTTCAGGATAACCATAATGAATATGTATGAGAGAGATTTGCATACAATGGAGACAGTGTATGCAAATCTCTCTCATGAATATTTATTGTGGTTATGCTGAAAATCTGAGTGGCTAAGTGCATCCCGAGGACTGGATTGAGAACCCCTGAGCTATAGGTAGTTTAAATACCTGACGTTCATTGGGGAGATGTACTGCTTACCCCTGGGATAAGCAGCGTGGAATCTGTGTACCTTTTGGGAACTTGGCAGGTACTTGTGACTAGGCTTGGACACTGCTGGAAACACGATACTGGGCTTGATGGACATATCTCATCTCATACCATGATCTAGAGTCGAGGGCCATAGACACTTCAGAAATAGATTCAGGGACAAACTGAGGAGAAGTTGCAGATCCTGATGTTCATCATGTCAAACTAGAGTTGCCAACTAGCCGGTTTTCAGCCGGCCTGGCCAATTTTTATATGGCTTGACTGGCTGCTGGCAGAACTGTAAAACCAGCCATGGAAAAGCTGTTTTTGCAACGAAAGATAGCTCAGGGATGGCTCTCGCTGCCTGTAACCTCCCCCCCCCCCCCGGAAGATCAGCTTTGCAGTCCAGCATCTCTCCTCCCCCCTCCTGCCCTGTTTCATCCCCTTCTCTCCCTCCCCGGAGTCCTTCTTTTGCCATCAGCAGTAACAGCAGCAGGACCTGCGAATCAAGACTTCAAAAAAAAAAAGCACGGGCCTGTGCATCATTCCACTCCTGTGCAAGACACAGCCATTCCCGTCCCCTCTGATGTCACATCAAGGGGAGGGACCAGCCAGGCCATGCACAGGAGTGGAATGATGCAAAGGCCTGTGCTCTTTTTTTTAAGTCTCAGCTCGCAGGTCCTGCTACTGTCACTGCTGATGGCAATAGAAGGAAAAGCAGCAACAGTAGCAAGCAAGGACTCCAAGGAGGGAGAGAAGGTGCTGAAACAGGGCAGGAGGGGGAAAGAGATATGCTGGACTGCCTGAAGGAGATGGGCAATGTAGGGCTGTGAGGGAGAAGAAGAAAAAGGAGGCAAGGGAGATAGATGCAGGACCATGGGCTTCGAAGAGGGACAGGGGAGGTGATGTAGGAATTGGAAAGGAAAGGGAGATATGCAGGCTATTGGGGAGGGGGAAAGGAAGACTAGATGGGGATATACTGGGCTGTGGAAGAGGGAGGGGAAAGGAAGGAAGGAGATATGCTGGGTTAAGGTGGGGGGTGATGACGCTGGATGTTAGGGGGATGGGAAGGCGGAAAGGAAAAGGAAGGGGGGGATACCGAACTGTAGGGAATGAGAGAGGGAAGCTGGTGTATTGTAGGTGGGAGAGGAAAACGAGAAGGGAGAAGCTGAGCATAGTGGAACCATGTGGGAGACATTAACGTGGAAAGGTCAGCAAAGAGATGGATGGAAAGCTGGGGAGATGGTTAAAGGGGATGGATGGAAAGCTGGGGAGATGGTTAAAGGGGATGGGTGGAATAAGAGACAGAAGAGACTGGAGAGAATGACTGACAGGGAAGGAGATGGGGCTGGTGAGGGGGGAGGGGGGAACTGAAAAAAGTAGATGAGGGCTGGGAAGGGAGTGAGTACAGAGGTTGTTTGTGGAAGGAGGAGAGGGAATTGGTAAAAGACAAAGGGATAGAAGGCTTGGGAGGAAGTGAATGTGTGACAGGGGGATGGAAGGCTCAGAAGGGGGCAGATGGGTTGGGAAAGACGAGAGAAGGAAATGGAAACTTGATAGCTGAAAGGTAGAGAGATTAAAAATGGAGGGTGGGAAGGAGTGCGTAATTTGAATGGTTTGGCAGAAAAGAAAGAAATGAAGAAAAGATGTAAGGGAGGAATGAACGAAGACAGGAGGAGAAAGAAAAACTGGCAAATGGACAGAAGATATGTTAGGAAAGCAGAAGAGAGAAACTTGGACCAACACAACTGGGAAAATAAAATGCCCAGACAAAAAGGTAGTAAAAATATTTCATTTGAATTTATTAATTGGAATTTGCCATCTTTGAGGAATGTGCATCTCTCATATCTCTGCATTTTGCACAATACGTTTGTTTCTATTCTTTCAGTGTTGCACTGGAGTCTGACTTCTTAAGGTTTTTGTAAAAGGTTTGCCTGCCAATGTCTGTTTCTAACTTGTGGTCCCTTGTTCTGTGTTTTGCTTATGTGACCAAGGTGCAGTATTCTGATAGTTTGTAGTTTGCCATCGGCTCTGAGTTTGTTGAAGGATTTTGGAGGCCTTCATCATGTACCTGGCACTGGAGGGAAGTTGTATAGAAATCTGAAGCCCTTCCTCTAACCCCAGTGCACGTGTAAGTGGTGTGCAGACACTTAAGTTATTGTTGGGACAAAAGCGAAACTTGTGAAGGGATCCATTAGAATTTGTGAGGGTACAGAGAGCACAGGAATCATTTGCACAGGGGAATAGAAAAGGTAGCCCTGGCCCTGGGCTCAAAGGAAGATGGTGGTCACTGCTGAGGGTCGGAGGGCAGAAGACAGATGAAGGAATGAGTCTTTGGTTGTGGGCGAGAGAGGATGAGTCTGGGAAGTTGAGCCAGAAAAAGGGGGAGAGGAAATGAGCCTGGGAAAGACCAGGATGAGAAGAGAGCCTAAGTGTGAGAGTGGGAGCTGAGGAGGAGCGGATGAGTGGCAGAGTCTGGATGTGGGGGGTGGAATCATCAGCCTTTGATTGGAGGGTGAAGACAAGGGAGGGGATATAAAGAAAAGAAGATGAGAGGAGACAGATTGGAGGGAAAATAAAGAAAGAAGGGAGTATAGGATGGTGAGAGCAGACAGAAGAGAAGAGTAGAGGGGAGAGGGTAAGAAGAGGAGGGAGAAAAATGGGTGACTCAGACATCAGATGCTCTCACACACACCACACCCTCTCCCTCACTTCTTATGCAGTCATATACACACAATCCACACACTCATCCTCATCCATTCAAACACACAGAACATTCATGCACTGACTCCATCTACACACTTAGACATCCCTCACTCACTCATAAATGCACAGCACCTAGTCACCCCCTCCCCTCCCCAGTCACACACACTTATTCAGATACATGCACACAAAGATCACAGTAAAGCACTTTTAGACACCCTCCCACCCCTCTATCCACAGCTCCCACCTCCAAACAACCCTTCACCCAAATATCCCATCCACACCTACACCCACTCCAAAGGACAGAATGAGCTTGGAAAGCTTGAGAATGAGGGGATGAACCTGAGGAAGTGAACTTGCAGGTTTGAGAGAGGTGGTGAGTTACCCTAAAGTGGATGAGTGTTTGAGTCTGGGAACAGGTGAACCTGTGCTAGTTACCTTTCTTAATTAAGATGAGGAAGTATAATAGTTGATGGGCAGAATGGGGGCCGTTTGGGACACATGAAGGGATGGGACAGAGGGGAGTATGGAGTGTGGTCAGGAAGAGAGTGGATATGGTAAAAGGAGGGTAAGAGAAAGTAGAAGTGGGTTGAGAGGGTGGGTGTAAGAGAGGAGGCAAGGGGACAGCAGGATAACGTAGAGGGGAATGTGGGGTGAAGGGCAGCAGAAAGCCTTGGGCTGGCCCTGAGTGTGAATTAGCTGAGCCGCCAACACCAGCCAATCAGATGTGTGACCCATCAGCATTGGTATCCGCGATGGCCCATTGCTGTTGTGCCTTGCTGTGCAAGCATGAAGTGAGATTGTGGGAGGTGAGTATAGGTGAACTGAGCCACCAATACCAGCCAGCCAGACCAGTCCAGTCACTTACAGATGGATAAGGCTGCAAGGCAAGCTTGTTCAGTTTTCTCAGTAGGTGTATTGATGCTCTTGGGCTCACCACAGTGTTTAATGTCCTACCTTTTCCTAGATAGAAACCTTAATGTGTGAGGTTTGAAAATTAGTGTTGGCATGGTAGATTTGCTCTAGGTCCTGAGTGACATTTTAGCTGAGTTTTGTGTTACTTACAATATGCCTAGTACTGACATTTATGTTGCTGTTACTCAGATGATACTAAGTGAGAAATGTCCTAGCTTTGCTCTGCACTCGTTTTTGAAGGAGATGCTGGGAGAGGGTTCTGGGGATACAGAATATAGGCTTGGATTTAATATAGTATAGGGGAGAATGTGTGTGTTGGAGGATTGAGGAGGGGACTGCGAGTCAATGGGGGCTGAATAGTACAACCTCTTGTACTCGTCATCTGCCCCCACTCCCCGCACCCCGATGTGGCCAGCAGGTACTGAAGCTTCCACTGCTGCCATACCTGCAGTTATTTTAGAAGGTGTGACAAAGGGAGGGGGCAGGGGGGCAAGGGGTGGGGTACAGGCACAGGCATGACATGTGGCGGGTTTATTTCTTTCAAAAAGTTGCCAACCCTATGCTGAACCTCTCACCGGTTTCCAAAAGCCAGAGTAAATAAATGGGGTTTTAGGCCCGCTTGGAAAGCCTTGAAAGAAGGTTCATTGTGTGAGCTTGGCGGAAATGCATTCCACAGAGTCGGCAAGGCAAAGAAAAAGCCTGAACATCTTGTACTTTCCAACCTGGCCTGAGAGACTGGAGGGGGGGATATTTAAGTGGTTTCAATGAAGAGCCCACAAGGCTCTAGCAGGAGCATGGAGGTAGATTACAGAAGCTAGATAGGAGGGGGTGTCAGTGTAAAGGGCCTTATGTATCAGTGTTAGTATCTTATAGTGAATTTGATGGAACATGGGGAGCCAATGATATTGAAATAAAAGAGAAGTGATGTGATCAAATCTCTTACATAAGAACATAAGATATGCCATACAGGGTCAGACCAAGGTCCATCAAGCCCAGTATCCTGTTTCCAACAGTGGCCAATCTAGGTCATACGTACCTAGCAGTTTCCCCAAAAGACACAGGTTCCACAGTGCTTGTACTGGGTCAAGCATTGATATCCTGGGTCCCTTCTTAATAATGGTTTATTAGCCTGACATACAGTAGAATTTGGATACAAGTGTTTTGAAAAGACTGAAGTCGTTTTAACTTGAGTTAGTAGAGGCCAGTGTATATCGGATTACAATAGTCAAGACGTTAAATAATCATCTAACAGCAAAAGTAGCTCAGTGGTCATGGAATGGACCAAGAGTACAAAATTGGTATAATGCAAAGAAAGATGTCTTGACTACGGAGCTGACCTGCTTTGTGGCTCAAAGATTGGTGTCCAAGTAGACACCAAGATATTTTAATAAAGAATTAAGCTGAATTGAAATGTGAGGTTGCAGATATGAATGTTGCATGCTGTGAGGGAATGACCGTTCGAGTACCCTGTGCAATGGGTTACCCCTGCGAGCATATGTGATGGCTGGAGAGCACAAGCATGCGCAGGACCTGCACAGGGTTCAAGGCTCCAAAGGATCATCCTCAAAGCTGTGCGAACGACACATCTTGCAGGAGCACAGACACATAATCCCTGTCAAACAGAGAGATGCACCCTGCCTGCGTTGCAAACCACCCCACACCCCTCTGTCCCCCAGTTGCAACCACAAATCCTCAGATGTACAGGCAATCTACCACCATCATAGACAGGCCTGATCTCGCTACCAAAGTGGATCAATGATGATAGTGTAAACCTGAAATGGTACATGCCTGGATTTACACTTGCTTCCTGTCATGAAAAGCGATTTCAAAAGTGTCCCTTTTGGCTATTCTTGTATAGGAGAGATTAAGGGGGATATCTCCTTTTATTCCTCAATATTTTCAGTTGTGGTCAACATTATTGGCACCCTTGCATTTTAGGTATGTTGTGCACAATATCTTGAGAAATAATTGTAAATATTCCAAGTGTATCTCGTCATAATATTTTAATAGTAAGTTCAAAGGTATACAAAAACAAAAAAAAGATGTCTGTGCAACTTAGATGTAGTAATTTCTGAGAAGAAAAACAAAATATGACCTGGACAGGATTAATGGCACCCTTCATTAATATTTGATTGCACAACCCTTGGCAGTGATGACAAACGTTTCCTGTAGCCATCTATAAGTTTCGTACATCTGTCTGTTGGTGGCTTTACCCACTCTTCAACTGCAATTTGTTCCAGCTCATGAATGTTTCCAGGATTCCTTTCACCAAAGGCTGATTTCAGCTCTTTCCAAAGGTTCTCGATCGGATTGAGATCAGAACTCATTGCAGGCCAGTTTAAAACAGTCCATTTGTTCCTTTTTAAGTAACCATTCTTTTGTACTTTTGGATGTATGTTTTGGGTCATTGTCCTGCTGGAGAACCCATGATCTTCAACCCAGACATAGCTTTCTGACCCTAGGTAACACATTTTGCTCCAAAATACCTTGATGGTTCTTTGACTTCATGATTCCTTTAATACATTCCAGGTCTCCAGTTCCTGAGGCAGCAAAACAGCCCCACAACATTATAGAACCTCCACCATATTTAACTGCAGAAGGGTGTTTTTTTTCCTTATAAACTTCATTTTTTCACCTGTAAATGTATCGCTGGTCTATATTGCCAAAGAGCTCAAGTTTAGTTTAATCTGTCCAGAGAACATTTTTCCAGAAGGACTGTGGTTTCTCAAGGTGGGTTTGGGCTAAGATAAGGCATGCCTTTTTATGTCTGTCTTTGAGCAGTGGGGTCCTCTTTGGCCTTTGCCAATAATGTCTTTTGTTTTATGTGTGGCATATGGTGCAAGTTGAAACCACCACTCCAGATTGCACCAAATCAGCCTTAAGCCCTTTGGATGTTATACGTGGTGTTTTCCCAACAGTTCACACTAACCTTCAAAGACTTCTTCGATTTTTCCTCTTCCCACCACATCCTGGGAGGTTCTTGACAGTTCCAAGAGCAGAAAACTTCATAGTATTGCGAAATGTAGACACGGGAATCTCAAGGTCTTTGGAGATGTCCTTGTACCCTTTTGAAGTTAGATGTTTGGTGATAATGGCTTTTCTGATGGTCTCAAGCAGCTCTCTTGTCTTCACCATTGTGAAAATGAAACAGGGAATAAATGTGGCCATTTTAAACATTACAGACATCCTTCATTGGTTCATTCAAATCATGTGTGTACTGACAATTGATCACAGGTGCATCTAATTTTACTACAATGGGAATGTGGTTCTTCTGTTCAAACTCATTTGAATTGTGTATAACGGTGCCAGTAATCATGTCCTATTACAAAGAAGACTACAATGGTTCACTGCAAAAATATTCCCAGAATAATAAGTAAAACCAAAGACCTTTTATTTATTTATTTGGTTACATTTTTTATACCGCTCCTTCCAGCAATCAGGAGCAGTTTGCATTAAACATTTAATTCAAACCATAACAGTTACATATAACAGGTTTAAAACTATATACATCTTATGTCACACCCCAACCCCCGGCCACGTGCCTAAAGAGCTAGGGTGGACATTATGTCCTTCATAAACGGGTTGAAAACTATCTTCAGCACTGAAGCATGTTGGGAGTTGTAGTTTCCCTTTCAAAAGTATAGCCGTGACAAACCAGTATGAAGGTAAATGATAAAGATTTTATTTCCCCAATGTCACAAGGTTCAACATAAAGCATGAGGATATTCTCTCCAGTTAGTATTTCCAAAGATATTTACAAAACTCAGGTTGAATGTGTTTCACAGTCACTACTTCTGTTCAGGGGTTTTAATCCAAAATATAGCAGGTAAAACAAAACACAAGCTTCTTCATTCAGCTTAGTAAAAATGTTCTTTTTTATCCTTTCCTTCTTTAGTAACACCAAGCACAGGTGCTAGGCAATATTCCTTTGGTTAAACAAGCTCTTACCTTCAACAAGGTCAGACGTCTTTACTCTGTTACCCAAAAACGCACATCCTGAAAGCTATTCTTCAGTTAAGGACTCCATGCTTCCAGCCAAACATAATGTGCAATCCATGGGAAACTCAGGCAGTAAGGAATCCTGTTCACTAGGATCTATCTGCATTTCTTCCTGCTCTGAAGAAACATCAACTTGCTCTGAGCTTTCCCCATATCTCCCAGGATATACTTTCTTGGGGGATCTCTGTAATTCCCTCCAGCAGTGATCTACCTGGTATGGAAGACAGGTATCTGGGGTTTTGTGCTATCTCTTTCTGGCTAGGTTCACAAACCTCTCTCCAGCTGCGGTTAAACAGTTCCTGGCCTCCTTGCTTAAGTTCCTCTCTGGTGTTAATAGATGGCTCCCTGTTCCAGGCTGGGTTCTTCTCCCTCCTAGCTTGAGCCCTGGGCACCCACCTCTGAATACCTTGAGACTTCCAGTCCGGCATAGACGTGGGAAGACTTGTATGCTCTCTCTCCCTGAGCTGTGCCTTCCTGGTACCTCTCCTGACGGCTTCTCCTTGGATCTCTGCACCTTGGAACTGCTGGCCTCTTTGGAACTTTCTCTTATCCTGCAACAACAGCCCCTCCGGCTGCCTTTCTTGGGGTTGCTTCGTCGCCTTCTCCCTCTTCTTCTTCCCTTTCTCTCCTTCTAAGCAAGGCTTATAAAGTTGCTTCTCTGTCAGGGTCTCTCTCACTCCCCCCAGGTGTGTGTGATCATCCCCTAAGTTTGTAACTACCTCAGGATAGCTTGGGTGTGGCAACCTAACTTCAGACTCTCTGTGCTTACTCCCTCTAGCTGCACTCTACAGTGTGTGTATTGCAGACCTGTCGCGTTCTTTAAAGGTACATTCACTAGTTTTTCCTATCTCCATAGGCTCATTAGCATCTTCTTCATCACACTTAACATATGTATAACTATTATACAAAACATGAGGTGGTAGAAGGAGAAACCTTCAAACTATTTACAATGTGATACCGATCATATTCTCTAATTATTTGAATAAAGCCAAGGGCTTCCATAGCTTCCATGAATCCTTGTGAGATACAATTACCCTAAGTATTCTAACTCCTGCACTCAAAGAACGTATTTGTTATTTTTTATTGTCAGACCATTTGCCATGAAAGGGAAAACCTCTCTCACGGCAAACCTTCCTTTTTTCTTTTTATTAAGAACAATTACTGCTCAGCTCCCAAAATCAAAACCCAAGGGATAATGCACTAAGCGAACCCCCAGTCACTTATCTTTCGCTAGTAGTAAGCTTCTATTGCAAAGGGATGATCCTTTCTGAGATTGATGCTTTTTGAAACACTGCTATAGCTGTTTCTTCTCCAATAGCATCCCTGTAATCTCACAATTCTTAACAGATGCGGAGGGCCCCACCGGCCACAATCAGCTGGTCGCTAGTTAACATAACTTTTCCCACTCTCCACCAGACTGACGATCGGAGCAGCAGAAAGGAGCGGGAAGGTAAGCTCCTCCCCACTCCCACCGGCACACCAATCGCCAGGCCGCCTTCCTCCCGCCACCAGCTTCAAAAAGCAGAGGAAGCCTAGGCGCACCCGCACCTGGTGGGCCCGCACCTGAGGGCCTCACCAGAGGGCCCTTTGGTGTGGCCCTTAGGCGGGGCACGTTTAGAAACAACTATAACACCAAAGAATTCTACTATAAAGGGCGATGAAGAACCTACAGCAATCAGCAGATAATCCATCTTTAAAAATAACACCACCCATCATCTCCCGCAACTGCACAGAACCTAATTCAAGATAATTATCAAAAGAGCAAAACTAAGTCCGAACTCTGCGCTGAAGAGGACCAAGAGTTCACCGCAGCAATGATACAACTGCTCCCTTTGATAAAAGGTATTTCAATATAAGATCTGAATTCCTAGCAAGTAACCAAATACATTTTCTTCTTCAGCCTAAGTCTCTGTAGGTCATATGTATATAGTTTACCCTGTTCAATTCATCTGCATATGTATATAGTTTACCCTGTGCAATTCATCTGCATATGTATATAGTTTACCCTGTTCTCCAAGTTTTCCAACATTTCCTGTTCAATGTAATGACCAGACATTTGTTTATTGTCGGATTTTGTTTGTTCTATGTAAACCGCGCTGATCGCAAATAGTGCGGTATATAAGAAACGTAAATAAAATAAATAAATAAATAAATATGTAGGGCCTTCCAATTTTCAACGTTTATTCCTTTCATTAGCTTTAGAAATGTATACCATATACGCATTAATCACTATTGGTCGTATTCCTATCAATTCATACCATAACGCAAACCCTGTCACCAACAGGATTTCCAATACCAGTCATCAATAATGTCCACAGACATACCTCTGAAGCAAACCTCTTCTGCAATTCCTCTAACAGGTCTAATCAAAAACATTGACTAATTCAGATTAACCTCAATGAATTGAGCTCCACAAAGGTCAGGCCTACCTCCTTCACAGACAACTTAAGATGCTCCCTTATAAACCCGCGCTCCATTAGGAATAAAATACATCTGATATCCAACTACCTAATTGACAATAACCTGAACGTACTATTCATATCAGAATCCTGGCTAACTTCCAATGATACAGTCTTGATTAATCAGTTTAACCATTAGGATACGATATTTTCAACCATCAAAGAACAAACAAAAGAGAGGGCGGTGTAACCATCTTAGCAAAAAAAGAATTGCATCTTTCAAAAACCTTAAGTGACTTTGCTAATAACATGGACGTGTTACTAGTAGAAAACAATAATATGCAATTATGCCCAATATATAATCCACCTTCTTGGTGAGGAGCTGTCCTGCATCACTGACTTCCTTTGCAGTAAAAGCTCTACTAACAAATTCACAATGGTATTAGATGATCTTAACTTACCATCTGCCTCAACTCATATCTCACAAGGATTCATGGAAGCTATGGAAGTCCTTGGCTTTATTCAAATCATTAGAGAACCTACCCACATTAAAGGAAATATTCTGGATCTCATTTTTACCCAACAAAATTGGTCAAGTTTCCTTGTAACCCCAAATATACAAATCCATCAAATTCCCTGGTCCAATCACCACTCTATTCAATTCAATATCCCAGCCCCCATGAGCAGATCCAACATGAATGCAACCTTCTATCAGCATAGGAAGTTTCACCAATTCAACAAAGAACATTTCCTAAAAGATGTCCTCCCCCAACTTCAAATGGACTCCAAGAACACCAACCTGTTCATAAGGAGATGGAACTTGATAATCTCTCAAGCAGCCACAATAGACAACAGCCCCATGCCCAATAAGTCTCATTCAAGGAAAAACACAGTTTGGTATACCAAGGAAATTAGATCATTCAAAAAGCAGTTAAGCCAAATTGAAAGAAAATGGAGAAAATCAAAAAGCGAAGCTGACAAAACATCCTTTCTCAACAAGCTAGAAGAGTACAAGCTTTTATTAAACAATAACAAATGGGATTACCACACAAAGCTCATTATGTCAGCACTGAACAAACCAAGGGAACTGTTCGAAATTGTCAGAACCCTAACAGCAAATCCAAAAGAAGACAATGCTATGGTAGCGCCAGATGTAGAGGCCATGGCCAAATTCTACAAGGAAAAGGTGGGAACAGAATCATCAACATTTTAACATAGTAAAACAAGCAATTCATTTACCAAACAAAACTGGAAACATTTCACTCGTATCTTCGAAAGACAGCTCAAAGACATAATCAAAGCGCTAAACACATAAACTTCTGCACTCGATCCTTGCCCAGCCCTTTGGATACATCTGACCAGCAACAGTCTAACACCTTTCATTCTAAATCTAATCAATTCCTCATTAGAACAAGGATATATCCCAGAAGATTTTAAAAAAGCTTTGATACGTCCCATCTTCAAGGGTAAAAATCTGGCAAAATCTAACCCAAGCTCATACAGGCCTATCTCAAGTTTACCATTCATGACTAAAATCCTAGAGAAGGCAGCTCAAATCCATTTACAAAGTCATGTCAATCAATTTGCACAACTGGACCCACAACAACACGGCTTTAGAATTGGTCATGGAGTTGAAACCCTCCTCATTGCTCTAATGGACAAACTCCTTAAAGGAATCGAAAAGCCCAACTCCGGAATCATTCTAATTTTCCTGGACTTAACTGCAGCCTATGACTCATTATCCCATGAAAATCTTCTCCTAAGACTACAAGAAATCGGCCTCAACGACAAAGTATAATCATGGTTCAAATCCTATCTTTCAAACCAAACCATACAAGTAAAAATGGGAAATAACTCCTCAAGCCCTTTTCACCAAAGAAAAGGCATACCCCAGGGTTCTGTGTTATCTGCGCTCCTCTTTAGTCTCTATATCCAACCTATTTGCAATATTATAAAAAGCCATGGCATTGATTACAACCTTTATGCAGATGACATAATGCTTTAAACCCAAATCAACCCCAAACAGCTGAATTTAAAAAATATAACGGAATGTTTCAATAACACCAACACTTGACTATCAGAACACAACCTGCAAATCAACTTAAATAAAACAGAGATCCTCTTCATCACAAAGGACAACTCATTCGTTCCGCCAGAAACCTTAAAGATAAAGGATGCAAACATTCAAGTAAAAAAAGAAGTGAGATACTTGGGAGTCTTACTAGACCACCAGCTCAATTTCAACAATCATATAAGCAACTTGACAAAGGCCATCTATGCCATACTAAAAATGCTTCAGCATCTTAGTCCGCTCCTCTCCGCTAATGACTTCAGAACAACTGTCCAAGCCTTAATCTTCCCACACTTCGACTTCTGTAATGGTATTCTAATGGGTCTCCCGAAACAAAGCATCCGCCATATTCAACTAGCACAAAATGCAACAGCTAGAGTAATTTCACAGTCTTCATTTAAAGATCACATTAGCCCAATTCTAATGCAATTACACTGGCTCCCAATAGAGTATAGAATAAAATACAAGGCACTCCACCCCATATTCAAAACCATTCTATCAGAACCAGCCACCTGCCTGAAAGAATACATCCGAATCAGCCCGGAAAACAGACCAAGGAGAAGTTGTAACAAAAATTCACGGGAAACACACACCGATTTCAAAAACAGTAACTCATCCACATCTAAGAGAGCTTTTTCGCTCTACGCCCCAATACTATGGAACTCGCTGCCACCAAGCATAAGAGACACTAAGGACTCTAAATCCTTCCGCAAACTTCTTAAAACATTTTTGTTCAGGGATAACTATGGTGAACCAGTCACGTAATCAAAATCCCCTACAAAAGCATCAAGCATCCCACATTACAAGATTATTTCCATTCTTTGATGCCAACAAGTTATAGACTTATTCCTTTGTATGTAGTTTTCATGTTTATCGAATTCAGATTTAAGTTATTATCACCTTTCCCTTAAACACCCCTGTTAAATGGTTATTTGTAACTCTGTTCTATGAAACGTTCATGCTTTAAAGTTTTCTGTAAACCGCTTTGATTCACTAAAAGTGGTAAACAAGCACAAATAAATAAATAAATAAATCCAACCGTTGCGTCAGCATTGTAAGTCCCGGCATATTTGTATCAACAGAAGCGCTAAATGCAGGCACGAAGGGCATCTGAAAAGTGATCATTTTTTCAGGCAAATGTTTGGAAGAGGTGAAGAAGGTGCTACACTAACACCCTTTATTGTTTACAGTATGTTAATGAATACTGACGGGCAACGGGGGCTCACGTTAACAGTTTGCTATGCCACTGGACATCCTCTTGTGCTAGATTGCCTAAGATGGATGTTCCCGACCCAAGTTTTCCTAATGGAGTGTCTTTGTGGCCACCCACATGCGTGTCCACATCAGAGATGTCTAATGTCTCTGTAATTGGCTGGAGACATAGACATCCCTGGCATTTTTCTGCACGTTCCATCCTAGAATCTAAGTAACCCCACCTAAGAAAATATCCATTCTTAGTGTTGGTATATTCCTAACCTCCAAATGATTATTGCATCTGACATAGCTCTTTGTAAATATTATTTCATGTATATAGTTCAACCCTGTTAGCCAAGTTGATACTCCTGTTCCATGTAAAACCAAACTGACTGTTGTCTTGGTCGTTCTGTTATATTGTAAACTGCGCTGATATTGAATAGTGCGGTATATAAGCAACTGTAATAAATAAATAAATATAAAATAAATAAATAAATAGACATCCCTGATTGGAGTTGGACATCCTGTCTAAAATGCCACTTAATACATACTATCCTTTAGTCTTCAGGCATAGTGTGAGATTTTAGTGATAGATAATATATTATTCAATTTCATGTGCATTCTTTCAGAATCCAGAGTAGATTCCACCTGATCCTAGTGATTTGTTGTTATAAAGCTTCTCGATTTCCTCTAATATGGCTTGCAGTTTTGCCCTTGTTTCATCAGTTCCTCGAAGAATCACCTATTATTCAGGTTAAGTGCAATGACATGTTACTTCCCATTGAATTTTTGTATTCTAATGATATGTTCTATTGATTAAAAATAAAGGACAGGATTTAAGTATCTTTGAATTACTACTGGAAAGGCATGAGCTAAACACAAATAAACACAAAATAGCCATATGGACCAGATGAACAATCTGAAACTGCTATGGCCGCATACTTTCCAATGTTGGAACCAGCACTAAAAAAGATAATGGGGGCATTTTAGAAGATTTATTTGTGCTTCGGAAATCCGAAAATGGAGTTAGAGATGCCTCCAGAGCCATTTTAGAAGCCAGCTCCGGGGACATCCCCAGCATGAGGGCATCTGAATCTGAAGGGTGACGTGGAGGAGGGGTGGCCAGGGTGTTACTGGGAACCTGGAGGCCTGATTAGGGAATTTTCAGGGACTGGGATATCCCTGCCTGATCACAGAAAGATCATAGACGTCCGACTTCATGTCTAACGCTAGATCTGCTCCAAGACACAAATAGCAATGAACAAGAATCTGAAAAGCATCTAAGTGTAGAGAAGACGCCCTCACTCATCTTTAGTACTCAACACAATGGCATTGACAGTAGCAGTGGGATTTGAACCCTGACGGCTCTGTTCCTAGCCAGCTACAATAACCATTATGCTATAATACTGTGCTGGGGATGATTTTCTGTAGACACAAAATGTCCTGGATGGGTGTCAGTCAGGGTTTCGTAGGTTTTACAGTCCTGAGATCCTGTTCAGAATCCTTCTGGATGACATCTACATAATGTTTGATGGTGGTGTTGAGGGGAATTTATTCCAACTGTATGTGAGAGTGGCGTTTGATACGGTTGAGCTCCATCTGTAATTGGATTCTTCAGGGCTGTATCAAGGGCTGTGTGAGAAGTGTGGCTGCACAGGGTGAAAGGACTGAAAGGGCACTGATATCATCACTGGGCTTCAATGAAGCTCCAAAAGAGTAAGTTTCTGCACGTGGCTGGGGTGGAGGAGTGCACCAAATTCGTTAGTCACATAGCGTGCATTTTTAGCTTAGTACAGTCCTGGAGAGTCCATGAGAGACTCTTGACAAAATTAAAAACTCATGGGATATGAGGCAGTGTACTATTGTGGATCAGGAACTGGTTAAAAGACAGAAAGCGAACGCTGGGGGAGGCAAGATGGCGGTGATGGTGTGATTCCATCGACCGGTGGCTGACACGCTGAGGTGTGCTGTGGGACAGCGCGCGTTTTCTGTAGCCGATATGGGCAGAAGGAAACGCAAGCAGGCTGGCTTACCTTCGGAGCCAGCCTGCTCCAGCATCGCTGCTCAACGGACTCTCCAGATGTGCGGCTTTCCTGGGTCGACGGAGCAAGCAGTGTCTTCGGCGGGTCCTGAGGGCTCTCAGGACCTGAGCACATCCGGGGTTTTCTTTCCCCGGAGCAGCGGGCCCCCCCTCCTTGTCCCGGAAGCGTAAACCTGGGCAGTAGTGAGGCGCTTGCCAGCGTGACAACTAGTACGCCGAGGCAGGCTGCCGCGGAGGGTTTCTCTGCCAGTGGGAGCGCTCCGAGTGGACCCCCTGGAACGATTGGCGTTTTGGAGAGGAGTACATCTGCTATGTTCCAGGAGATTGTGTCCCCAATTGTCCAGTCTGGTGTTAGCGGCTTGGTGAGACCTGCAGTAGTGACTCTTGAGGTGCTGTGGGATGCTATAGCAGCAATGAATTCCTCTCTACGAACTATTACTGCTTCATTGTCTGCGGATGTTGTAAGTTTAAAAACTGATTTTCAAGGAGTTGGTCAAGTCCAAAAGGAACAGGAGGGTAGTTTGGCACAGCTCCGTTTAGATCTGGAGAAGCTTCAGGAACTGAACCTGGCCCACATGAAAAACTGGAATATACAGACTAGGAGGATGGAGTACCTAGGAAACCAGGTCCGGAAGAACAATTTGAGACTGGTAAATTTTCCTAGGTCTCCTGTTATTTCTCCCTTGGAAATGGTGCGTAAGTACTTCCAGGAGGTTTTGAAAATCTCCAGGGAGGACCTTCCTCCATTGACAAGAGCCCAGTATCTGTCTGTGGGTAGGGGGGTTCAGGAAGTTAATGCTGTCTCTATTGGGGCTGCGGGAGACCTTACGGGTTTTCTTGAGAGCTCTTTAGAGGTTATCACTGGGCGTACTACACTTCTTATTACATTGGCACTTGAGACTGATAAGGCTTTGATTCTATGATTGTATTTTCGGAACTTCAGAGAGCAGTTTCTGGGTTCTTTTGTATGTATTTTTCCTGACTTATCTAGAGGTACCCAGCTGAGACGAAAAGAATTCTTAAGGTATAAACCTAGGGTTCTTTCTCTTGGAGGGACCTTTTTGTTAAAATTTCCTTCTCGTTGTGTATCCTATCGAGAACAAATGTATATGTTTTTTGAACCCAGTCAACTCCTGGATTTTCTGAATGCTATAGAGGAGCCTGTTGTTGTTATACCACCCCATACGGCTGACGTTTAAGCCTTGCACTGCCTGTTATGTATGTATTTACCTTTTCCTAGTGATTTTTCTTGATGCCTCCCCATTGTGTGGACTGAATTTGGTATAGTAACGGAGTATTGAATTTCTTTGTATTAGATTCTTTTGGATTATTGTTATTGTTACTTACCTGTATTTTTCTTTCATTCTTATTGAATGTATAATTCAAAACTTAAGATATAATTCAGAAAGACAGAAAGCAGTGGGTAGGACTAAATGGCCAATTTTCCCAATGGAGAAAGGTGAATAGTGGTGTACCCCAGGGATTTGTGCTGGGTCCGCTGCTTTTTAACATATTTGTAAATGACCTGGACATGACAATACCGAGTGAAGTAATCAAATTTGCGGATGACACAAAATTATTCAAAAATGTTAAAATCCAAGAAGATTATGAAAAATTGCATGAGGACCTTAACAAATTTGAAGACTAGACGTTCAAATGGCAAATGAAATTTAATGTTGACAAGTGCAAAGTTATGCACCTAGGAAAGAACAACCCAAACTATGCTTATATGATACAAGGAACCATCACCCAGGAAAAAAGATTTAGGCATCATCATCATCGTGGATAACACATTGAAACCCTCCGCCCATTGTGCAGCGATGGCCAAGAAAGCAAATAGAATGCTAGGAATCATAAATAAAAAATGGAGAATAAAACAAAGGATATTATAATGCTCTTTATCGTTCCATGGTGCAACCGCATCTTGAATATTGTGTGCAAGTCTGGTCACCGTATTTTAAAAAGGATATAGCGGCATTAGAAAAGGTTCAGAGAAGAGCCACCAAAATGGTAAAGAGGATGGAAGGATACCCCTATGAAGAGAGGCTAAAAGGTTTAGGGCTCTTCAACCTGAAAAAGAGATGGCAGAGGGGAGATATGATAGAAGTCTATAAATTAATGAATGGAATGGAATGCCTTGAGTGAAAAAATATTTTCTATTATTAGTCTTAAATGAGTTGCACTGTGGCTTCCTTGCATGTCGACTTATCTTTCTATATTTTGATGGCGTAATCAATTGTTTACAAAATCAAAATATAGAAAGACTACAGGACATGCATGGAAGCAACAGTGTAACCCATTTAAGACTAAAATAGAAAATATTTTTTCACTCAACGCGTAATCAAACTCTGGAATTCATTACCACAGGATGCAGTAAAGGCTGTTAAGTGTAGCTGGATTTAAAAAAGGTTTGGACAGGTTCCTGGAGGAAAGTTCCATAACCCATTATTAAAGAGGACCCAGGATCTCACTGCTTGCCCTAATACAAGCATTGAGGAACATGTGTCTTTTGGGGAGACTGCTAAGTACTTATGACCTAGATTGGCCACTGTTGGAAACAGGATACTGGGCTTGATGGACCTTGGTCTGACCCAGTATGGCATATCTTATGTTCTTATGTTCCTATGGATTATTTAAAGGGAGTTGGGGTGGGAGGGCCAGTTCTCTAATGTTTCTCACCCTTTCTGACTGGGAAGGAGCAGTGTGTGAAGTATGGTCAACTGCTGTCATCTGTTTGGGAACTTGAGAGTGGGGTCTCTCAAGGCTCCATGCTATCTCCATTTTTGTTTAATGTTTATATGCTAACGTTTTGTGCGTTGATGAGGGGTATGGGTCTGACGTTCTATATGTACGCAGATGACATGTAGGTGCTACTTCCACTTTCATCAGGAGAGCTGGAGACATCTGAGAAGATCAATTTCTGTATTTCTACATTACGTAAAGGCTTCACCCAGATGTATCTTGTTCTGAATCTAGAGAAGAGAGAGTTTTTATGGCTTTTGCCTTCTTGGTCAATTGGTGGGCTTACCTCTCTATTAGGGGGCTCGGGGACCCTGCAGGGTGTTTCTGGACTTTGTCGCAGTTTATAGGTATGGTTGGACAGCTCTTTGACCCCACACAACCACATTTCCTGGATGATTAGAGCCCTATTTGGGGTTCTGTGGATATTACATGCATTGCGCCCTTACCTATCTGAGGGAAAATTAGTAGTAGTTACAAGGGTTTTGATTCTGCCACAAATTGACTGTTGTAACTCCCTATTAGTGGATTTGCCTATGGGTGAGCTGGTTCGACTGCAACTGGTACAAAATACCACAGCCAAAATAATGAAGGGATTGGGAAAATTTGATCACATCACCCCCATTTTAAAAGAGTTGCATTGGTTGCTGGTGTCCTTTTGTGTTTAATATAATCTTCTGCTTTTGGTATTCAAGGCTTTCCATGTGCTGGCCCGTATCTATTTATGTAGGATTTTGTAGTGGTATGTCCCTGGCTATACCCTACGCTCTTCAGACACAGGGTTGTTGGTTGTTCCTGGGTTAAGGGATGTCCGGGGGACAAGGATTTGGCTTCAGGTGCTCCAGGTGCAGGCTCCTGAGTTCTGGAATTTCCTTCACAGCTAACTATGATGGGAGACTGACCTTAGATCTTTTAAGGGTCAATTAAAGATGCATTTGTTCATGCAAGCTTTTGGGAGGGAACTGTGATGATACCTGTCCTTATTTGTTCTTATTGCTGATATGTATTTTGAAAATCACAATGAGTGGTTTTCGGAAGTGCAGTCTAGAAATGTAAACAGATATCTAAGTAGATGCTCCTGCAGACGTCCATACTGGGCATGTCCAGGTTTGTGATATCCTGTCCACACGTGGATGTACCTGCATTTTTTTTTTAGACGTTCTGGCTTAAATGTCCCAGATTGCACTTGGACAGATCTTCTAAAATTCCCCTCAATGTACTTAATCCCCCTCAAGATGAAGTGTTTGAGCTTTTGAAAGCTCATGTCATACAATATATTTATTTTGCTAGCGCTTTAGAAAGTATCACAACCTAAAACGACTTCAGTTTTCTTCTGAACGAATATGGCCCCAAGCACGCTACACCACAAACTTAGTTGGAGAAGTGATTGAGTGTACGGAAATATTTGCCACATAAAGTAATGTAACGGACATTGTACCGAATGAAAATAACATGAGTGTTGATCAAAAAGTATGACAGAGCCTACTTCCATCACTTGTAATGAGCACTATAAAACACAGCTCACAAGGACTTGTTTCTGAAAAGCCATCATGTTTTCATAACTTTGGCTTTTCTACTTGCACACGCACAATCCTTTCTTAACGTCACATAGATATTCAACTTTTTGTGTCTTCTATAAACCAAATCAATAATAGTTTTAACAAAATATATAGTCCAGAGAAATTTCTATCATGTGAAACATAACAAACTTTTTGGGGGGAAGGAGTTCAAAGAAATTCCAAGACACACTCATGTAAAATATACACGCATCCATGCAAACTTGGGCGGAATAGGTATGCCTGCCTTGGAACAGCTGGAACTTTGTGTGGGAACTTTCAGAGACAGTACTCTAAAAGAAGTGCAATATATACGCCTAGTTGCCTTCACAACCTAGGTGTCCTGTTGTTATCCTGTAAGAAATGTTTACCATACACATGAATATATACTTTGCATTCTTATATAAAACAGAGTCCTTTGCCAGGCAAGTAAGCTGTATTCCCATGGAAGATCTGGACTTCTGTGCCGATTTGTCCACTGAACATGCACATTTCAAGGCTACAAATGCTGTGGGAATAGTTGAGTCAATAAACATACGAAGAAAGACAGAACTTCCACCTCATTTCTTCTTTAAAAAAACAAAAAAACTTTGTGTGTTTTGGTAACCTTCAACTTTTAATATACTTAATGTTAGGAGGAAAAAGACCTCAGAATGATAGCTTTCTGTGAAATGTTTACGGCTGCCTCTTTTCAATCAGAAGTCAAAATGCCTTCTTTAATTAATTTAAACTTCACTTGTTAATTGTACCCATTGCTACTACTACTACTACGGATCATTTGTATAGCACTACAAGGCATATGCAGCGCTGCACAGACACATGTAAAAGATGGTTCCTGCTCATCAGAGCTTACAATCAAGTCAAGATAGACAACACAACAGCTGAGGACAAGGATAAGTCCAGGAGAATAGTAAGGAAACACATAGGAGACTAAGCGGATCAGAATCCAAAAGCAGCCTCAAAGAGGTGAGTTTTCAGCCTGGATTTGAAAAGGGCCAGAGATGAAGCCTGACATACAGACTTAGGTAGTTTTCCAGGTAGAAGAAGCAGCAAGGTGGAAGGATCGAAGTCTGGACGTGGCAGTAGAAGAGAAGGTCACAGATAGAAGAGATCTGCCAGAAGAGCGGAGTTCCCAAGGAGGAGTGTAGGGAAAAATAAGAGAGAAAAGGTAGTGAGGAGTAGCAGAACGAGTGCACTTATAGGTCAGTAAAAGAAGTTTGAACTGGATACGGAAATGGACAGGGAGCCAATGAAGAAACTTGAGAAGAGGGGTTATATGAGCATGTCAAGGCTGGCAGAAGATTAGCCACTCAGCTGAATTTTGAATAGATTGAAGGGGAGAGAGATGATTCAGAGGGAGACCAGCAAGGAGGAGGTTATAATAGTCTAGATGGGAGGTGACTGGACAGTGGATAAGTGTCTCAGTAGTGTATTCAGAAAGGAAGGCCCAAATTTTGCTGATGTTATAGAGAAGGAAAACAGGTTTTAGGTATCAGTTGGATGTGTGTGGAGAAGCAGAGGAAAGAGTCAAAGACGACCCCAAGGATGTGAGCCAAGGAAACAGGGAGGAGTAGAGCGTTAGCTACAGAGATTGAGAAAGGAGGAAGAGGGAAGGATAAGAAGCTCTATTTTGGCCATATTCAATTTCAAATTGCGGTGAGGTATCCTGGCAGCAATGTGAGATAGGCAGCCAGAGATCCGGGCCTGGATTGCTGGAGAGATTTCAGGGGTAGAAAGGTAGATCTGAGAGTCATCAGCTTAAAGATGGTACTGAAAACCCTTGGAGGAAATATGTGCATCAAGAGACTGGGTATAGAGGGAGAAAAGGAGTGGATCCAAGACAGACCCCATGGGTACATCAACTGCAAGTGGGATAGCAGTAGAGGAGAATCCACTAGAAGAACACTGAAAGTGCGGTGGGAGAGATGAGAGCCAGAATAGCAGAGTCCTTAAAACCAAGTGATGACAAGGTATCGAGGAGAAGGTGGTGGTCAACCGTGTCAAAAGCAGCAGAAAGGTCAAGAAGGATGAGGATCGAGTAAAGGCCCTTGGATTTCGCCAGGAACAGGTTGCTGGAGACTTTGGCAAGAGTCGTTTCAGTAGAATGTAAAGAATGAAGGCCAGATTGCAATGGATCCAGAAGGGCTTGAGAGGAGAGAAAGTCAAGGCAATAGCAGTGAACTGCACATTGAAGTAGTTTAGAAGCGAAGGGGAGGAGGAAGATAGGTCAATAATTAGAAGGACAGGTAGGGTCTAGTGAGGGTTTTTTCTAGGAGAAATGTAACCACGGCATGCTTGAAGGCTGCAGGAACAGTTGCAGTGGAAAGTGATAGGTTGAGAATATGACAGATGGAATGGATGACAGTGGAGGAGATGGAGCATAGGAGATGGGTGGGAATAAGATCAGAGAAGATAATGAGTTTGGAGGAGGAAAGAAGGTGTATGGTTTCCTCCTCAGAGATCTTAGAAAAGAAAGAAAGAGTGGCAGAGGTTGAGGGAAAGAATTGGGAGTGAAGAGGTGGAAGAGAGGATGGAGCTGACCTCATGGAGAATTTGAGTGTAATCTTGTGGACTTTGAGATGGAAATAGTCAGCCAACAATGCAAGACATCTCACCTCTTGACCAAACATTTCAGCCCAACCACTTAGCCCACCTGAACAAACAAGCTCCACATGTCCTATATGTTTATGTTTATTTAAAACTTTATATACCGCCCGTCACAGGGTATCAGAGCGGTTTACAATCATAAATTTTGGACCTTTTTCAATTTTCATGTTTTATCAGAGAGGAAAAAGACCTCAGTATCCATGTTGGACCTCCCAACTACAAATGGATAATTTTAATTATTGGTCTTCAAAAAGCCTCCCATTTTTTTAATATATTCTTTAATATTTCTCAAGAGGTTCATAAAAAACGTATCTGAATTAAGAAAACAGTATACCTACAGTACACCCAAATGGATGCCATCCTTTTTGTCTCTTGGCTTCATCAGAAGTGATCCATTTTAGTTTAAAAATAAGAAAACAAATGAATTCAGTCTATTGCATATCTCACTGAAATATTCATCCATGTTCTGTCCACTTACCATTTTAACCCACGGGCATCTCCATTTTGATTACAATTTAAAATAGTGATTGGTCCGAAAATGTGTCGTGTCTTTAATGTATGATGAAACAAAAAAAACTCTGAGGGCTCTATAGGAGAGGCTTAAGCCCACAAATAAATTCAACAAACAAAGCACAACCCCTCTAAAAAAAATTTTGTTTTTGCCGGGCAACTGTGTAAGGAATCGTCCCCTTTGTCTCTTCCTTTGTTAAGGATATTACCCACTTTTTGATGGCATTACAGAGTTTGACTATACCCCAATCGGAAGTGCTCCTGGTTACTCTTGATGTGGTATCATTATATACCATCATTCCTCAGAAAGAAGCTTTGCATGTTGTTTCTATTACACCTTTACATTTACCATCACGACTACCCAAACATTTTCTGTTGTCACTATTGTAGCTAGTTTTATTTAAAAATTATTTTTTATATGAAAATACTTTCTATCTACAAACTTGTGGTATTGCTATGGGCACTACGGTGGCACATGTAGAAGAGAAGCATGTCTTCACCTCACCTTGGTTCCATAAGATTTTGACATGATGTCATGTTCTTGACAGAAAAAGAACCAACCCATTACTCATACTCACTGCAAGAACACTCTCTATGTAAATCAAAAGACCTTTCAAAAAAGCTCAGTATATCTCCGGCAATAAAACACCGTTGCCAAAAGGAGAAGCCATCCAAAACAAAAGGTAAGCGGGTTTGCTGCAGCTGAGTCCCCCTTTTTTGTCTATTTGTGTGTTTTCCCACCATCTATTGCAAAGAAATGAAGCATGGTGGTCTATCTGAAGCCCATCTGCCAGCTAGGCTTCAGCATTCCTCTTATTTCTGTCACGATTTGGGCACAAGTATGACCTTGAACTATCATCTGGATGTGAAACACAGCCTGCCAGTACCTTCCTTCTGATGCATCTCCCTCCCCACTATCTACAACCTCCCCCTGCCTCATCCAGCTTCCACCAGCATGCGCTCAGAGAGATAAGTATGTGTAGTTCAAATGTCACTGGTGAAATGCACATTACTACCCTCTGCCTTTGCCAGATCTGCATACAGCTGGGAACCCAATTGATTATACAGGCTGAGAATCACCTGCCTACTAAAAATTGTCCTGTGAGGTACTTGGTAACTGGAGGCTAAGAGATGAAGCAGCCTTCTAAACCCCATATTTTCAACCACTGCAAAGGCTAGTCAACCAGAGCAATCATTTCTCTGATGCATCATATCATCACCTTTGATGCAGTCTGCTATTTCTCTCATGATAGTGCTGCTAAACCACCCCATCACCTCCATGGTGATTGCTTGCATCCATGTCTGGGTTGCTGGCATACCACCTCACTATGGGAAGATGCTGGGGCTCACCTTGGGAAACAGATTTCCTTTATTCTGAAGCTTTCCTGTCACTTTTACTTCCACTGCCGAGTCATGTCCTAGGATCATCAGCATCTTTTGAATAGAGCTGGAAGGGAAGCTGTTTCTCAAATAATACTGAATGCTTCTGTTGGTAAGATGGCCCATCAGCTTCCCTCTACTAGTGGCCTTTCTATGGTAATTGCATTCCATATACTTCATATACTCAAGCACTTTATAATGCCTCTATACCTATAAGGTGACAGGACTCCCTCTCTATTTCCTTGGGAGGAGGAGGGGATGAATGTCACTTTTGTTGCTGCTACTGGATCTGGAGCTTCGGATGGAGGAGAAGATGGAAGGCCAAGGGGCTCCTTCCCATTCTCTTCTGCCTCCTCTACCTGAGAAGTGCTGTAGGTCCTAGCAGTGCCAGTTTCACTTCCTGTCTCCAGACTTCAAAGCATGCTAACAAGATCTCCAAGACCCTCTTCAGCAATTAAACTTTCAGTATTTGGTGATTCTGATTCTTATACTGTACCAATCATGAGGATCCAGCAAATGCTATATCTTCTAAATCCAGCTGCATACACATCTCTGCAGGAATCGGGTACCACTGCTGTTCTGCCCTGTTGGCCTTAGGCTGTAGCCTTCTCTTTCCCTCTACCCATCCCTGTACTCCTTTGTCTCTCTGTGGAGGTGAAATCTGACACTTGCTCTTGATATCTTGGTTATTTTATGCTATACTATTTGTATATTATAGTAGATGGCTTTTCTGTACAGCCAGTAGGTGAGAGATTCTTCTGAAGCACTTCTCTCTGTGCTAAGGAGACAGATACAGAAAACTGTCACTCAGCCCCCTCTGTTCCACACACACTGGTGCCATTTCCAGCACATGCTAGTAGTAGTGACTAACTTGGGAAGCAAGCAAGCACACATTTTTCTGCTTCTAACAGAGATACACTCGTATGTGTCACTAACACTAGCCCTGTCTCCCAGTGTCCATCCCTTTCACTGTACTGATTCTCCCAGTTGCTAGAAAGTAAACACAATTTCTTTCTATCATCCAGAAGCAACCCTGACACTGAAAGCCTCAGAGAAAATAGTTCTATGCCTTAATGCTATGTTCTGTCTTCCAGCCCAGTTGTGACATCATTGCCCGCGGGATTTGAATAAGTTAGGTAGGGATAGAATTGTTTGGTTGCTTGACAGAGTGTTTCTAGATGACTAGCTGAATAGTCTTGTGTTTCTAGCTTGTCCATCACACTCTCTAGTTCTCTCTCCCTTGCAGAGTAGAACCACTGTACATGGTCCTGTGTGTACCTCCTATGAAAACAAACGAAATAAAGGCAGTTTGTGCAAAGCCGCGTTCTGACACACATTCAATTCAATGATGGTAAAACTAACCAAATATGCTGCTGTTGTTGCCATTTGTCATTAATGCAAAGATGAATGTACATCTCCGAGTCCCTTTTCCCCTGCCTTTGCCATGATCTTACTCAATCTGAGGGTTGGATCAAGAAAGTAGCAATAAATCCTAAATTCTAGTCTCCCACAAGTCCTGGATCAAGAACCCAAGACTAGATCAACTCATCTCTATTGCAAATTGTTATTTCTCATTTGCATTACATAGTTTGTCCTGAACAAATACCTAAGAAAAACTGGAATCTCAAAATTATTAAAAAAATATTTTTCAGTTATTGAATTAGGCAAAACATCTTAAAAATGTTGGCAGTGAACATGCACAGACTTCTTATTTTGCAATCTAAAACTGCAGAACAGATTTATGTACTGTAAGTTTGGCAAACAAAATTTGCTCTAGGGGTGAGGTGCTGGATGCCAATTTTTGGCCCAGTGCAATAGTTTTTGCCAAAGTTATAAATGTCTAGTATAACATAGGTGCACCAATACTAAAAGAAAATAAATGTCAAGCAGCACTGACCTGTTTTCCATCATTCCTGGAGAGCTTATGAATACATCTCTATCCCCTTACTGACTTCTGTCTTTACAACAATAAGAGAATGCAAACAAGGAGGCCCCGGAGCTAAAATTGCAAAATGGAAAAATTTGCAAATTTTATTTATTTATTTATTTAGAACACATTTATATACCGCTCTTTCCCAGGTATCAAGTGCGGTTTACATTGAACAGAAAAGTTGTTAAGGTACATGAGAGTACATGTCCTAGACGTTTTACATGAAACAGATGTTAACTTTTTACATTTAACAGTATAATTAAGAATTCTAACAGTGATGTCATCCATCTTGATTAGTTGGATGTATCAGAACTTTATACAAATGCATCAACTATATACAAATTTACAAAGTTTTTTTTTTTTTTTTTTTTAACTTATGGATTGAGTCGCATGAGAATCACCTTATGATATCATATTATGTGCTTATATGATCGAACAGGTGTATATCGTACAAGTTTTTATCCTGTGTCAATTTGTGTGGTTTGGCCAACCATGGGTGTATAATGTAAGGTAAATAGATGTGTTTTTAATTTTTTTCTAAATTCTTTGATATCGGTTAGTAGACGAATGCTATCAGGTAGGTTATTCCAAAGCACCGGTGTATAGTGTGAGAAGGCCCTGTTATTGGTTAGTTTTCTGGCTTTTTTATAATCTTTTGGTATTGATATTGTATTTGTATTCCTACTTCTTTGAAATCTCTTGTTTGATTCTGTGCAAATTAGGTTATTGAGTACTGATGGGGCAAGTTTATTTATTAGTTTGAAGGTGGTAACTAGTATTTTGTAGTGTATTCGTTCATGAATAGGCAGCCAGTGGAGTTTAGCAAGGATAGGTGTAATGTGCTCTCTTAGATTTATTTTCATTATAATTCTTGCCGCTATATTTTGAGTTAATTGGATTTTTTTAATGTTTTTTTGTGTGATACCCTGTAGAATTAAGTTTGCGAAGTCAAAGTGCGGGGTAATTATTGCTTGTATTATCGATATGAAATCATGTAGATGAATTAATGGGCGTAATTGTTTCAGGATCTTAATTTTGAAATGTATATTTTTTGTTAGGTTTGCAACATTTGTGAAAGTGCATGCTAATTTTGCACATAGTTTTATGAATGCAACATTTTAGTCATTAATGAGTTGTAGTGATGCAGAGGGAGGTGTGGTTGGAGTTTTTTTGTCAGCAAATTTTGTGTGAAGCAAATTATCTTCCTGCAATTCTCAAGTTATCCCCAATCCCCCAGACTACCCTTTGGAACCACAGGCCTGGTGAATGCCAGATCAGCTACTAAGGAATCCCCAGTGATGCATGATGTCACCTGTGAACACCATCTAGACAATTTGAGGGTTATTTTAGAAGCCCTATTCGTGCTTTGGATGTTTGAAAATGGGCATAGAGATGTCCAAAAGCATGGCGACATCTCCGGAGGTATTTCAGAAGCCGGGTCTGTGGATGTCCCCAGGGTGGGGTGAGAACGTACAAGTATGAATGAGGGCACGGTAGAAGTGTGGCCAAGGTGTTCCCAAGAACCTTGAGATCCGGAGTCATGTCTAAGGTTACACCTACTCCAGGCATGACTAGACATTAGGAAACTGCATGTTTTTTTCTATTAACTCTTTGCATTATAGATTTAGCCTCAGTCATAAAGTTGGTAACAATCCAGAGGTAACTATACACTTAGGGGGTTATTCTATCCCATGAATAGTGGGGATGGATGTCCCGCTATTCATGGCCCTCCCCGCCGGCGTTTAACTTCCCTGCCGGTTGTATGGGTAAGTTAAACGGGGCAGGGATGGGACAGATCTGGGGCGGAGTTAGGACGGGCGGTGGGCGATCATTGGCCCTGGACTTACAGGTCCGATTCTAATGTCGGCCCTGTACATCTGAGGTTGGCGACTTGTAGGGGAAGTTATTCCACCTCCAAGGTGGAATAATCTCCCCAGACGTCGTGGATCAGTGGGCCCGGGGCGCAGATGAGGCGGGGGGGGGGGGACATTCCCCGCAGTCCCCCCCTCCCGGAATGCCCCAGTGCTAACCAGTTAGCATTTCAGTGTGCAGCGGCAGGACCATGTTAATCCCTTTAAATATCAGGCCATGTGTTACTATTTTAAGGACGGCACTATGGGTCTGATAGGCAGAGATCTGCCAGCATTCTCTTAATGTAAACAATAGCCCAGTTTTGATTTCCTTTACTTTTAATTCACTATCCATTTGCATTCAGTATGGAAATTGTTCCCTAATTTTTGCCACCTTGGCAGCAGGTTTTGACGTAGCTGCAAGGGTGCAGATAATTTTGCTGTGTCCCTTTGAACCTTATTTTCCAAAAAAATGTTACTTTCTTCCCTTGACCCAAGCAAGGCTCGTTTTCACTCAGCTGAATATGAACATGCTGTGAAGGTTCGTGAATGCTTTTAACCAGGTAGAGAAGGGCAATATCCAGACACAATATCCAGTGGATTAATGCATCTCTAGGCAATAGGAATGTGTATTTGCTAGCAGTCATTCAGTTTGTTAGCACAGCTTAAAAAATTGAGGGAGTCTTTTATGGAAGGCTGCTAAAGTTTTGCACAATGAGCCTTACAAGTACAGAGTCTTCATGTTAGCTTTCAGGAGTGTGACCAGTATATTTCAGGCACCTAACATGCAACGGAGTACTGTAACGAGTGACCAGTTACTGCAGGTGTACCTAAGGGCACATCCATGCTAATTGCCATGTTAACAACACTCACGTGCTGAGTTGTCCACACCCACGCCCACCCTTAATCTGCCCACTCTCCACATTAGTATGCAAGTGGCAGTCAACGTGCCTTTTAGTGGTATGTAGTTGGTATGCTTGCACGGAGCAGCAGGTATATCCTTAAAGAAAGGACTGGCAGGTACAACTCTAGGTACCTTACTGGGCAAAATAGATGGACCATGATGGTCTTTATCTACCTTCCTGTTACTATATTAAGGACTGCACTTTGGTTTTGATAGGCAGAGATCTGCCAACATTCCCTTAATATAAACAATAGCCCAGTTCACCGTAACCAGTTACCACTTTCCTAAAACGTACATTATCTGGTTAGCGTTGTTTTGTAAAAAAGGTCCGTTACTGTGCAGAAAATCAAATTAACTTACATTAACCTATGAATTAAAACATATACAATTGATCTGAACACACTAAAAAGTTCTAATATATATATTTGGAAAAAAAAAGCATTAAACTGACAGTGTGAAACACACTGAAAGAACATCCAAAAATAGAGAGAATTTCCAAAAATCATGAAAATAATCCAAAAACGTTTTGACAATGCACATCCCTACTAGGTAAATCACTGTTTACCCAGGTAAAGGGCTTCAAAAACTGCCCTTTATGCTAGCCACCCGAGATAGGCTCCGTTTTGAGTTCACCCATTCTATGATCAAAACAAATTAAAAGCCAGCTAAAACCAGGGAGCAGGCCAGACCTCTGGTGTCTGCCATATGAGACATGGTATGCAAAATAAAGCAAGCTGGAAAATGTGGCAAAGTGCATCGGCCACAAGCATGATTGGAATTCAAACAAGAGTGCTACCAAAATAAGGGGTTCAATCGTTATATAAACATGTGCCATCTGAAAAGCACAACAATAAACCGCTCAAAGAACCAACCTGTACTTTTATAGCACCACATGAAGGAGAGCAAGCAAAATCCTAATTGAGAAACAATAGCAAATCCATTATCCAGTTCTATGTCACTAACATAAAGAGATTCCATTATTGCAGCAACACCACATGATCGAGGGGTGGAGCAATATCTTAAAAAAGACAGAGTCTAACAGGAAAACAAAATGTACAGTTGAATCTTTATGGGTAGAAATTCCATGTGAGAAAAGAAAAGGAATAACAGTGGGGGTGTACTACCATCCACCTGGACAAAATGAACAAACAACTGATGAAATGCTAACAGAAATTAGGGAAGCTAAGAAAATTGCAGCACAGCAATAAGGGGAGATTTCAATTATCCCAATATCAACTTGATCAATGTTAGGGAGATAAAGGGGGCCTGTTATTAAATGCTGATAAGGTTTTGCAATTAACGTGCATTTTTATTTATTTATTTTTTGCTTTATTTAAATTTTACATACATTCCAATCAAAACAACATGCACAGAAAAATGTCCACATTTGAATTAAAACTCATGAATCCTAAAACAACTAAAAATAACATTGGTTTTATAGCCCACATAATGAGGGAAGACGGAAACCAGACCACAAGGACCCAACTAATTCCATGTTGAAGGCCCCCACTAACACAAATATAAAGAAAAATAAAAAAGAGGAAAAGAGAACAATCACTCCGCAGAGGAACAACAGTGAGCAATACTACAAAATTACTGATTTAAGAAGGTTCCCAATTTAACAGGATCTGTAAACACAAAGGGCCAGGGGCGGCCCAAGGGGTGTGCGGGGCCATGTGCGGAGACTCGGTGCGGGGCCTCATTTGCATAAGTGGTCTTATTTGCATAAATATTTGCATAATGTTACCATTCACTAACTTTTAGTAAACATGTCTCTTAATGAGTGTATGGATAAAGAAAGACTAAAAGATTTCTACATTACTATAATCCAGTGCCAAACGCCAGGCACATTAGGAACTACTACAAACGCTGCCCATTTAGAACCCATAGCAAACCCGCCGTATCCTGACAGCATTACCAGGACTCACAAAGCACCATACCCTACCTATCAAAAGGCAACACTGCAAATATTAAACCAATACATTTCAGAGAATACTGGGGAAAGAGAACAAGTGGCAACGTCAAATAGGAATTACATAAACAGAATACCTCAGCTCAGTTACACATGCAGAACATAGACCATCACCAAACAAGGAATCACAATTTAGAAACAGGAAGGCAATAATTAAACTGGGAACCCCAAAAAGCCAAACTTGGAATGTACAACAACACTGTAGAAATAAAACTATAAATTAATTTCCTCTTGTACCAAACAAAGCGCAGATGTTAATGATGCACATTTCCCAGAGCTGACATATTCCAGTTAATAAATTCAAAATAAAGAGATATCTTTCTACCTTTTGTGCATTTTTTTTCAGTTGCAATTGGTCCAGCCACTTTCTTCTGGTTTCTTCATGTTTTCTGCTAACTCTCCATCGTCTGCTGTCCATTTGTCCTTTCTTCTCTCTTCTAGATTTTTTTCCATTCTCTCTCTCTCTACATCTGCTTTAACATACTAATCTTTCTCCTTTTGCTCTTTCCTCATTCCTATTTCATCCACACAAATTTTACCCCTCCATCCTCAATCCCCAATTACTCTCCCAATACCTGGCCAATTGTAGATTTTTCATCCCTCCTACACAAAATATTTTTCCCCTCTCCATTTTAATCTCCCAGCCCCATCCCATTCTAATCCTCCCCCAACATCAGCTCCCTTCTAGTTCCAGTCTCACCCAGCATCCATTCCCTTCTAGTCCCTGCATCAGCCCATTTCCAGTCCTAGCCCCCCATCAGCCCATTTCCAGTCCTAGCTCCCCCATCCTTTTCCAGTCCAAGTCCCTTCATCAGCTCATTTCCAATCCTAGCCCCCCATCAGCCCATTTCTAGTCATTTCCTAGCCCCACCATCAGCCCATGTCAAATCATAGCTCCCCTCCACTCAGCCCAATTCCAGTCCAAGCCCCCCCATGAGCCTACTTCCAGTTCTAGCCCCTCCATGAGTCCATTTCAATTCAAGCCCCCACCACAGCCCATTTCCAATCTTAGCTCCCCCCAACAGCCCATTTCCAGTCCTATCCTAGCTGTTCCATCAGCCCATTTTCAGTCCTAGCTCCCGTCCCTCACAGCCCATTTGCATTCCTAGACACCTCGCCATCAGATTTTTGCAGTTCAATTCTCCCCTTCCACTCAGCCCATTGCCAGTCCTAGCAACCCCCCAACCCATTACCAGTCCTAGCCCCCCGTCAATCAACTTCCAGTCCTAACCCCCATCACCCCATTTTCAGTTTAAGCCCCCCCCTATAACCCATTACCAGTCCTAACCCCCCATCAGCCCATGTCCAGTCAGCCCCCCATAGCCCATTGCCAGTCCTAACCCCCCCATCAGCCCACAGCCCATTACCAGTCCTAACCACATCAGTCCACCTCAAGTCCTAACCCCTCCCCATCAGCCCATTTCCTGTCCTAGCCCCTCCATAACCCATTATCAGTCCTACCCCCCCATCAGCCCACTACCAGTCTTAACCCCCCCCCATAGCCCATTACCAGTCCTAACCCCCCCCCATCGCCCATTACCAGTCTTAACCCCCCCCATAGCCCATTGCTAGTCTTAACCCCCCCATAGCCCACTGCCAGTCTTAACCCCCCCATAGCCCATTGCCAGTCTTAACCCCCCATAGCCCACTGCCAGTCTTAACCCCCTCCCCAGCCCATTGCCAGTCTTAACCCCCCCTCCCTAGCCCACTGCCAGTCTTAACCCCCCCCATAGCCCACTGCCAGTCTTAACCCCCCTCCCCAGCCCATTGCCAGTCTTAACCCCCCCTCCCTAGCCCATTGCCAGTCTCAACCCCCTCCCTCCCTAGCCCATTGCCAGTCTCAACCCCCCTCCCTCCCTAGCCCATTGCCAGTCTTAACCCCCCCTCCCTCCCTCCCTCGCCCATTGCCAGTCTTAACCCCCCATAGCCCATTACCAGTCTTAACCCCACCATAGCCCATTGCTAGTCTTAACCCCCCATAGCCCACTGCCAGTCTTAACCACCCCATAGCCCATTGCCAGTCTTAACCCCCCATAGCCCACTGCCAGTCTTAACCCCCCTCCCCAGCCCATTGCCAGTCTTAACCCCCCCTCCCTAGCCCACTTCCAGTCTTAACCCCCCCCCATAGCCCACTGCCAGTCTTAACCCCCCTCCCCAGCCCACTGCCAGTCTTATCCCCCCCTCCCTAGCCCATTGCCAGTCTCAACCCCCTCCCTCCCTAGCCCATTGCCAGTCTCAACCCCCTCCCTCCCTAGCCCATTGCCAGTCTTAACCCCCCCCCTCCCTCCCTCGCCCATTGTCAGTCTTAACCCCCCTCTCTCCCTCCCTCCCTAGCCCATTGCCAGTTTTAACCCCCTCCCTCCCTCCCTCCCTAGCCCGCTGCCAGTCTTAACCCCCCATAGCCCACTGCCAGTCTTAACCCCCCTCCCCAGCCCATTGCCAGTCTTAACCCCCCCCCCTCCCCAGCCCATTGCCAGTCTTAACCCCCCAGCCCATTGCCAGTCTTAACCCCCCTCCCTAGCCCATTGCCAGTCTCAACCCCCCCTCCCTAGCCCATTGCCAGTCTCAACCCCCTCCCTCCCTAGCCCACTGCCAGTCTTAACCCCCCCATAGCCCATTGCCAGTCTTAACCCCCCACAGCGCACTGCCAGTCTTTTCCACCCTCCCCAGCCCAATGCCAGTCTTAACCCCCCTCCCTAGCCCACTGCCAGTCTTAACCCCCCCCCATAGACCACTGCCAGTCTTAACCCCCCTCCCCAGCCCATTGCCAGTCTCAACCCCCCTCCCTCCCTAGCCCATTGCCAGTCTTAACCCCCTCCCTCCCTAGCCCATTGACAGTCCTACCCGCCCCCCCTCGGCTCATGGCAATTAAAAAAAAAAAATAAAAAAAGCTGGCCGCTGCGGCATGGAGTGTCCCGCAGGGCTCCCTCTGCCCGGCGGAACTCTCCCGGTGTGGCTGAGCCCCTCTCTGCCGGCTTGCAGATACGCGAAGGGAGAGAGTCTCCCTCGCGTCTCTGTTAAGCCCGCAGGGGCTGAAGGGAAGCAGGGGCTGATGGGAAATTTCCCATCTGCCCCTGCGGGCTTAACAGAGACGCGAGGGAGACTCTCTCCCTTCGCGTATCTGCAAGCCGGCAGAGAGGGGCTCAGCCGCGCCGGGAGAGTTCTGCCGGGCAGAGGGAGCCCTGCGGGACACTCCATGCCGCAGCGGCCAGCTTTTTTTTTTTTTTTTTTTTTAATTCAATTAAGAAAAAGCAGAATGTTCTTTGCGCGGGGCCCCCCGAAGCGCGGGGCCCTGTGCAAAAAACATTCTTGCTCAATGGACGGGCCGGCCCTGCAAAGGGCCTGATATTGAAAGGCATTACAGCCCTCTAAATCATGTAAATGCCACTATCCAGGATATTCTCTTCTCCCTTACTCGCCCCGATGCTAACAGCTTAGCATTGGAGCATGTCGGGGGTGCTCCAGGGGGAAGCAGAGGCGGTGACAATCGATAACCGGGCAACAGTAAGACCTGTGCTTAAAAGAAGGTGAGGCAAAAGCTCACCTATCTTTAAGCGCAGGAGCTAACCGGGCAGCATGCAATATTGCTACTACCCGGTTATCGACTGCATCTGAGAGGATTTGCGGTGATCCTGAATATTCAATGTCAGGGCCACGTATGACTGCTGACATATGAATATCTGGGGTTCCTTATCATCCCTCCAGTCCAGTCCCGCACCTCTTCCAGAAGCTTGGAGACTGAGCATGTCATCATTTGATGGCACTCGATACATATACAACTGGCACCGCCTACCAGCCCCAGTATGCTCAGTTTCCAAGCAGCTGGAGGAGGTAGTGAGCCAGGGTGCTGGACCACTGAAGGAACAAATAAGGAGTTTAGGATAGAGTGAAGTTTTTCTTGTTTTTGCTTTGCATTGGTTTTTCTCTGCCTTTACAAGTTCAGTCTTTGTTTTCTTGTTTGTTTATTTAAAAAATAAAAAAAATTGAAGAATGGCATCGGAAGGACCCAGCCCTCCGGGTACCCGGGGTGTGTGCAGGAGGATTCCTTGAGGCTGGGTCCTCAGGTGGCTCCCGATCCCATTGGTGGGTGAGAATCTGCTGGGTTTATATTGGACTGACTGGAAGCCCAGGTCAGCCCTCCCCCCCCCCCCCGTGCCTAAGCTCTGAGTGTGTGGCTGAGCGCGGGGATAGAGAGAACTAATGAGGTAAAGAGGGGGACTAGTGGGAGAGGTATAGACAGAGCAGAGAACCCGGGGATCGCCCACAGACAGAAGCAGGGTGCAGGCCGGGTCGGTGGCAGTGATGGCTAGAGGCACATGGTAATCCGCGGCGTTGTGCAGCAGCCTGGTCCACTTGGTGGCTGGTTCCCGCCGGCACTTTTGACGTGCAAGGGAGCTCCCGGCCTGTCTTCCCTTTCAGGCAGTTTATAGGGTTTAGGCAGACTCCAGCCTTGTCAAACCTAATTACATCTGAGACAGCCGGGGTTTTGCAGTAGTTTTAGTTCTTTTTGCTGTCTTTTGGGTTTCTTTTTAGTTTCCTCTTTACTTACTGTCTTTTTATTTCTCTTTTGGGTGCTTTATTTGAGTTGGCTTAGAGCTTCATAGATTTAGTTCATTGGCTATTTTTCTCCTTGAAAAAAAAAAAAGAAAGAAAGAAAAACAAAAGGAAGGAGAGAGGAAGAGGAAAGCAGGTGCCAGTGAAAGACAGCTGGAGTAGAGACCGCTGCCCCTCTGGAGCTGGGGTCCGCTGCAGGTCCCACCATGCCAGCAAGACCTCAATGCCTGGTTTGCAGGACCCGCCAGGGGGTGGTCTCAGAGACCAGCATTTGTGTCGGCTGCACGTAGGAGGCGGACTGCTTGGAACATGACCTGCAGGACAAGGCGAGGCAGGAGATCCCCTCACTGGAACAGGAGGGCCAGGAGGCAGGGGGCCCTACTGTCTCTGGCTGGGGGGGACCACAGTCCATCTGCCACTCCGGGACCCTCCACAACACCCTCCCGAGAGGTAACAGGACTCCCGGGGGATTTTTCACCGGAGTTTGTCTTGCTGTTACACAAGGCATTTTGCTTACACCAGAGGGGTTTGGCTGGTGGCCCTTCCATGTCAGCACAAGGAACAAAGAGGGCTGCGGGCACAGCAGATAATGAGATGGGTGTCCCATCTAAGAGAGTCAGAGGCCCAGAGGGGTGGTATCCCTCGCCAGGGTCGGATGAACCGGTGGGTGATGACCTGGACACAGATCTGGACCTCCAAGAGGAGCTGGAAGAAGGGGAGAGTCCAGATATGGAAGATCAGTCCAGGCTTGTGAGGGTGTTCCCTCGGGAGGAGCTTCCAGCGCTCATCTCGGAGTCCTTAAAGGCACTAAACATGCCCAGGAGCCTTCCTGCAGAGGATAAGGCATCGGAAGATCCTCTGCTCCAGGCGGTTAGGAAGTCGCAGTGTTTCTGGTGCACAGAGTGGTGAGGCAGATGATCCAAGAGGAGTGGGATCTGCTGGAAACTGGCCTTAGGAAGGTAAGGGCCTTGTCACACCTTTACCCTCTGCCAGAGAAGGAGCATAAGCTCCTGCGGTCACCTAAGGTCGACATGGCAGTGTCCGCAGTTACCAAGAAGACTACGATTCCCGTAGAGGGGAGTGCGGCTTTCAAGAACGCCCAGGATAGGAAGCTGGACACTCTGTTGAAACAGGCTTTTGATATTTCCTCCTTGTCCCTGCAGGCCTCCATCTGCGGGGCATGGGTATCTAGGGCTTGTCTCTGCTGGTCACAAAGGCTTCAGAGCCTGGGGATCTCAGAGTCCAACATGTCAGGGGAGACGGAAAAGTTGGAGTCGGGGGTAGTCTACCTTGTGGACACCCATTACGATCTCATCAGAGGCCTTTCCAAGAGTATGTCATCGATGCTGGCGGCCCATCGCTACTTGTGACTTCGGAACTGGGCGGTTGACAGTTCCTCCAAGTCCCGGCTTAATAAACTACCCTTTAAGGGGAAGCTCCTCTTTAGAGAGGACCTGGAGAACTTAGTTAAGGACTTGGGGGAGTCCAAGGGGGGTTGGTTACCCGAGGACAAGCAAAAGCAGGCCTGTAGCGCCTCCTCGGCTCAAAACCAGCCGAGGGAGTTCAAGCGTTTTCGTACTCCTCACTTCAGACAGGCCCAGAGGGGTTAGTTCCCTGCCAGAGGACAGGGCTTTCGTGGTTTCCAAGGAGCAGGAGGGGGCTTTGGAGCCACCTCTACCTTGGGACATAAAAAGGGACAATGAATCGAGGGGAGCCTGGGCAGGGGTGTTACCCATGGGAGATCGGCTAAAGGAGTTATACCCTGTTTGGGCCCAGATCACGTCCGATCAATGAGTCCTGGAGGTAGTCTGAAAGGGCTATGCCCTGGAGTGGATTCACCTGATAAAGCAATTTTTCATCCAGTCCCCCTGCAAGTTACAGATCAAGTTGGCAGCGGTAGAGGAAACCTTGTCGCACCTTCTGCAGCTAAGAACCGTCAAACTGGTGCCCCGAGACCAGTACGGATTTGGTCGATACTCCATTTATTTCATGGTGCCTAAAAAGGGAAGGTTCCTTTTGCCAGATCCTCGACCTCAGGGGAGTCAACCGCTGTCTGCGGGTCCCACATTTCCATATGTAGACACTGAAGTCAGTGATAATGGCAGTAAGGAGTGGGGAGTTTCTGACGTCACTCGATCTAATTCAGGTGTATCTACACATTCCCATAAGGCCAGATCATCAGCGGTTTCTTTGCTTTGCCGTGCTGATGGATCATTTCCAGTTCTGGGCGTTGCCCTTTGGGCTGGCAACAGCACTGCGCACCTTCACCAAAGTCATAGTGGTGGTAACGGCAGAACTTCGCAAGGAAGGAATTCTCGTGTACCCATACCTCAACGATTGGCTAATTCAGGCCAAGTCCAGGGAAGAAAGCAAGAAAGCAACGAGGAGAGTGGTGGAGTTCCTTCAAAGTCTCGGTTAGGTGGTTAACCTGGCCAAGAGTTATCTAAGTCCGACACAGTAACTGGAGTACCTAGGAGTGTGCTAAGACACCCAGGTCAGCAGAGTTTTCCTGCCAGGGTAATGAGTGCACGAACTAAGAGGCTTGATTCGCCACTTCCTGGGCATGGCAAAACTGTTGGCCTGGCATTACTTGCAAGTTCTAGGGACCATGGTGGCCACAATCGAGTTGGTTCAGTGGGCAAGGATGCACATGCGACCATTACAGAGGGCCTTGCTCCATCGGTGGTCCCATCAGAGTGAGCTTCTGTCTCGGGTACTCCACTGCCCACTGGGTGCCAAGAGATCACTCAGGTGGTGGCTGCGCTGGGGAACCTAGAGAGGGGCATGCCCCTCAAGGCCCCGGGGTGGATCCCGTTAATTATGGATGCCAGTCTGTCCGGATGGGGAGCCCATTGTGAAGGACACTTTGCCCAGGGACAGTGGGGCCCTCTGTAAGCTCATTGGTCGATCAACAGACTCGAGATGCAAGCAACTTTGCTTCAGTCTTTGCTGAAGAAGATGTAGAAAAGTTACCCAAGAAATTTAAAAATGATGCTTTGGAGGAACTATACAAATCTTAGTGAACCTGGAAGATGTAATAGGGCAATGTGACAAACTAGAGTAGCAAATTACCTGGAACAGATGGTATACATTCTAGGGTGCTGGAAGAACTAAACAATGAAATTGTAAACCTATTAATAATTTGTAAACTATCATTAAAATTGTCTATATTACCTGAAGAATGGACGGTGGCCAATGTAACACCAGTTTCTAAAAAGGATTCCGAGACTGATTTGGGAGAGTACAGAGCGGTGAGCCTGACATCAGTGGTGGGCAAAATGATAATAACTATTACAAAGAACAAAATTACTGAACATAGAGATTGTCACCTAGAGGAGTCTGCTGTCTTGGTACATATTGGCACAAATGACACAGGAAAATGTGGGAGGGAGGCTCTGGAGGCCAAATTTAGGCTTTTAGGTAGGAAGTTGAAATCCAGAACTTCCAGGGTAGCGTTCTCTGAAATGCTTCCCGTTCCACGCGCAGGACTCAAAAGGCAGGCAGAGCTCCGAAGTCTCAATGCGTGGATGAGACTGTGGTGCAAGGAAAAGGGTTTTAGATTTGTTAGGAACTGAGCAACATTCTGGGGAAGGAAGGGGTTCTTCCAAAGGGATGGACTCCACCTTAACTGGGATTTATTTAATTTCTTTTTTGTACTGTGCTCTTTAGAATCAGTGCAGATTACATGTATACTAACAGGTACTTTTTATTCCCTTGTCCCTGAAGGGCTCACAATCTAAGTGTACCTGAGGCAATGGAGGGTTAAGTGGCTGGCCCAAGGCCACAAGGAGTGGCCATGGGGCTAGAGATCCCAGTCCCTCTGGCCCGAAGTTGTTTGTCCTCATGTGGGAATTGAACCCCTGGCCTTCTGGCCTGAAGTAACCTGTCCCAACCACTGAGCCACTCCTCCTGCTATGGATAGAGCCAGGCTGCTGTCATTAACCTTTAAAAAGGAGATAAAGCAGCTTTTAAACTAGATAGTAGGGGAAAGCTGGAAATCGCCCAGGAGAGCATGGTTAGGAAGGATGTATCCTTGAAGGATACTAACAAAACAGGGAAGTTAGGGCATCCCAACAGATAGATTCTAACAAAGACAAAAGTAACCCAGATGACCTTCAGTACAGATCCGAAAGATTCCAAATTACACTATCAACTGATAACAAATAAAAGAACAATAACAACTGATAACAAATAAAACAAATAACAAATTACACTATCAACTGATAACAAATAAAAGAAAGCAACATCAAAAACACCAATTCACTATCATGTATCCTTATCAATGCACGCTCAATGAAAAATAAACTTCCCATATTTAGCGATTTAATAACGGACCTAAAACCTGACATTTTATGCGTAACTGAGACGTGGCTATCTGAAACGGATACAGTCTACATAAACCAACTCCATACTGATGACTATGATATAAATTTTACCCACAGACCTCACAAAAAAGGAGGAGGTGTACTTATCATGACGAGAAAGATATTAAAAGCCAAATCAATAAGACCTAATATAGCCAATAATATTGACTCCATCACCATAAAGACCAACAATCTTAGAATATGCCTAATATACAGACCCCCTGACCAAAAAACAGATAGCCTAGATCCACTTATTGAATTTCTGGGCTCATCTACTGATCAAGATCCAATAATCATGCTAGGTGATTTTAACCTCCCTCACTTCCAGTATCGGAAGCCAACATTTTCCTTGAAACCATAGCTGACATGGATTTTCACCAAATAATCAACAAAACAACACACATAAAAGGAGGAACACTAGACCTTATACTTCTTCCAAACACAATCTTCCAACTATTCAACCCAGATTCCACAGAATGCACACAAATTCCTTGGTCTGATCATTACATCATTAAAACAAAACTCACATTCCACACCAATAGCACCAAAAACTACTCAAGAAGTGAACCCACCACAAAATTCAAAAGATTTAACGAAACTGAATTCCTAGATACAATAATACCCAACCTTGTGTCTCCCCCAACGGATTTAGACGAAGCTATCAAAAATTGGCATGACACAATAACCGATGCAGCTAAATCTGATCGTAGTAACATAAAAACCCACTAAATCAAAAAAAGCTCCATGGTTCGACAACACGCTAAAACAAATGAAGAGACAGCTAAGAAAATCAGAACTTAAATGGCGCAAAACCAAACTAATTATACATAAGGAAATATATAATAACCTTCTCACAAAATACAAGGACAACATAGATAGCACAAAAAAGACTTACTATGCCGCAATCTTATCAAAATCCTATAACAGACCACGAGAGCTATTCTCCATTGTTAGAAATCTCACTAATAACCCTCAAACACATAATAATGAAATTACTGACATATCAGCACAAACTTTAGCTGACTACTATCAAAATAAATCCACACAACCTATAATGACCATAGATAAAAATAATGTAGCCTTAAATTGCTTAAATGAATGGTCTGATTTTCACTCCACATCTAAAGAATCACTAAAGAATATTATTTCCAACCTCAACACTACCACTTCCTTCCTTGATCCATGCCCTGTAACATGGATAAAAAACACACTTCCAATACTAATCTCTTTCATCCTCCCTATAGTCAACCTCTCACTACTCCAAGGTTACCTCCCCCCTAAACTTAAACATGCGCAAATCCGCCCAATTCTCAAAAATAGTGTTATGGACAAAACATCACCAAAATCGTATCGACCTATTTCAAGTATCCCTTTTTTAGCTAAAATAATAGAAAAAGTGGTACAGATCCAGACACAAGAATACCTAGACTCTTCCTACCCACTTGATGAACACCAATATGGTTTTAGACCCCAGCATGGAGTAGAATCACTTTTAACAGTCTTAATCGATACACTCCTTAAAGGGATTGATAATCCCAAAAAAGCATTCATACTCTTATTTATTGACATATCAGCTGCATTCGATAGTGTACATCACACTATAATGCTTAATAACCTAAAACAAATAGGTATAAATGCCACAGTACACAAATGGTTCACTTCATATCTACATAATAGAACTCAAAATGTAAGAATAGCTAATCAAACATCTACCACATATAAACAGGAAATTGGTCTCCCACAAGGCTCGGCACTATCAGCCCTCCTATTTAATATATATAAAAAACAATTTGTGACATTTTCAAAAAATTCGGTGTACTCTATCATCTTTACGCAGATGATATTATGTTATACATTCCTTTCACCATCCCTGATGTACCGATAAAACTTTTAACAGATTGCCTTAACGAAATCACAACCTGGCTCAAAGCGAAAAATCTCCACATAAACCATTCAAAAACAGAGGTATTAATTGTAACGAAAAACCATTCATACGTTCCCCCAACCCACATAACAATACAAAACCATGACATCACAATAAAAAATGAAATAAGATACCTAGGAGTAATATTAGATACACACCTTACGATGAACACCCACATTAGAAACACTATAAAGAAAATCTACTTCAAACTCAAAATACTAAAGCAACTACGCCCATTAGTTCACATTCAAGATTTCATTAATATAATACAGGCAACCATAACCCCGCACTTTGATTTTTCCAACCTAATCCTCTTAGGTATAACGAAACAAAACATCAAAAGAATACAACTAGCACAGAACGCAGCAGCTAGAATTGTAATGAAAGCACACTCATCCCAGCATATTACCCCAATATTAGAAACCCTGCATTGGCTGCCAATACAAAGCAGAATAATATATAAGACCACAATAACCACATTTAAAGCTCTTAATGGCTTGGCTCCAATCCCATTAAGCAAACTTATAAGCAAGGAATCTCAAAAAGTCACTCACAGAAAAGGACACTCAAATAAATTAAGAACCCCTAATGATTTTATAAAAGCAAGCAAACTAACTAATAACAGAGCTTTCTCACATGCGGCCCCCCTCATTTGGACCTCCATCCCGGAGGACCTAAGATCTACAACAGAAATTATAGAATTCCGCAAAAAACTGAAAACATATCTCTTTGCCATGCACTACAACAACATAGATAATTCATTGATCATCCCGGAAAAAGGCTAAACTACATCCCACTGAGTAACGTCAACCTCATAACTTAATCAGATATTACACCCACTTGTAAATAACCATGATTTAAATCTAACGAGCTTACAAACCTGTATTTGTACATAGTTCTTAACCTTGTTCTTGTTCTGTTATGTATTTAACCATTACACTGTTCTGTTATATACTTAACCAATACACTGTTCTGTTACGTATTTAACCTTTACATTGTTTACTGCCAAAAATTGTTCTATGTAAAACAAGCCCTTGCTTTGTTGACTGTTGTTCAATTGTAAACCGCACCTGAACTCTGGAAGATGCGGGATATAAATGATTGTTAAATAAATAAATAAAATAAAATAACCATAGTAACATAGTAAATGACGGCAGAAAAAGACCAGTATGGTCCATCTAATCTGCCCAGCAATATGGCAGGAGTAGGTGCACCCCTTCCCATGTCTTTAGGGAGTAGGTGCACCCCTTCCCATGTCTTTGTTTAGGGGTGCACCCACCAGAAGCAGGTGCACCCCTCCCCATGTCTTCATCCCTCCCCATATCTTTGTTTAGGGGTGAACCCACCACTCCTCCCCCCATCACTCCATGTAGGACATCCCTATTTGTTGAGAAATTAGATGGTTCAGTTTATTTTGATTTAAACTTGTTGCTGTAAAGTGATCCACTGTGTCTGTCCCAGGCCACTTTGAATTCCGTCACTGTGTTTGCCCCTACCACCTCCATCAGGAGGGCATTCCAAGCATCCACCACCCTTTCAGTGAAAAAGTATTTCCTGACATTGCCTTTCATTTACCCCCTTGCAGCTTAGTCTGTTCCACATCCCACTGCACCCAGGGAGCAACAAATTGGTGGCAGCAAAGAACATTGACCTCATAATATAAAGTGGATCTGGAACGGTTGAGGTCCTTGTGGCTGATGACTGGTATCTGGTTCCAGATAATCCTGCAGTTGAAATGGCGGGGAGCAAAGAATCCCAAAGGCATCAAGAAGAGCAGGAAGAAGATTAATAAAGAAATAAGAGATCGTGTTAGGGATTTAGGCAGGATGGTGATACACCATGGAGGAGAATAGTATTGGGGGACGTACTCTGTTTAAAGAGGACAGGGTGCATCTGACAGACATTGGACTGAATTTATTTAATATTGTATTGAAAAATACCATTGGTTTGATTGTGAGGATGGCGAGGGAGGGTCAGGGGTTCCAGGGAGCAGCAGAAACATCCTTCTTGTGGTAGACCTTACCAATAGGCCAGGGGCTTTAATAATGCAATAGCTAATGAATGACATTGAATACCTCATGTGAGGAAGCAGGCAGGGCTGGGACAGTTTAGTTCCACCAGGGAGAGGGTAATTGTCTGTTAAGTGTTCTGTTAAGTTGCCAATAAAGTTGTTGAGCAAGTCCATCATATTTTTGTTGGATGAGCTGTCAGGAGAGGGGAACCTCACTCTCGCAGGACACGAACATCCTTTTAATCGCTTTATTTCTTTCTGATGCTAGAATCAGATACGTTTTAACAGTTTCTTTGAAATGGAGTGATTGGGGGACGTTCGTGTCCTGTGAGAGTGGGTTTCCCTCTCCTGGTGGCTCATCGGACAAAAATATGATGTGATTAATGATAGCCTTCTCAAATTTGAGGTTTCTCTTTGGACTTTGATAATATTGACGATTAACCTCTGGAGGTTTTTTGATTTCATTTGAGTTGTTGAACAATTACCATATGTCGTTAAAGGGCGAGTGAGCCAGAAGCTGAAGGAGCAGTATGGTATTAAGTGTAATTAGAATGGATAAATATGAATTGTTTACATTTTCATAAAGTACAAAGACTAGGGGACATGTTATGAAGTTGCGAAGTAGAATTTGTATTTATTTAACCGGTTTTTACACTGCTTTATCATTTAGTCAAAAAATGTTACATTGTCGCTTAAACTTGGTAATGTGCATTGAACAGGACCATAGGGAACTTGGATTCTTATGAGGCAATAGAGGGTTAAATGACTTGTCCGAGGCCACAAGGAGTGCTAGTGGGAACTGAACGCTGGTCTCTTGGTTCCCAAGTCAGTGCTCTAACCACTAGGCTGCTACTCCATGCCAATATTTAATTTTAAAACAAGTTTATTTTAAAACAAGTAGGCGAGGTTTTTCACTCAATGCACAATTAAGCTTTGGAATTCATTGCTAGAGGATGTGGTACAAGCAATTTGAATAGCTGAGTTTAAAAAAGGTTTGGACAAGTTCCTGGAGAAATTGCCCATCAGCCATTAAGGAAGACCTGGGGAAAGCCACTGCTTATTCTTAGGGGGTAAGCAACATGGAATCTTGCTATTTTGTGGGTCCTGCAAGGAACCTTTGACCTGGATTGACCACTGTTGGAAATATGATACTGTTCAGACCCACTATGATAATTCTTATATTCTCATGTGAACCACTGAAGAATCTGCAGGTACCCCATTCCACACTGCTATCTGCATTTTATTGGACAGGAACGATTTTAACCAGTTCCAGGGAATATGCTGGATTCCCATCTCTGCCAAACTAGTCCAAAACATTTTTTTAACCATACTGAATGCAGCAGACAGATCCAAGGATACTAGTATTGAGTCTTCACTCTTGCTTGTGATCCCAAAACTGTTTCTGTACCTGATTAACAGTGCTTTTCAGTCTGCTAACAGGAAGAATGGCCACATAGGTAAACCTTTACTAGTTTCTCTTTCTCTCTCTCTCCCTCTCTTGAGCTTTGGGGGCTGCTAAAGAAAGAACACTTCACTTCTTCACTATGATCGTGCTCTGTGCAAGCATGAGCCATGCATATTCAGGCTGGTTTTGCAGTTTTAACTCTTGTGAGAGTTGAAATCATGAGAACAGCCTGAACTTCCTGCACCATATGGCTCATGCTTACTCAGAGCTGGATCATGGTGGAGAAGCAAGTGTGCTTTCTTTTGCACCAAAAGTCCCATATGATTTGGGATACAGAATACCCAAGTGTCAGGTTGCAATTTTTATGTGCTATGGCAACCTGCTAACCAAGATTTTTGGAGCTCTGAGTTAGATTAACAGAAGAGCAGTCGTAAATTTATGCGGTTTGACTATCCGGAGAGTGGCCGATTGTCTCCACTGTCCAGATAGCTGTGCTAATCAGTGCTGAAATAGGATATTCATCACTGGAAGATATCAGGATTCCAGAGCTGAAGATATGGTTTCAATTTTGCCCACGGTAGGTAGACAAGCACTTTAAAAATGCTGATCACTGGAGTTTCCAAGATGGCAGACTGAGGGACGTACTCCGCGGCAGCTTTTTTTTCAATGGGGAAAAGGAAGGCAAAAGGGGTGAAGAAGCCCTCGTCTACCCCGACAACCTCGACCCCTTTACCTGCGCAGGCGGTCGGACCGCTCGATTCCTTCTTGCTGCCGCGGCGGCAGTCAGAGAGTCCGGCGATTGGCGGCCATAGGGACTCCTCGGCTGTTTTGAGTTCGGCGGGTGGTTCCGGGCCTGAAATCTCCTCGCCGGAGCAGTGGCGCCCACCAAAGGAACCTTTGTTGGCTGAGAAGCTGAAGCCTATGGCGATTCCTCCCCGAGAGATTGTTAGGGGAGAGGAAAGCAGAGGGACGTCTGCTTTGGGGCTCTGCTGTAATTCCGTGCCTGTTTCTCTTGTTGCCACTGTTCCACCGGTGGTTCCATCTGGGCCCTCTATGGAGTCGGAGGTTGCTGGTCGGAATATGGAGGCTGGAGCTGAGGGTTCCCAGGCCTTGCGGCCTTTTTCCTTTGAGAAGCCAGCTGAATTCGCTTTGGAGACTATTTGGTCAGCGATCGTGAAACTTGCTGAACTTTTGGTTCCTCAGGTTTCTACTTTATCATCTCAGAACCAGATTCATCATGGCCTTCTTCAGCAACATACAGTTGAGATTTCTACATTGCAGACTTCGGTCACTGAGTTCAAACAACAAGTAACTCAAGTTGAGACATCAATTTCAGGTTACCAGAAAGATGTCATGGCTCTTCAGTTTAGAGTTGAGCAGTTGGAGAACTTATCGAGATATTCCAATCTCCGTTTGGTTAATTTTCCTAAGGCCCAGTCTATCGGGGCTAAAGATATGTTTAAGAAATATTTGATTGAAGTAATGGGGATCTCGGGGGAGTCACACCCCCCTTTGGTAAAAGCTTATTATTTGTCTACCCAGAAAAAGGTGGAGGGTGGTGGTGTTATACCTGGTGTTGAAGAGGTTGATTCCTTAAATGTTTCCGCTTTGTTAGAAACTTCATTAACTGATACTGTAACCCCTGCCACGTTAATTGTAACCTTTGCCTTGATTTCTGACCGGGATTGGTTTCTTAAGATGTTTTTCCGCAAACATAACTCTGTGTTTTTAGGTTTAAGCACTAGGGTTTTTCCTGATTTTTCTAAGGCAACTCAGAAGCGCCGACGTGAGTTTCTTCCCTTACGTCCTGGTATTTTGCTGTTAGGAGGGCAGTTCTTCCTTAAGTTTCCATCGAAATGCCTGGTTAAAATGAATTCCGCTATGTATGTTTTTTATGATCCATCTCAGCTTCTTGTCTTCATTAATGCCCGTCGCTCCTCCGATGTCGTATAGATTCACTGCATAGCATGTATTCTGGCTGTTTTCCTACAGTTTATTTCCTGCATTTATGGTTATGATGTATTGGAATCTCCTCCTTAAATTGTGGGCTTTAGAAGGGGCAGGTATGTTATATTTCCTGTATTGTTTTTTTCCTTTTTTGCTGGATAATTTGTTTATCCTTGTTACCTGTGCCCTTATTTCCATTCAAGTTATTTTATTTTGCTTGGATTTATTGTAAAACTCATAAATATATAAATAAATAAAAATGCTGACCACTGTGGGCTATTGGGCCCTGGGATTATGACAGTGGCAAAATATCAAGGAATAAAAAAGTTGTCACCCGGGACACTTCCATTCCATCCAATGGAAAGCTTGATGCTAGAAAATCAGACATTGCGGTAAAGGTGGAAAACACCTGGATTTCAGCAAAGCCTTTGATACTGTCCCTCATAGGAGGCTTATCAATAAACTCAATAGTCTGGGGATGGGTCCCAAGGTGGTAAACTGGATCAGAAATTGGTTGACTGACAGACGATAGAAGGTGATGGTAAACGGAGCTCACTCAGATGGAAGGAAGGTGATTAGCGGGGTGCCTCAGGGTTCGGTCCTAGGCCTGGCACTGTTCAATGTATTTGTGAGTGATATTGCTGAAGCACTGAATGGAAAGGTCTGTCTTTTTGCAGATGACACGAAAATTTGCAACAGAGTGGACTCCCCCGAGGGAGTGGTTAACATGAGGAAAGATCTACAAAAGCTGGAAGAATGGTCTAATGCTTGGCAGTTAAGATTTAATGCAAAGAAATGCAGAGTCATGCACTTGGGTAGCAGAAATCCAAGGGAATTGTATGTGATAGGGGGCGAGAGGTTGGTGTGCACAGAGCAGGAGAAAGACCTTGGTGTGATTATTTCTGAGGATCTCAAGGTGGCAAAACAGTGCAACAAGGCAGTAGCAAAAGCCAGGAGGATGTTGGGTTGCATACAAAGAGGAATTACCAGCAGAAAGGAAGGGGTACTAGTGCCACTGTATAAGTCTCTGGTGAGGCCTCACTTGGAATACTGTGTTCAGTTTTGGAGACCGTATCTTGCAAAGGATGTAAAAAGAATGGAAGTTGTTCAGAGGAAGGCGACCAAAATGATTTGGAGCCTGCGTCAGAAGCCTTATGATAAGAGACTTGAAGACCTAAATATGTACACTCTGGAGGAGAGGAGGGACAGGGGAGATATGATTCAGACCTTTAAATACTTAAAGAGAAATAATGAATGAACGGACCTCTTCCGGAGATGGGGAAGCTTTAAAACTAGAGGGCATGACATAAAGCTGCAGATTAATATGAATAAAATACAATCTCTAAAATGCCTGTATGCAAATACTAGAAGTCTAAAAAATAAGATGAGAGAGCTAGAATATATCGCACTAAATGAAAAGTTAGATATGATTGGCATCTCAAAGGTCTGGTGGAAGGAGGACAACCAATGGAACACTGTGATACCTTAGTACAAACTATATTGCAATGATAGACTAGATCAAATTGGTGGAGGTGCTGCATTTTGTGTTAGAGAGGGCATTGAGTCACATGGGATTAAAGTTTTACAGGGAACAATTTAGAATTTCTATGGATGGAAGTTCTATGTAAAAAGCGGAAGGCGACAGCAGTGGGGGTATACTACCGACTGCCTGGCCAAAATGGATGATGAAATGCTAAAAGAAATCAGGGAAGCTAACAAAAGTTACAACACAGTAATAATGGATGATTTCAATTACCCTGGTATCAGCTGGGTCAATGTCACAGCAGGACATACTAGAGAGCTAAAGTTTCTAGATGAAATAAATGACTGCTTCTTGGATCAGCTGGTTCATGAATGAACAAGAGGGGAAGCTATTTTGATTTAATAAATGGAGGGAGGATGATAAGGAAATCTACAGTACTACCTTTTAAGTTTCAAAAGGGAGACTATGAAAAAATAAGGAAAATAGTTAAAAAAATATATCTAAAAGGAGCAGCTACAAAGATTTGCAACAAGCATGGGCATTGTTTAAAAATACTATCTTGGAAGCGCAGACCAGATGTATTCCATGCTTTAAGAAAAGTGGAAGGAAGGCCAAAAAACTGCCAGCATGGTTTAAAGATGAGGTCAGAGAGGATGTTGTAACCAAAAAAAGCATCTTTTAGAAAATGATAAAGGAGCCAAATGACAAAAATAGGAAAAAACATAAGCTCTAGAAAGTTAGATGCAAGGCATTGATAAGGCTGACAAAGAGAGAATTTGAAAACAAGCTTGCTGTGGATGCAAAAACGCATAATAAAAACCTTTTCAAGTACATTTGTAGCAAAAACCTGTAAGAGAGTCAGTTGGACCATAAGAAGATAGAGGAGTAAAAGGGGTGCTAAGGGAAGACAAAGCCATAGAGAAGAGACAATGAATTATTTGCTTTGGCCTTTACTGAAAAAGATGTAGGGAAAATGCCCGAGGCCGCGGGCCGGGTCCCGCGGCCGACAGTAACCTGGGCCCGGGCCCGGCCGCGGCCTCCAACGTGCAGGGAGAAAGGGGGGGGGTGCGTCGGGGGTGAGGAGGCGGTGCGAGGCAGTTGAAATCGCTCCGGCGCGCCGTCGGAGCGATTTCATTGGCCCGCAGGTTAAGGGGTGGGCGGTGCTGTTCGCGAGGAGCCGCGTGGCCGTCTCCTTCTGGCCGCGGCTCCTCGCGTATCGGTTGCGTTCCCGTGCTGGTCCGGTGAGTGGGGTTCGTTGAGGGGGTCCATTTGCTCCCGGGGGAGGTGGGGGTGGTTGCGTTCGGGTGGGGGGGGGTCGGCAGCCGATCGGGGCATACTCAAAAAAAAAAAAAAATAAAATAAAATAAAATAAAATTGAAAGAGTAGAGAACCCCTGCAGCCAGCAGCCTGCTTCCTGGTTGCTGCAGCAGGTTCCTTACCCTGCGCTGGGCTGCTGCTCTCAACGGTTAGGGGGGAGGGCCGGAGCATGGCCGGAAAAGGCAAAGCCAAAGGGGCTTCGGGTGGAAGGGCTGGGGGGGGCTCGAGGGGGTCCCGCGGGGTTGGGGCAGCCCCAGGGGCCAGAGTAGGCAAAGGGGGGGCGGGGAGTAGGGGGGAGGACCGGTAAGCGGAAGGTTGGGGTGGGGATGCGTGGGGCTCTCTCTGCCCCTGCAGCTGTGTTGGGGGGGCCGGAGGAGGTGGTGGGCCCCCTAGAAGGGGTTGTGGGGCCTGGGGCGCGGGAGACGGAGGAGGCGTCGAGGGGGGGTGCAGGGGTAGGTGGTGTAGAGGAGGGGAGCGTCGCTCGGGGGCCGGTGGGGGACGGCGCGGAGTGGTCGGGTGCGGTGGGGCATGGGTGGGTTCAGGTTCCTGCAGGAGCCTATGGGCCCGCCCCGGGGGGGTGGGGAAGGTTCGGAATGCATAGCGACGGGTGGCAGGCTTGGTCCCCGGTACCTGGGAGGGCAATGGGTGGGAGCCCTTGGGGGGGGGCTGGGGAGGGGAGCATTGGGGGGCCGGTTTTCAAAGTGTTGGGGGACAACTCCCCTGGGGGGCTTCAGGCTGGGCAGTCGGGGGGTTGGGGTCCTCGGGGGGGTGCAGGGAGGGGGTGTGGGGTGGGGGGCGGGGCCTTATGGGATGGCTTCGCAGGGGGTTGGTTTGCCTCCGTCCCCGTGTGTTGGCTCTCCTCTCCCATTGCAGGTTTCGGGGAGTGCGCCATTGACAGCAGGCGGAGTTGGCGGTGGTGCGACAGTGATGTCGGCGGGTGGGGGCCAGTCCGGCCCGACCATGATGGAGCAGACGGAATCCACCTCGGGAGTGCAGGTGGCGGCGGAGCCGGCGGCGGCAGGTGAGTGCTCTGGGATGACAGCGGGGGGAGTTGGGGGGGCAGTGCCGTCGGGGGAGGGTGCACCGCCAGCTAGTAAAGCCAAGGCAAAGCGGAAGCACCGTCGGCGTCGGCGGCGGAGCGCGTCGTCTTCATCTACATCGTCGGGGTCTTCGGACACTTCCTCAGCGGACTCCACCGGCAGGCCGCGGGTTGGTGAGGGGGCGGGGTCCGCGGTGGTGCGTTGCGCGGAATTGTGGGAGAGTGTTCCGCGCAAGTTGAGGCGGCGGATTGTGAAGCGGCGTTATTTGGATATTTTCCGGCTATTGGAAGGGAGGAAACGCTCGGGGGAGAGTCGTACGAAACGCAAGGAAGACGAGAAGGCGGGGAGAGTACGGAAGGTTTCGCGGAACACGTTAAATTGGACTCGGGCTTTTTTGCGTTTGGCGAGCGTATGGGGGCATGAGGACCCGAGTCGATACGGTGAGCTGTTGGCTTATGCCGACGCGATCTTGGCGGCTTCCCAGGCCCACGAGGGGTGGGCCTGGCTTAATTACGACGAGGAGTTCCGCGATAGGATGGAAGAGAACCGGCAGTTGTCATGGGGCATGAAGGATATTAACCTTTGGCTCACGCAAATGTCGGCAAAGAGGAGTGGAACGGGGGGGGGGGGGGGGGTGCAGGTCCGGCTAGGGCGGCGGGCACGGCAGCTTTGGCGGGCTTGCGGTCCTTTTGGCCAGCGGGCCCGGGGCCCGAGGCGAGTAAAGTTGGGGCGGGCAGTCCCAGCGGAGATTTGTGCTGGCGCTTTAATAAAACGTCCTGCCCTTTCCCGGACTGCAAGTTTCGGCACGCCTGCTCCCTGTGCGGAGCCGGTCACTCGGCCGTTAAGTGCAGCCGTCGAGCGGTGCAAGGGGCGGCGGCTGCAAGTAAATGACGGGTTGGAAGGGGGTCTGGCGCCTACCCCCATTAGGATACAGGCGTTGCTGCCATGGCTGGAGCTCTACGCGGCTACCAGGCATGGCACGGCGGGGACGATGTTGTGGGCGGGGTTTTCTGAGGGCTTTTCGTATCCCTTTTCAAGGGGCTGTCCGGGATTTGGAGACGGGGAATGCTCGCTCGGTGCTGCGGCTGGCGGAGGTGGCCCGCGCGAAGATTGCGGCGGAGTGCGCTCTGGGCAGAGTCGCTGGGCCGTTCCTTCGGCCGCCCTTTTCGCCGTTTATTGTTTCACCGCTTGGTGTCATCCCGAAGAAGGAGCCCGGGCGTTATCGGCTGATACATAATCTTTCTTGTCCCCTCGGGGCCTCGGTGAATGACCATATCCCGCAGGAGCTGTGCTCAGTGCGCTATGCGTCCTTCGACGAGGCTTTGGAGCGTGTGCGCCAATGTAGAAAGGGGGCTTTGCTTGCGAAGGTGGACATTGAGTCTGCCTTTCGTCTCTTGCCGGTGCATCCGTCCGCCTTCCCTTTGCTCGGATTTCGTTTTGACGATTCTTATTATTATGACAAGTGTATGCCCATGGGTTGTGCGATCTCGTGTGCGTACTTTGAGGCCTTCAGCTCTTTCCTGCACTGGGTGTTGATGCGGAGGTCCGGTCTTAGGTCTATAGTGCATTACCTCGATGATTTTTTGTTCGTCGGGCCGGCCCAGTCCGCAGTGTGTGCATCCTTGTTAGAGCTTTTCCTGGGTATGGCGGCGGAGTTTGACATCCCTTTAGCGGAGGGTAAGACAGTGGGGCCGGTGACTTGTATTTCCTTCTTGGGGATTGAGATCGACTCTGTTGAGTTTGTGGTCCGGTTACCGATGGATAAAGTCGAGCGGCTGCGGCTCTTGGTAGCTGAGGTGGGCTCCGCTACGAAGGTGACGTTGACAGAGCTTCAGAGGTTAGTCGGCCACCTGAACTTTGCCTGTCGGGTCGTCGCAATGGGGAGGCCGTTTGCGCGGCGGTTGTCTTTGGCGATGGCCGGGGTGCGCTGTGGGCACCATCGCATCCGGGTGACTGCGGGGATGCGAGCTGATTTGCGCGTGTGGGATGCTTTTTTGGCGAATTATAATGGCTGCTCGGTGTTACAGTCTGAGGAACTGTCCAACAGGGATTTGGACTTGTTTTCAGATGCTGCAGGGGGTTCGGGTATGGGATTGTTCTGCCAGGGCTCGTGGTGTGCAGCGCCGTGGCCGGCGGCTTGGTCCGCGAGTGGGCTGACACGCAATGTGACGTTCCTGGAGTTGTTCCCGATTGTGGTGGCCTTCTGGGTATGGCCAGAGAGGCTACGGGACAAGCGGGTGGTCTTCTGGTGTGACAACGCTGCGGTGGTGCAAGTCATTAATCGTCATTCGCCAAAGTGTCCGAGGGTGGCGGCGTTGATGCGGGTGTTTGTGCTGGCCTGTCTTCGTCTCAATGTCACGGTTCGGGCGCGCCATGTGCCAGGTGCTCTGAACGTTATTGCTGACGCTTTGTCTCGTTTCCAGTGGGAGCGGTTTCGGGAGTTGGCCCCGGGGGCGGACGAGACCGCGGCGGTGATGCCGGAGCACCTTTGGCGTATTGGGACGCCGGAATGATCTCATTGTTGCGGTCTTCCCTGGCTCCAGGTACGTGGAAGGCTTATCAGCGGGGGTATGGGCGGGTTCGAGAGTTTCTCTGGGGGAGGGGCTGGAGGGGGGTAGAGTCGGGGACATCTTGGCGGGTTCTTTCATAGCGTGGGCAAAAGAGGGTGGTTGGTCCCGGGCGGCAGCACGGGCGGCTTTGGCCGGCTTCTCCTTTTTTAGCAGGGCGGCGGGCTGGGGCAGTCCGAGCGCCTCGTATGTGGTGAAGCGGCTATTAGCCGGGTGGGCGCGAGCGCAGCCCTCCTGCCCGGATTGGCGTCGCCCCGTGTCGCACGCCTTGCTGCTGCGTATTTGGGGCGTTCTACCCGAGGTGGCGGCTACTCCGTATGAGGCAGTCCTTTTTCGGGCGTTGTTTGTCACAGCTTTCTTCGGGGCCTTCCGAGTTAGCGAGCTTGTCCCTCCGTCGGGCGGACGGGGGGGGGCGGGGGGGTTTGCTGGTGCAGCAGGTGGACATACAGGAGGCGCGCGTACGGATATTCCTGGCCCACTCGAAGACTGACCCATTGGGGCAGGGTCGGTGGGTGCTGCTGAGGGCCATTCCAGGTCTGGGATCCTGTCCAGTGCAGAACTTGGCGGCGTACCGGCGGCAGCGGCCGGATCGGGCCGGGTGTTTCTTCTGCCATGCTGATGGGACAGCTGTTACCAATTCCAATTCACGGCAGTCTTCCGCTTGGCGTTGCGGCGGCTGGGCGTGGATGAGCGCGGTTATACGTCTCACTCCTTCCGGATAGGTGCGGCAACGAGCGCAGCCGCCGCTGGCCTGGGAAGTGAGGTGATCCAGCGGATCGGGCGCTGGCGCTCCAGGGCCTACGAGGGCTACGTGCGTATGGAACAGTTGTGAGCTGTGGTGGTGGAGGGGGGGTGTGGGGGGGGGGGTTCTAATGCTGTTTTTTCTTTTTCAGGTGTACTGCTGAACGTGCCGACAGTGGCTGCTGCCCGGAGCACGCCGGGTGTTTGGTGGCTTCTGGGGCATTCATTCGTCTACTGGGTGGAACGCAGAGCCTCAACTCGTCCGCTGGGTACACACCTGGGCTTGGTGTCCTGCAATTTCCGGCTGGAGTGGCTCGGCGAGCGGGACATGCGATGGTGGCAGCTACTTCCAGTGGTTCGAGAGCACGCGGAGCGGCGGCAGAGGCCGGTGGGACTCCTGATACATCTTGGAGGGAATGATCTTTCCTGTTGGACGTGTCGGCAACTCATCCGCGCAGTGCAACGTGACCTGCGGGCGCTGCAGGAGCAGTGGCCTGACGTTGCAATCGTCTGGTCGGACATCATCCCTCGGCCGGCCTGCTTGCCTCAACGACGCTGGTCGAGAGGGCTGGCCAAAGTGAACAGGCAGATTGGCCGTTGGTTGCAACAGGCCGGTGGATGGCAGGTCCGGCACCCTTGGGCGGACCCCCAGTGCGCTGGACTGTACCGTACCGACGGGGTACACTTGTCCCCGGTCGGTCAGGACTTATTGCTTAATGATTGGCAGGAAGCGCTGGAAATGATTGGTCGCAGCTTTATGGTGGGGGCGGTGCGAGGATAGTGCCTACCTCGCACCGGTGGCGGGGTACAGAGCCAGCGCTCGCAGGAGCGGCGCGGGCTTGACCTGGTTTACAAGCAGTGGGGGCGAAGTGCTCCCCGGGGTGGGGCGAGACAGCCCGGTTGGGGGTCTCGGCCCGGTAGCGGGGGGGTGGGAGCCGGCCTTTGCTACTAGGATGGCGAGGCAGGCGGCGGGGTTTGGGGGGGTGGAGGATGCTCCGCCTTGCTACTAAGATGGCGGGTGGGGGGGCATCCTCCGGTAAAGGGGTGCGGGGTTGGGTTTTGTTCAATTGTTATCTTCAGGCCCGTGTTGGGCCGGTTGTACAGGTTGTAAATAAAGCTGCGACCAAAAGTTTGTACCAAAATTACTGAGTTGGTGAATTTATTGGGGGGGGGGAACAGGATTGGAGGGTGTCAAATCGGGGAATGGAGGCGAGGAGGGCTTCCGGGTTACCAGTGTTAATGCCCAAGGCCGCGGGCCGGGTCCCGCGGCCGACAGTAACCTGGGCCCGGGCCCGGCCGCGGCCTCCAACGTGCAGGGAGAAAGGGGGGGGTGCGTCGGGGGTGAGGAGGCGGTGCGAGGCAGTTGAAATCGCTCCGGCGCGCCGTCGGAGCGATTTCATTGGCCCGCAGGTTAAGGGGTGGGCGGTGCTGTTCGCGAGGAGCCGCGTGGCCGTCTCCTTCTGGCCGCGGCTCCTCGCGTATCGGTTGCGTTCCCGCCCGCCCGCCCCTGGTTTTGGTTTGTCGGGATGTTGCAGCTGGTGGGGGTGGCGTGGTACAGAGCCAGCGCTCGCAGGAGCGGCGCGGGCTTGACCTGGTTTACAAGCAGTGGGGGCGAAGTGCTCCCCGGGGTGGGGCGAGACAGCCCGGTTAGGGGTCTGGGCCCGGTCGGGGGGGGGTGGGAGCCGGCCTTTGCTCCTTGGCTGGCGCGGCCGGCGGCGGGGTTTGGGGGGGAGGAGGATGCTCCGCCTTGCTACTAAGATGGCGGGTGGGGGGGCATCCTCCGGTAAAGGGGTGCGGGGTTGGGTTTTGTTCAATTGTTATCTTCAGGCCCGTGTTGGGCCGGTTGTACAGGTTGTAAATAAAGCTGCGACCAAAAGTTTGTACCAAAATTACTGAGTTGGTGAATTTATTGGGGGGGGGGGAACAGGATTGGAGGGTGTCAAATCGGGGAATGGAGGCGAGGAGGGCTTCCGGGTTACCAGTGTTACTCCCCATGCCTGAAATAGTATTTAAAGGTGATGTATTGGAAGAATTGAAAGAAATATTGATAAACTGAAAAGATGTATTACAGCTATTTGATAAACTGAAGAGTAGCCAATCATCTGGACCGAATGGTATACATCCGAGAGTATTGAAAGAACTGAAATAAAAGATTGCAGACCTACTATTAGTAATCTATAAACTATCATTTAAATCATTTGTAGTACCTGAAAATTGGAGAATGGCCAATGTAATGCCAATTTTTAAAAATAGTTCCAGGGGTGATCTGGGAAACTACAGACCAGTGAACTAGATGTCAGTACCGGGCAGAATGGTAAAAACCATTATAAAGAATAAAATTACTGAACGTGTAGATAGTCATAGTTTAATGAGAGAAAACCAACATAGATTTAGCCAAGGAAAGTGTTGCCTCACTAATCTCTTAAACTTTTTGAAGGTGTGAATATACAAGTAGATAAAGGTGAGTTGATTGATATAGTGCATCTGAATTTTCAGAAAGCCTTTGACAAGGTCCCTCATGAAAGGCTCTTGGTGAAATTAAAAAGTAATGGAATAGGAGGCAGTGTACTATTGTGTATCAGGAACTGGTTAAAAGATAGCAGAGAGTAGGGCTAAATGGCCAATTTTCTCAATGGAGAAAGGTAAATAGTGGAATACCCCAGGGATCTGTGCTGGGTCTGCTGCTTTTTAACATATTCAGAAATGACCTGGAAATGGGAACAACATGTGAGGTGATCAAATGTGCAGATGACATAAAATTATTCAAAGTTGTTAAAACACAAGAGGATTGTGAAAAATTGCAAGAGAACCTTGATAAATTGGAAGACTGGATATCTAAATGACAGATGAAATTTAATGTGCAGAAGCTCATTCAACTGTTCGGACATCTATCCCCAATCCAATGCATGGAAAGGACACGGATCCCCGATGAAAGCCTGTCATGCAGGCTTTCCAAATGGCAGATGAAATTTAATGTGGACAAGTGCAAAGTTATATACTTAGGGAAGAACAACCCAAACTATGGTTACACAATGCAGGGTTCCACTTTAGCAAACACCACCCAGGAAAAAGATTTAGGCATCATTGTGGGAAACAAGTTGAAATCCTCGGCCCAGTGTGCAGCAGCTGCCAAGAAAGCAAATAGAATGCTAGGAATCATAAGGAAAGGAATGAAGAACAAAATCAAGGATATTATAATGCCTCTGTATCGTTCCATGGTGCAACTGCACCTTGAATACTGTGTGCTATTTTGGTCTCCATATCTTAAAAAGGATATAGCAGAATTAGAAAATGGCCAGAACAATATATGACAAAGCAAAAACCCTGCAGTGTCTCTGCCCATTCCTTGAAACACCGGACTTCTGATCAGCTCTCCAAGCCATAATACTACCACACCTCAATTATTGCAATTTCATCTACCAAGGTCTACCACAATCCACCCTACTACTCTTACACACTGCACTGCATACAACTGCATGCATTTTACAAGGAACATTGAAGCAAGACCACACACACCTATTCTGAAGTAGCTGCACTGGCTCCCCTTGAACAGTTGGATCAAATACAAGATTCTCCTCCTGACCCACAAGACAATCCACTGCCACCCCTCAACCCATCTATGCACCCTACTCCAGACCCTTCCATCCAGCAGAACCAGAAGATAATCCACAATGAACAAACTCATCGTCCCACACAAAAGATAAAAAGCAACCATCAAACTTTTGAACTACGTATATTGTGATGAAGCAGACGCCAGTAAACCCATGGAGGTGGAAGAAAACACTGATCTCTTTAAAGGAAATGATATACATAAAGTGCAGTTAGTGAGAAGTGCAGCTAGAGGGAGCATGCACGGAGATTCAGAAGGTAGGCTGACACGCCCAGGTTGGGATGATGCAAGAACTAATTCAAAGCATAATCAGATACACCTGGTCAGAGGGACATAATCCTTACTAAGAATCAGCTTTATAAGCAAAGCAAGCTGCTGATAGAGAAGAAAGAGAAAGGAGACGGCTCCAAAGAGAGGAGAAAAGGCAGTTGAACTTGCAGCCCTTACAGGAAAGGAACAAGTTCCAGGAGAGCCAGTTTCAGGCTGGGAAGCTCCAGAAGGAAGTCTTCAGGAAGGACAGAAGGAGAACCGGGAGAGTGCCTGGTATCTTTATTCAGTATTTGATAGACCGCTATTGTGGGAACATAGGGAGAATACCAGAGACACAGACCCAAGAGTTCAGAGGTACCTTCATGCTCCTTCCCCTGTATGTGAGCCACAAGGAGTTCAGAGGTGGGTGAACCAGACTCAGCCCAGGAGTCTAAGAGACACAGATCTGAACCAGGAACTGAGGCCGGGTCACAGAAAGGCCTGGAAGCCAGGGAGCCGTAAGAGCAGCCAAGGCAGCTGGAGAAAGGTTTGGGAACCTATAGAAAGAGTGCTTACCAAAAGTCCTGTTGCATATTGGCCAGACCGAGTACAGCCAGGCTGGAGAGCCTTAGAAAGAAGTTCTGAAGTAAAACCAGGAATATATGGGGAAAGCTCAGGGGCCACAGATATCTCAGCAGAACAAGAGGCTATGCAGATAGACCCTGCTGAACCTGACCCTTTGCTAACTGAATGCCCTATGGACTGTACGTTTTGTTGTACTGGGAGTTTAGAATCCTTGAGAGAAATATAGCATGCAGGATACACTTTTGAAACACAGTTTTGTTTGACAAGCTGAAAGAAGAAGCATTGCTTTTGTTTATATAACCTGTTTGTTTGAACCCTGCATAACTAACAAAGACTGTGAAGCATATCCAAGTTTTTGACCTATGTAAATACCTTATGTGAAAATCCTGAACAAGGTGAAAATCCGGTTGTCTTCGTTTGAACCTTTTGTGCATTCACATGGCTTACACAACTATTCATTATGAAGAAAGGGACTACTAGTACCAGAAGGCTTCTGGGCTAACAAAGGTTTCTACCTTCAATACAACAATAATGTCCACCCTGACCTTTAAGCACGTGGCTAAAGGGATGGGGTTGTGACATAGTGGCATAGTTTTTAGGATTTCTTCTTGCGAAGCAAAAGAAGACTACACCGGTTCAGGAAGAAAAGCTGCCAAGTTTGAGAAAAAAAAAAAAACCCACGTGAAGATTAGCTGCCAGCACTGGTGGAACGGTGGAGGACCAGCGGACACATCTTTTCTAAAAGCATGAGTCAACGCCTGATGCAGGTAATGAGTGATTAGGCATAACCTGTGGCGGATTCAGGTGCAAGAAGTATTAAGAGTCCAGATAAAAGGGGGACTGACAAAGAGTTGCCAGTACCGCAATTGGTTTTTTTTTTGTCTCTCTTTCTGTAGGAAAAGTGGCTACTATGGAGCCGAAGGAGGTCCTACAATGGATGGCTGCACAGTTTGAGAAGCAAAGAGAGATGGCCTTCCATATGCAGGAACAGGCGGTGCAAGCTATGCAGGCTCAGCAAAAGCCCGTGGTTGAACTAATGGAAGCATGGTTGGCTAACCAGAGGAAGATGCCAGATGCAGCTTCGTCTCCTCAGGGACTAGATGCTATAGCTAACAATTGTATGGTAGGACCATGGTCTTCTGAGACATTGACATTGGGGAAATTATCACCTAATGATGATATAGATGATTTTCTTGAATCCTTTGATAGGATAGCCCATACGATAGGCTGGCCAAAGGAGCAGTGGGCCAAACTCCTGGCAACCTCGCTCACCGGAGAGGCGTTGTCTGCCTATAGGGCTATGCCTGCAGCTCTTGCCAATAATTATATAGAAGTAACAAAGGCTATTAGAGATCGCCTTGGGTTAACTCCTATGGTGTATAACCGGATGTTAAGAGCAACCTGACTTAAAGCTGGGGAGACACCGAAAGCTCTAAGTCAAAGGGTAAAGAGCCTGACGATGAAATGGTTGATGCCCGAGGGTAAGACCATAGATACCATAGTTGATACTATTGTACTAAAACAGTTTATGGCTGCTGTGCCTAGAGAAGTGCAGACCTTCCTGATACTGCAAAACTGCCGTACCACGGAGGAAGCAATCCTCCTAAAGGAAAGGTATTTTGAAGCGGAAATGGCTATTCACAAAGATGGTGAAGCTTCCAAAGCGGCAGTTGAGGCTAGTGTGCAGTCATCAGAAAGGGGGCCAAGGTCTAAACTAGAAGGTTTAAAAACTGGTATGCCTATGCTAAGAAGTCACTTTGAAAAAAAAGGTGTTTTCATTGTGGGAAACTGGGGCATGTGCAAAGTGAATGTAAAGCGCGTACCGCACTAATAATACAGAAATGACAAAAGAAGGTTTTCTTTTAGAGGTTAAAGTGCAGGGTATAACCACAAGTGCTCTACTCGATTCGGGTGCAGATCAGAGCATGATCTCAAAGAAACTATGACGTACCATAGAAGATCAATCTGAGTCAGTACCGAACCGAGCAGAGGGAAAAGTGAGAATAAGATGCATTCATGGAGCCTCATCTTTCTATCCTGTATATAAGCTGTTAGTGAAAGGATTAGGGATAGAAAAGGAAGTATTGGTAGCCGTAGTTCCAAAGTTACCACATGACTTGGTGCTAGGTAGGGCCTGGCCCCAATTTAAAAAAGGGTTGGAGAAGGGCCTATATCCCTGTGAAGCCCTTGTGTCTACTCGAACCCAGTCCAAGGCTCTAGGGGAAACATCTGAACCCCAGGATGAAACGCTAGCAGGGTTGCCCTCACATGACGACCTAATAACCGCCCCGCCCGAAAGGAGTAGGAAGGGCAAGGCGGAAAAATGCAAAGAAAGACGGTGCCGCTCTCAACGGAGAGTTGAGTTAGAGGCGCGATAAGGATTGCCCTGGGTCCCGGCTGATTTAGTAGAGAGGTTTCCATCTTTCCCCAAAGAGCAGAGAGCTGATCCCACGCTCGCTCGGGCGCTTGAGTATGCCCAGGTGCAAAAGCATACCTTCCCAAGATTCCTTTTCGATAAAGGGGTGCTCTACAGGGAAAGTTTAGATCCCAAAACGCAACAATCCATAAACAATTGGTAGTACCCACCGCTTTCAAGTCCCTAGTTTTGAGGCTGGCTCACGACCACCCAATAGGGGGCCATAAAAGGGTACAGGGAACGCTAGACCAAATACTGGCCCGGTTTTACTGGCCAGGCGTCTTTAGGGAGACCTCGCGATTTTGCGAGTCCTGTTTTTCCTGCCAGCGAGTGACCTCTGTCCGGCCAGCCGAGGTGCCTTTGCTCCCAATGCCCGTTATATCGGAACCAATACGTAGAATAGTCATGGATATAGTGGGACCCTTGTTGAAGACGCCTCGAGGTTTTCAATACATGCTAGTTATGGTCGACCAAGCCACAAGATTTCCATGGGCTATTCCCCTAAGGAACATATCCGCCAAGACTTTAGCTTCGGAGATAATAAAGTTATTCTGTGAAATAGGTTTTCCACAGGAGGTGCTAACTGATCGGGGCAGTAACTTTATGTCGAAGTATTTGGCCCAAGTGTGGGACACCTTTGGCGTACGACACGTCAGGACAGCCGCCTATCACCCCCAATGTAATGGGTTAGTAGAAAGACTAAACCAAACCCTAAAGCAGATGTTGAGACGTGCTTTAGACAGAGAAATGGCTGAATGGGATACCATGCTCCCGTTTGTATTATATGATTGCCGGGAGCGGACGCAAGCTTCTTTGGGGACTTCTCCCTATGAGTTTATGTATGGACGTGCCCCACGAGGGATTTTGGACATACTCCGCGAACAATGGGTGGAACCGGGTGAAAAGGAAATAGGAGTACCCCATTTTCTGCGAAACTTGCGGGAACGACTGCACAGGACCTCCCAAGTCGCAGAGGAGAAATTAAGGGCCAGTCAAAGGCGACAGAAAAAGTATTATGATAGGGACACAAAGCCACGACAACTATCAGTACCCCCAAATTTGAATGCCAGTGGAGAGGACCATATAAAGTGGTTAAGCAGCTTGGTCCAGTGTCATATATGATAAAGAACAAGAGCGGTAGCCAGCAAGTGTATCACATTAACGACCCTGGCATGAACGAACGGCCTTGGTCACCTCAGCCAAAATAGGGCCAAGGGAGGAGAAATTACAGCCGTGTGATTGTAAGATAGAGCACAGAACGGGAAAATTGCACCACAAAGCAGACCCCATGTCTAGGATTACGAGCTGTGCAGACGAGAAAATGCCAGCCCGTAATATCTTAAGGGGGGGATATGTGATGAAGCAGACGCCAGTAAACCCATGGAGGTAGAAGAAAACACTGATCTCTTTAAAGGAAATGATATACATAAAGTGCAGTTAGTGAGAAGTGCAGCTATAGGGAGCATGCACGGAGATTCAGAAGGTAGGCTGACACGCCGAGGTTGGGATGATGCAAGAACTAATTCAAAGCATAATCAGATACATCTGGTCAGAGGGACAGAATCCTTACCTAAGAAACAGCTTTATAAGCAAAGCATAGACAAGCCAGAGGAGAGAGGAGCGGCACGAGCCGCAGCAGCTGCTGATAGAGAAGAAAGACGGCTCCAAAGAGGAGAAAAGGCAGTTGAACTTGCAGCCCTTACAGGAAAGGAACAAGTTCCAGGAGAGCCATTTTAAGGCTGGGAAGCTCCAGAAGGAAGTCTTCAGGAAGGACAGAAGGAGAACCGGGAGAGTGCCTGGTAGGGAGAATACCAGAGACACAGACCCAAGAGTTCAGAGGTACCTTCATGCTTCTTCCCCTGTATGTGAGCCACAAGGAGTTCAGAGGTGGGTGAACCAGACTCAGCCCAGGAGTCTAAGAGACACAGATCTGAACCAGGAACTGAGGCCGGGTCACAGAAAGGCCTGGAAGCCAGGGAGCCGTAAGAGCAGCCAAGGCAGCTGGAGAAAGGTTTGGGAACCTATAGAAAGAGTGCTTACCAAAAGTCCTGTTGCATATTGGCCAGACCGGGTACAGCCAGGCTGGAGATCCTTAGAAAGAAGTTCTGAAGTAAAACCAGGAATATATGGGGAAAGCTCAGGGGCCACAGATATCTCAGCAGATAGACCCTGCTGAACCTGACCCTTTGCTAACTGAATGCCCTATGGACTGTACGTTTTGTTGTACTGGGAGTTTAGAATCCTTGAGAGAAATATAGCATGCAGGATATACTTTTGAAACAGTTTTGTTTGACAAGCTGGAAGAAGGAGCTTTGCTTTTTTTTTATATAACCTGTTTGTTTGAACCCTGCATAACTAACAAAGACTGTAAAGCATATCCAAGTTTTTGACCTATGTAAATACCTTATGTGAAAATCCTGAACAAGGTGAAAATCCTGTTGTCTTCATCTGAACCTTTTGTGCATTAAGGGAATAAAACCCTATACTTTACCATTCACATGGCTTACACAACTATTCATTATGAAGAAAGGGACTACTAGTACCAGAAGGCTTCTGGGCTAACAAAAGTTTCTACCTTCAATACAACAATAATGTCCACCCTGACCTTTAAGCACGTGGCTAAAGGGATGGGGTTGTGACAATATGCACCCACAATCTGGAACATGGTCCCCGATAAAATCAGGAACACCACAGATCTCCTCCCCTTCCACAAACAGCTAAAGACCCACCTGTTCATTGACCACTTTGGCCCCACCTGATAACCACCATCTCCACACTACCAAATGCAAATAAGCGCATTGCCAAGTGTACCAAGCTACATCACCCATTCTGCTTCCCCCCCCCCCCAATTGTATATAAATTAAGCTGAATGTACTTAACCCAACCCCATATTCTACCACTGGAATAGCTGCGGATGCTACCCGGGTAGTGGGCCAATATCGCCGCTACCCAGTTAGGCTCTGCGGGTGAATCCCCTCAGCACCAAACCCGGATATTTGATGCTGTCGCCGTGGCATTGAATATCTGGGTTTAGAGGTCAGCAGGCTGATGTGGCTCATAGCCGCCTAACTGAATATCGGGCCCTATGTATTGTGGAGGCCCCTTGCTCAGGCAACAGCCTATGGGCTTATGGCTGCACTTGTTAGTCCTTTAATTAAGGAGTTTTTCCTCACCCAGAGCCGGGGCTGCTGGGATTTGTAGTTGTGGTGTTCAGAAAAACAAGTAGTGTGGAGACCGAGGGTTTACAAGGCAAAACACAGGAATTTTATTTCTTTTCCAAAAGAGCATTAGGGATCAACGCAAACAAACTGGATTTTCTCTCCAAACAATAATCCATAGGCATTTATACCAAACAAAACAATGTAACTGCTTTTAGTAGCTTTTAACATAGGTTGCTGTTTTTCAATCGATTCAGCAATCAAACATGGTTTTCTCCTTTTCTTCAAACCCAAAAGAAATATCCTCTTTTCAGCAAACAGGATTCTTAGCATTCCTGGCTAAAGACAATTCTCCCTGTTTTCACACTGCCTTTTAGGACAGTCAGGTTATAAACCTTTCTCTCTTATCCAAGAACTTTTATTTTGCCTTCTGGCCTAGAGAACAGTCCATTACTGAATCTTCAGAGCTTTCATCAGATTCATAATAGTCTATCTGCATTTCCTCAGGACCTGTGTCTGGTAAATCTGGCTCTAAACCAGCATGAGAAATTTCAGGCTTAATATTCTCTAAAAGTTCCAGAACCTTTCTCCACTGAGGCTTTTCCCTATACAAAGGGTTTCCATGAGGAACGTGAAGATTCTTCTCTTGCATCAAACGACACAATGCCTCTAACTGGCTCACAGCACTTTTGGCTACACTTTTATTCACGCACCTTTTTGGAAGTTGCAGCTCTTTAGCTGGTTCAGGAACGGTTGGCGCTGCAGCCTGACCCTTGTCAGCACTTCTCTCCGACACAACTCTCCTAGTTTTAAAAGCAATTGCAGTTTCCTTGCAATCCTGGCTTTCTTTCTGACTAGGGCTTTCACCTCTGAGAATCCCCCGGAAGTCTCCACAGTTCTCCTCCACAGTGGACTCTCTGGGCCTTTCTCTGGTGCTTCTCTCACCACTGAATTTCCCAGCGTGCTGCTTCTCTGTCTCTCCCTTTCCAGGGTGTCGCTTCGTGTGCTGCCTTCTCTCAGGCTGAGTCTCTCTTTCTGTGGTGCTGCCTTTCTCCGACTGAGTCTGACTTCTTTCTGTTTCCCTGGGTTTATAAGAGTGTCTCTGAACTACCGTGCACTGCCCTTCCCCCAGGTGTCCCTCATTAATTTCCAAGCCTGCCCTTAGATTAGCAGAGCTTGGGTGTGTCCTGTCCTCAGTAACTGTGTGGTTTTTTTCCTTGCCTGCACTTTGAGAGCTACTGATTCCTTGCCTGTCTCTTTCTTTAAAGGTAAATGTCTGATTTCCTCCCAATTCCATGGGCTCAGCCATACTCTCCACACATCCCCCCCTTAAGATATTACGGACTGGCGTTACAGAACCCACACAGCTCGTAATTCTCGCTGGGACCTTACGGCCTGTCTGCCACTTTTCAGTCTTATGTTCTCTTGTGGCTAAATGAGTCAACGCTATTCGCTCATGCCAAGGTCTCAATACATTGATATGATAGACCTGCTGTCGCCCCCTTCGATTTTCTATGGAGTAACTCACCGGCCCTACTTGTTTTACTATCCTATAGGGCCCCTTCCATTTACTTTCAAACTTGGGACTCGCCCCTGCCACCATTACTATTACCTTTTCTCCTATCTCCAGTTGGCGAGGCTTTGTATGTCGATCATAATAATTTTTCTGACGTGCCTGGCTGGCCTTTAAATTCTCACCTGCCACTTGGGAGGTTTGGTGTAGCCGTCCTCTCAGGTCTCTCAAGAACTGGGGTACCCCTACTTCCTCTACGTCCGGCTCAACCCACTGCTCCCGCAGTATATCTAGGACGCCCCGTGGTGCCCGCCCATACATTAACTCATAAGGTGAAACGCCTAAGGATGCCTGTTTTCGCTCTCTACAAGCATACAAAACAAAAGGGAGCATCGTATCCCAGTCTGACATGTTGCCTTCTAAACCCCTCCTCAACATCTTCTTCAATGTTTGGTTTTGCCTTTCCACCAGTCCATTTGACTGTGGATGATAGGCAGCGGTTCTAACATGATGGATTCCAAAAGCATCCCACACTTGAGCTAGATGGCGAGACATGAAATTACTGCCCCTATCTGTCAGGACTTCACGTGGGAATCCCACTTCACAGAATAACTTCACCACTTCGGAGGCTATGGTTTTTGCCGATATATTATGTAGTGGAATGGCCCATGGGAACCTCGTAGCTGGGTCCACTATGACCAACTTATACTGGAACCCTCAGGGTGTCTTTATCAAGGGTCCTACTATATCCATAGCCAGTCGGTGAATGGGCTCACATATCATTTGGCATGGGTAACAAAGGCACCTCCTGTGGACGAATCGAGGTGACTCGTTGGCATGAAGGGCACGACTCGCAGAATCGCGAGGTCTCTTTAAAGACACCGGGCCAGTAAAAGCGAGCTAATATCTGGTCCAGGGTGCCATGTATTCCTTTGTGACCTCCTACAGGATGGTCATGTGCTAGTCTTAAAACTAGCGTCTTGAACGTTGTAGGGACTACAAGTTGCTTACGGATATTCCCTGTATGGGGATCTAACCCTTCCCGATATAACACATCTCCATCTAACAAAAACCTGGGTAAGGTTTCTGACCCCCTTTTTGCGTACTCAAAAGCCCATGAAAGAGCGGGATCAGCTTGCTGCTCCTTGGGAAAGGATGGGAATTTTTCTTCTAGTTCAGCCAGGACCCATGGCAGGTCTTGGCCGGCCTCTACCTTGGCCCTATTCCGGGACCTACACTGCCTCTCCCGGCATTTCTCCCCTTCTTTCTCTTACCTACAGAGGGAGTTATCAGATCCTCGTGGGAAATCATATCAACTGAAGCTTGCGACAAATAAGACCTATCCCGAAGAAATCCACACTCGACAAGAACAATACAGCAGCATACAGACTCATCTCCAGCATACCACTTTTAGCAAAAATAATTGAAAAGACTGTACAGCACCACCTACAAGAACACATAGACAACCACGCTCCCCTGGACAACAATCAACACGGGTTCCGCCCCAACCATGGGGTAGAAACACTTCTAATATACCTCTTCGACAGCGTCCTCCGCCTCATAGACAACACCAAGAAAGGCATCCTAATGATCTTCATAGACATCTCATCTGCATTTGACACAGTTGACCACAATACCCTATTGGATAGACTGCAGAACATCGGTCTACATGGTGCCACCCTGAACTGGTTCCGCTCATACCTGACTGACAGACAAATACAGGTCAAGGTAGGACACAACACATCCCGACCCATAAAAGTCAAACAAGGAGTCCCACAGGGATCATCCCTCTCAGCCCTTCTATTCTACCTATACATCCAGCCAATATGTGACATCATGAAAGAGCACCACATACAATATACAATCTACGCAGATGACATCATGATCTACACACCCATATCAGTCGACAACCCAGACTACACCAATATAACAAACTGCCTCACACAAATGGCAAACTGGCTTCAAAAAACAACCTATCAATAAACTACAGCAAGACAAAGGCACTGATCATCACGCGAAACCCGGACTTTATCCCACCACACGACATCAAGATAAAAGATACACTCATACCCATAAAATCAGAAGTGAAATACCTCGGAGTCATCTTGGACAAAGAACTTAACCTCCAAACACATATAGGAAGAACAACCAAAAGTGCATACCACAGAATGCGACTCATTAGAAGACTCCTCGATCCTGAGCACTTTCGCACCATTTGCCAGGCACTGATAACCCCTCTACTAGACTTCTGCAATCCAATATACACCGGTCTACCAGAGCAGACCCTCAGACCTCTACAACTGGCACAAAACACAGCTGCCCACATTATATCCGGTACTACAACACAAGATCACATCACACCCATACTGAAAGAACTACACTGGCTCCCAATCATCTTCATTTTCATTTTCATTTATTTGATTAACCGCCCTTCATGGGTAGGCAGAGCGGTTTACAGTATAAAATCAATAAGTACAAAGTGGCAATTAGCCAGAAAATTGGAAAAGAAGTTACAAATAATTAAGAGAAAGAGATAGAGACAGAAGTAGGGGAAAAATGGGGAGATGGGGAAATGAGGGGCGTAGGCTAGGGAGGAGGGAGGTTGAAAGCAAGGGAGAACAGATAGGTTTTAAGAGAGCATTTGAAGGTAGGGTAATGAGGTTCGAGTCGTAAAGGGGGAGGGAGAGAATTCCAATGTGCAGGGGCTACAAAGAAAAAAGCTGAGGAACGGGTGGATTGGAGGTGTGCGCGAGAGGGTGGGGGTAAGGTTAGACGGTTGAGATGGAAGGAGCGGGGTGTATGGCGAGGAGTATGGAAATGAAGCAGATCAGCCAGGTATTGGGGAGTGGAGGTGTGTAGTGCCTTGTGAACTAATGTGAGAAGCTTGAATTGAATGCGATAGGAGACAGGGAGCCAGTGAAGTCGGAAAAGGAGAGGAGTGATATGATCTCTGACAGAGGAGTGGGTAACAAGACGGGCAGCGGTATTTTGAATACGTTGTAGTCGGGAGAGTTGTAATTTGGAAATACCAGAAAAAATGGAGTTCGAAAAATCAAGACGAGAGACAACAAGGGTGAGTAGTAAGGTGATTAAAGCAGAGGAGGAGAGGAAAGGACGAATAGCACAAATTTGCCGCAAGTGGAAGAAAGAAAGTTTCGAGACGTGGGAAACGTGTGCTGAGAAAGAAAGATCTGAGTCAAAGAGAACCCCAAGGTAGCGGAATGTGGTGACTAGTGGGACAGGTGCGTTAGCAAAAAAAGGAGCTAAGGAGGGGGGCTGGCGACCAGGAGAGAACCAAATGGCGATGGTTTTGGAGAGGTTAAGATGTAGACAGTTGTGAACTAACCAATCGGAGACAGCAGCTAAACAGGCATTAAGGGGAGCTAGATCAGGAGAGACAGGAGAAGTGTGGTGGAGGAGAAGGATGTCGTCTGCATCAAATACAAAACCATCATAAACATATTCAAGATCAAACAACACTCTTCTGCCATAAGCCTACACACTCTCATACAACCTGACACAAGCACAGGACCAAGAAAAAGAGGCACCGCCAATCGTGTAAACACTCCAATTGACTTCACCAAGACCCGCAAAGACACCGCACAACGAGCACTCTCCCTGGCTGCTCCATCCATCTGGAACTCTCTCCCTGATGAACTGCGACTAACTACAGAAATCAAGGACTTCTGAAATCATCTGAAGACAACCCTGTTCATCGAATACTATGGTCATACCCCTTGAGCCAACAGACAGAACAGAACTGCAGTCCCTCCCACCACCCCAAGACTGTATATAAGAATGTATAATACCTCATGATGTATAATAGTGCACTATGTAGATAAACCAACGCTAATCATCTCCCCCCACACACACACACACACCTCACTTTCCACTGCATGAAGACACTTGCCCTCCCCTTGATTGTTTGCCGTGTAAACCGCCTTGCTTGAATGATAAGGCGGTATATAAATACCATTAAATAAATAAATAAATTTTACATAGATTGGGGAGAGTGGTTGTTCCACCCTTTTATATGTCTCTTATTGGCTTCTTTGGTAATGTATTTCATTTTCTTATGTAGTGATACTTTTAATGTATTTTCATTTTTATATTTTTAATATATTTTTTTAATATGTTTTTATTTTTAATATGTTGCTTATGTCCAAATTTCCAAAAATTTCCAAACCAATGGTTTGCCTCTAAACACCAGGAAAAGAAGAAAGGAGGGGTAGGCATTTTTATAAGTGTGAGAATTCAGTGCCAATGTTTGAAGGTTAAAAAAGATAAGGGAGGCAGATATCTGTTACTAAAAATTAAGATTTACGAGCAGGTCTACACAATAGTGAATGTATATGGTCCTAATTATGCTCATGGTGGCTTTTATGAAGAACTGAAAACCATTCTAATTAACTTCTGTGAAAGTCACCTAATCGTGGGGGGGGGGGGGGGAATTTCAACTTAACAGTTAATCCTGAATTAGATTCCTCAAGGGGACAAGTGGGGGGCACAGCGAGGCTGAGGAAAAAATTTAAAGCCTTTATGAGGCTTAAGCCTCGGGTTTTGGCTTTGGGTGCTACTTTCTTCTTATGTTTTCCCCTGTAAGTGCCTCATTAATTTTGATGGTGCTTCTTAAGTTTTTCGTGAAGTGATTCACCTGGAAAAATTTTTGACTGATCGGCAGGCTTTAGCAGGGTTAGATAGCAATGATAAAAGTGCCTCCTAAATTGTCGGTCATATTTGGGCCTTGATTTCCTTTTTACATTGTATATTTGTTTTGATGTTATGCAGCCAACTCTCGTGATGTAGTCTATATTTCCAATATTTCCTTAGATTTGTTTTGATTTTTTGGGTGTATTTATCTCTTTGTTAATAACTGTTGGAGCTGTGTCCTGTATAAATTTGGTTATTGCATATGACTAAAAATTAAATTTAAAAAAAAAAAAGCCTTTATGAGGGAGTTGGGTTTGATTGATGCATGGCGGGATATGCATGGGCGAGAGAAGGATTACACGTTTTATTCATCTGTGCATGGGTTCTACAGCAGAACTGATATGCTGCTGGTCCATAAGGGGCTGATGACCTGGGTAGTGGGCAGTACTATTGGTGAAAGTTCTTGGTCGGACCATGCACCAGTGTGGGGGGACTTTAGAGATCCCGCAGCTAGTAGGGGGACGGGTCAATGGAGACTGAATGAAGCTTTGATAGAAATACCAGGGGCTGTCCAACAGATTTCTTATACCATTTTGGAGTATTTGCAGTATAATGATAATGGGCAGTGCTCGATGGGTGTGGTTTGGGATTGTCTGAAAGCTGTGGTTTGAGGAAAACTCATAGAACTAGGCACCCAGGTTAAGAAAGAAAAAGAAGCTAAAAAGAGGAACTGAGAGAAAGTTTGAAAATACTGGAGAAAAGACGAAAACAGGGCCAGCTAAATAAAGAGGACAATAAAAAATTAACGAGCATTAAACAACAGCTAAATGAAATGGAACTAGGGGAAATAAAGTTTGCACAAGAAAAGCTGTGAAAAAGGCATTTCGAATATGGGAATAAACCTAGTAGATTATTAGCATATCAACTTTAAAAAATGCAGGTACGGAATTGTATTCATAAAATAAGAGATAGACATGGCAAGGAACTGAGGCTAAGGGAAGAGATTAAGGCTAGATTTGTGGAGTTCTATAGGGAGCTTTATACGCCTGAGCAGACGGTATCCCAAGAAGTAATACAAAAATATTTGGAGGGAATGCAATTACCTAAAATTGGGTAAAAGGAGAGTGTAATTATGTCTAGGCCTACCATGGTCCAGGAAGTAATGGGGGGTCATCAAGGAGCTTCCAATGCATAAGGCCCCAGGAAGAGAAAGGTTTCCTAATAAATTATATAAGGTTTTTGCCCCGATACTGGCCGGACCCTTATCTCGCTTATATAATCTAGTGGGGAGAGAAGAGCCCTTACCCCCAACTATGAGGATGGCGGGAATAACCCTAATACCTAAAGAGGGTAAAGATCCCACTCTGTGTGGGTCTTACCGGCCGATCTCTTTATTGGAATCTGATTTAAAAGTTTTCTCTAGAGTACTGGCCAATAGATTGATTATACATATGCCACATTTAATACACATGGATCAGTCTGGGTTTATACCCGGTAGACAAGCATCAGATAATTTAAGGAGGATCCTTAATGTTGTCTGGAAAGGCAAAGGTAAGAAGGAGGAACTGTTGCTGCTGGCGATAGATGCGGAGAAGACTTTTGACAGGGTTTCCTGGCCTTTTCTGATCCAGACCTTGGAAAAAGTGGGTATGGCTGGTAGGTTTTTAGAGTGGGTGGGTGCTTTGTACAAGAACCCTCAAGTGGCTCTGCGTATCAATGGAGAATATACTGAGGCATTCGGGCTCCTGAGAGGGACCAGGCAGGGTTGTCCTCTGTTTCCATTGTTGTTTGTATTAACAATGGAACCACTAGCTCAGAGAATAAGAGAAGCAGAGGAGATTCAAGGATTGAAATGGGAACGGGGGGGAGAGTAAAGTGTCCTTGTTTGCTGATGACTTGTTTATAATCACATCTCCAGAGCAAACGCTGAGCGCCCTGATGAGAGAGCTGGAGAGCTTTGGGAAAGTATCCGGCTTTAAGATGAATGCATCCAAGTCGGAGATTCTAAATATTTCTATTCCAGATAAAATAAGTGAACAGCTGAGGAATTTATTCCCCTTTAAATGGACTAAGAGGAGTATCCGTTATCTGGGTATCCAAGTAACCCTTGTGATCTCAGATCTTTTTGGAGCAAATGATACACCTCTAGAGGGGAAGATTAGAAGGGAGCTTGAGGGATGGGGAGGACTGAATTTGACCTGGTCAGGGAGGATAGCAGCGGTGAAGATGATGATCTTGCCTAAGTTGCTGTTTTTGTTTAGCATGTTGCCGGGGGCTGTACCTGGGGGATTTTTAAGGAAGATGCAAAGAATATTGTGGAAGTGTATTTGGGGAGGAAAAAGAGCAAGAGTCCCTAAACACGTTTTGACAAGGAATAAAGTAAAAGGGGGGATGGCGGTCCCTGATTTAGAAAAATATTATAGTGCCATCAAGCTGAGAGCAGTGTTTGAGTAGGGGTTACATGACACTCAAGATTGGGTCCAAATGGAGAGGATGGCTTTGGGGGTACCCTCGCTGAAAGAGGTTCTGTGGATTCCCCAGGGACACAAGTTGGTAGCAAGGTGTGCTAACCCATTTGTGTAAATAACATTACAATTATGGTTTCAACGGCGAACAAGGTGGTTGGGTGAGGGCTGTGTAACTAAAAGTGTTCCTATTAGGGGCAATATTGATTTTTCCCCAGGAATGAAGGGAGGGTTCGCTGAACGATGAGCGAGTAGTAATTTGTGTTATGTGGGTCAGTTCTTGGAAGGGGGTAAGGTTAGGTCGTTTGAAAATATTAAGGAAGAATTTTCATTGAGAAGTTCAGACTACTACTATTATGCTCAGGTGGTTAATTATATCCAAAAGAGAATCAGCCCGGGATTAAGGAGGAAATAGTCCCAATCGAGAAGTTGTTTCTGAGAGATAAGATAAAGGGAATCATCACCCAAATATATGACATTATGGACACGCCTAAGAATGAAAAAGAATCATTTCAAAAGAAATGGGAAGCAGACCTGGGTCTGGTTTTGTCGGAGCAAGCCTGGAATGGGATTTTTGTCCAGAGTTATAAAGGTCTCCTGGCCGGTAACTTAATAGAACATAACTATAAGATTATGTATAGGTGGTATGTGACACCGGATATAATTCAAAATATGTATGGGAAGACCAGTGGGCTATGTTGGTGGGAATGTGGAGGCCAAGGAACTTTCCTCTATATATGGTGGCATTGCCCAATGATACAAGAGTTTTGGAAGGAGGTGCTCCAGGCTATAAATAGTATGATGGGGAAGGCAATTGGGACAGATCCCGGGGTGCATTACTGGGGATACACAGAAGAGGGGTGAAAAAAGAAGAAGGCTACCTCATTAATTTGGGATGTCTGGCTGCCCGGCTGGAAATTGCTAAAAGATGGAGGCCATTGGTGAGAGACTGGGAAAGAGGGATTTACCATATATATTTGATGAGCAGGCTGACAGCCCTGAAGCAAGAGAGAATGATGCAGTTTGAGAGGACATGGTCTAAATATTCTACCTGGATAATGACGGTCTAAGTGTGGAACGCTAAATAAGAGGCGAGTTGATTGACAGTAATCATGTATAAAAATAGCCTGTAAGGGAGAGGGGGGGGGGGGATGTAGTGGTAGAGGGGAGGTGGGGAGGGATGGGAGGGTGTGGATCCGCTGGTACAGGAATAAAAATGTCTAGGGGAAAAATAAGGGGATAACAGCAAAGATACAGATGAGTCGTGGTTAAAAGTCTATGGGGGAATTGAATAATGTATCTGAAATATATATACCACTGTGATGTATTTCCCTGTGTAAAAAAAAAAAAAAAGGTCTGACTCAGTGTGTACACTGCCTCTGAACTGAATTCTAGCTAAACTGGAACTAAAACAGAACTAGAGTGTTCTGTGTAACTAAGGCTTCTAGTATTTTTATCCCTATCAGGCAGGAGGCTTATGATGCTCTCGGGGTCTTTGCAGCTCACTAGAGTTTCAATGGCTCCCACACAGCTGTTACCTCTCCTGGCTCTTCTGGGACTGCTCCTGTCTGCTGACAAGTCCTACAGGCAGGCTGTCATACTCCAGTACAACTCTGGCTGTAGTCTCCTTACAGATTCTGACTCTGAGGTATCCTTAGTTTTTCAATTTCCCTGTGGTCTGTTCCTGCCTTCAGCATCTGTTGGTCTGTCCTGTTACTTATCTGTTTCTTCCTCTCTCTCGCTCTCTCTGCAGTTACTGTCTGCTCCTGTCAGCATTTTTCCCAGTGCCTACCTTTTGGCTGCATACTTCTTCTTCAGGCACTCTGACTGCCCTTCACATGCTCTGCTTCTCCCTCAAGCACTGAGGCTGCAGTCAATTTGTTCTTGACTTTGGCTTGTCTGTCTTCCTTCTGCTGACTTTCATCTTTTTTCTGCTTTCTGGCACTCCCACGCTTCTACCTTGTTCTGTGCATCTCTCCTAAGGAGGGATGGTGAAGGGCTCCTTATCTTAAGTAAGCCCAGCTCCTCCTCTACCATTGGCTTCTGGCTTCTGATCATGTAGGTCTTTTTATCTTCTGTCCATGTGCTTTCCTTCAGCATGTTCCTGCACATGCCATCTGTGTTCTCCTATTGCAGGCTCTGGGCCACCTGTGCTTATCACAAATCCTCATCTTCTTTGAGCTTCCATACATGGTCGTTGATGGCACTCTCACTCTTCTGGTGGGGGGGGGGGGGAATCTTCTTACTCCTCTGAAATCAGGGTTTTCCTCTCCCAGGGTTCCTATCAAGGACTTCCCGTGCATGGCTTGCATCATTCTAGGGGAGGGAGTAGAACCCCTCCTTCCTTGCTCCAGACTGGCTGGGCAGGCTGGGGGAACCTTAGTGCTTCTGCCCCTCTCTCTATACTTCTCAGAGCTGGACTTCCCATTGCTTCCTTGGCTTGTACAATACTACAGGCACAGGGTGAGTAGGGCTTCAGTGCTGCCTCTCTGCCAGGAATCCTCAGTTCTCTACACTTGTCCCTGGGGCTCTTTTTCTGTCAAACCTTCTTCCTAGTATTTCTCTTTCCTTGAGTGAGGTGGTGGAGTGTGGCTTCCCCGCCACTGGTCCCAATGCAGCCTGTCTCACTCTTCTCAGATCTGCTCCTTTCTGCTGGAGGTTAGAAATTCTCCGGCCCAAGCTCCGCGGCTTGCCTTTGCTCTGCTGCTGCGGTTGCAGATGATGCTTCTTTTTCTTTTTCAGTGCCGCCACAGTTCCTGCTGATACCTCTTCTTGCCTACTGACAGCAGCCGGCTCATTGCGGGGAGACAGTGCTGCTCCTCAGCCCCCATTCATTGGGGATGCATCAGGGGACCATCCAGGGGACTCCTCGAGGTTAATAAATCTTTACGTGAATAGAAGCTAATACAGCGTCTACAAGGTACAAAGTTATACAGAACCAGACCAATATTGAAAACAAATTATGAGTTTACAGCAGATGGCAGGACAGCTTTTACCTATGGGCAGAAGGGCAGTTGCTCTGGGCCCTGTATAACAGGGGGTCCACTGCTGCCCATAGATATTGTTCGGTGTCCATTCTATGATTTCCATGAGGGAGGCTGCAGAGAGGTTATGTAGTACTTTAAATGCCATCAATAGAGTTTTGTAATTTAGGTGACTCACTATTGGGAGCCAATGCAATTGCCTTAGGATGGGCGTGATGGAGAGTCCTTATTTTATGTGTTTCCATATTCAGTCGCTGATCCAGAGTGACTCCTAGGTAACGCACCTCTCGCTTCATCTTTAGCTCTGCACCTTATTCAATGCTGGTGGCCAGATATGGTCCCAACATTGAATATCCAGGTCTAGAGTTCAGCGGCAATGGCTAGATGCTATAATTATGCTAGCTGCCGCTGCTGAATATTGGGCCCCTAGTGTTTAGCTTTGAATGCCCTACTCTTTGCCGCCCCTCAGAAATTGCCATCCTAGGTCGTCACCTCATTTGCCTAGTGATTGGGCAGGCCCTAGCTCTGTCTCTCTCTGCAGCATATCAGCTATGCTAAATTGCGTAATCCTTATGGTCATAGTAACACAGTAACATAGTAAATGACGTCAGATAAAGACCAGTATGGTCCATCTAGTCTGCCCAGTAAGATGGCAAGAGTAGGTGCACCTGCCGCTCCGTGCAGGCCACATCTCCCCGTGTCTTTGTTTAGGGGTGAACCCACCGCTCCGTGTAGGACACCCCTATTTGTTGAGAAATTAGTTAAGTTTATTTTGATTTTATCCTGTTGCTGTAAAGGGATCCACTGTGTCTGTCCCATGCCATTTTGTCATCTCGTGGGTTAATGGTTCATCCTTAAGGTTTATTTCCATTAACTTCTTCTTTCTGTCCACCTTTATGAGGTTATTTTTAATATGATGCCAAAAATGCTTTTACAACTGGGATACTGAGCTGATATAATTTTTAAGGAGTTTATAGGTTTTTGCAGGAACTGCTTATGGCAACATAAGGAAATTATAACAGAATTAATTACAGCAGTGAAAAAGTCAAGATGCCAAAAGTAAAGGCTCACATTATCATGGATCACATTTTTCATAATCCCATGTGAATCATCATGTAGAAACATCAAAACATGTCAGCAGAAAAAGACCATATGGCCTATCTAGTCTGTCCTTCCATATCAAATGCTGTAGTCCCCTTTTTCCCTTTAGAGATCCTCTGTATTTGTCCCATGCTTTCTTGAATTCAGATACTGTCCTCATCTCCACTACCTCCACCTGGAGACTATTCCATGAATCTACCACTCTTTCTGTAAAGAAATATTTCTGCATATCACTCCTCAATCTATCCCCTTTCACCTTCATCCCATGTCCCCTTATTGCAGAGCTTGCTTTCAATCAAAAGAGGCTCTCCTTCTGTCCATTTATGCCAATGAGGTATTTAACTGTCTCTATCATATCTCCTCTATCCCGCCTTTCCCCTAATGTATATATATTAAGATTTTTAAGTCTGTATCCATATGCTTCATAATGAAGACTATTAACCATTTTAGTAGCCACCCTCTCCACCGACTCCAATCTGCTTATATCCTTTTGAAGTTGTGGTCTCCAGAATTGCACACAATACTCCAAATGAAGTCGCACCAGAGATTTATACAGAGGCACTATCACCTCCTTTTTACTGCTGGCTATTCCTCTCCCTATGCACACAAGCATCCTTCTGGTTTTTGCTGTCACCTTTTCAACCTGTTTAGCAACTTTAACCTCATCAGAAAAAATCTTGCGCAGGTCCCGCTCTTCTTTCAGGGACAGAAGTATAACGCCCCCTACACTGTACTGATCCCTTGGATTTTTTTAGCCCAAATGCATGTTCCTGCATTTTTTAGCATTAAATCTCAACTGCCAAATTCGCGACCATTCTTCAAGCTTAGCTAGATCCATAATCATGTTATCTATTCCTTCCAGGGTATCTACTCTATTGCAGATTTTGGTATCATACTCAAAGAGGCAAACCTTACCCAACAGCCCTGCAATATCACTAACAAAGATGTTAAAAAGAATTAGACCATGGACAGATCCCTGCGGAACACCACTGGTAACATCTTTCTCCTCAGAGTGAGTTCCATTTACCGGTACCCTTTGTGGCATCCCACTCAACCATTTTTTAACCCAGTCAGTCACTTTAGAATCCATCCCTAGGGTGCTCAATTTATTTTATAAGTTGCCTGTGCAGAACATTGTCAGAGGCTTTGCTGAAATCCAAATACACCACATCTAGGGTTCACTCTTGATCGAACTCTGGTCATCCAGTCAAAAAAATCAATCAGATTTGTCTGACAAGCTATCTCTGGTAAACCCATGCTGCCTCAGATCCTAGAAACATAGAAACATGATGGCAGAAAAAGACCACATGGCCTATCTAGTCTGCCCTTCCATATCAACTATAATAGTCCCCTTTTTACCTTTAGAGATCTTGCAAGCCATTGGACTCCGGAAACTTCACTATCCTCTGTTTTAGCAATGTTTCCATTAATTTACTCACCACATATGTCAGACTAACTGGCCTGTAGTTCTCAACCTCATCCTTACTTCTTCTTTTGTGTAAAGGGACCACATGTGCTTTTCTCCAGTCCTCTAGGACCACTCCTGACCCTAAAGAAGCATTGAGAAGGTCAGTCAATGGAGCCCCTAGAACATCCCCAAGTTCCTTCAATATTCTCGGATGTACGTATCTCATCCAGCCTCATCACTTTGTCTACTTTTAATTTAACTAATTCTTCCGTTTTCTGAAAATCGTTCAAGATCCCCTTTATTTGTGTTCCTATTTGTGGTTGTTTTCTGAGGTCCTGCTCCTGGCCCTTCATCTATGAACACAGAACAAAAATATTTATTAAGCAATTCCACGTTATCCTCATCAGCTTCTACATATTCCTCCCCTTCCCCCTTGAGTCTGACAATACCACTTTTAGCCTTCTCCCTCTCACTAATATATCTGATAAATGTCCCCCCCCCCCCCCATTTTATTGCATTGGCTATCTCTTCTTCTTTTTGCCTCTTTGCTTTCCTATTTCCCTAGTTTCTGTTTTTCCAAATATTGATGCTTGTCTTCCTCTCTCTGTGATCTCTTGTATTTTCTTCACCTTTTCAGCTACTTCTTTTGAGAACCATAGTAGTCTCTTCTTCCTTTTAGATTTATTTACCTGTCTTACAAAAAGGTTTGTTGCCCTTAAAATATCCTCTTTCAGTTTTGTCCATTGCTTTTCTACATCCCCCAGCTGTTCCTATCCGGCTAAAGGCTCCTTGAGGTATTATTCTAACGTGGCAAAATTAGTTTCCTCACATCTAAGACACTCACTTTTGAATGGACTTTATCATCCCTAGTCCTCATATTTAACCACACCATCTGGTGATCACTGGATGCAAGATGATCTCCCACTATAACACCAGAAACACTTTCCCCAGTGGTAAGCACCAAGTCCAGAATGGCCCCTTCACTTGTTGATTTTGTTACCAGTTGCTGGAATAGTTCTCCCAGTAAAGAATCCAGGATCTCCTTACTTCTAGATGACACCTCAGCAGAGATGTGCCGATCAACATCCAGCATATTGAAATCACCTATCAGTAGCGCTTCTCCATTCATGGCAATGCTGCGTATGTCTTCTACTGAATCTGTCCACTTCTTTTCCCTGTGAAGAAGATCTGTCTATCACACCAATGCAAATGGATTTTCCATTCCCTCTTTCTAGTTTCACGCACAATGCATCCTCACTCCCTTTTAAGCCCTACAATTCTATAGCTTTGTTATTATTTTATACATATAGTGCCACTCCTCCTCCCCTTATTTCTATGCTATCTTTTCTGAATAAAATATAGCCCATTATAATTACATCCAAGTCATGGTTGTCCATGAACCATGTCTCTGTAACCAAGTCAGCCTCTTCCATTAAGGTTTCAACATCTGAGATCATATTTCCCATATTACGGGCATTTATGCACACCGCTTTCCAGATGTTGCCCCTTTTACCCATTTCAACAGAGGTATTTAATGTTTTACTTACCTGAGGACGTTCACTTACCTGGGGGCTTTCTTCACTCATCCCTAATGAACCTAGGTTTTTGTTTTTTATTTCTACATTTTCAAATAATATGTACACAAAGCATACATATGTTTTACGCCTTTTTGCAGATGATACCAAAATCTGCAATAGAGTAGACACCCAGAAAGGTGTAGAAAACATGAGGAGGGATCTAGCTAAGCTTGAAGAATGGTCTAGAATTTGGCAGCTGGGATTTAATGTTAAAAAATGTAAGGTCATGCATTTGGGCTGCAGCAATCCAAGGGAGCAATACAGTATAGGAGGTGAAGTACTTTTGTCCACTAAAGAAGAGCGGGACCTAGGCGTGGTTGTGTCTGATGATCTTAAAGTAGCTAAACAGGTAGAAAAGGCGACAGCAAAAGCTAGAAGGATGCTTGCGTGCATACGGAGAGGAATGGCTAGCAGAAAAAAGGAGGTGATAGTGCCTCTGTATAAGTCTTTGGTGCGACCTCATTTGGAGTATAGTGTGCAATTCTGGAGGCCGCACCTTCAAAAGGAAGTGAACAGGATGGAGTCGGTGCAGAGGGTGGCTACTAAAATGGTTAGTGGTCTTCATTATAAAGCATATGAGGACAGACTTAAGGATCTTAATATGTACACCTTAGAGGAAAGGCGGGATAGAGGTGATATGATTGAGATGTTTAAATACCTCCATGGAATAAATGTTCAGGGGGAGAGCCTCTTTCAATTGAAAGCAAGTTCTGCTATGAGGGGACATGGGATGAGGGTCAAGAGGATAGATTCAGGAGTGATTTGCGGAAATATTTCTTTACGGAAAGAGTGGTGGATCTGTGGAATAGTCTCCCAGTGGAGGTGGTAGAGATGAAGACAATAACTGAATTCAAAAAAGCATGGGACAAACACAGAGGATCACTTAAGGAAAAAAGGGGACTGTTGTAGTTGTTGATATGGAAGGACAGACTAGATAGGCCATGTGATCTTTTTCTGTCTTCATGTTTCTATGTTTCTAAGTACAATATAGAAGGAAATACCAACAATCAGAGACAAAACATAATATCAATAAAGATAATAATGAAAACTACAAAGTTTTCTTAGCCCCCATTTCGGAGAGGAGAGTCAATTGGGGGAGAAGAAGTCTACTAAATCAGACTACGCTCCACACGTAATCCTACCAAATAAAGACAAACCAAAAGAAAAGAGAAAAATTAACATAAGTTATTCGCCAAAATGTTATCTTATCTGTTATCAAGCAAGGACTCAAGTTGAGTGTGATCAGTAAACACATATCTAACATCATCAACTGTGACCAAACATTTACATGGAAAATGAAGGAAGAAAGTCGGGGGGACTTTGGCACAGGTGGAAGATGAGGATTTGGCACAGGTGGAAGAAGATGATTGCAGGGGGTGCAGCCAAAACCCGAGACTTCAGCTGCAGGAAGGACATCGGGAAAAATGGAGACTTTCTGACCATGAAAAATGAATTCCTTTGTTGGAAAAAAACTTTTCAAAATTCTTATTTTATCTGAAACTGTGGACAAAGAGACTATTAAAGTGGCACGGGAAGAGATAACCTCATTAGTAAACTCAAAACAGAATCATCTTCCACCTGTGCCAAATCCTCATCTCTGACCACACAATGAACTGGTAAATACTAAATATTTGAAACAATCATCTCATCAACATCAGACAATAACAAAATCTCTTTGTAATACTTCTTAAACATCAGTAATGGAGAGTAAAAATGAATTACAGGAAAATTAAGTAAGCAAAGATTTTTAGCATGATACATCTTCTCCAAGGACTCAATTTGTTTATATAACATATAACTATCTTTCAAGCTCTGCGTGTTTGCTGATTGAAGCATTTGAACCAAAGCCTCACCCTTATCCAATCGTAACGTAGCAGAGCTTGCAAACAAATTGACCTCCAAGAATTTTTTTTAACTACTTCCCTAAGAAATGTAAAGTCTGATTAACAAAGACATTTAACAAAGCATTTGTGTCTGAAACCACTTTCCAGATATCAGACAAAGTCATCTCCAATGGCTGAAACTTGGATAAACTGTGATTACTTGAAACTCCATTTACTTGAATAGGCACCAACGAAACCTTTTGCTCCAAAGGTAAAATCTGGGGCTTAGATATAGCCAAATCCTTAGCTTCAATCAACCCCATTGAAGAGGATAAACACACCCCTTCCACTAGCGATAAACCGGGATTCGGTGGGGGAGTTCTGATGGTGGAACTAAGCGAGGCGCCAGAAGTGTCCAGCATGAGAAAGTCAAAAGGAAGGGAAACCTGCCCTACCTTCTGTTCTGTCACTTGTCAAAGATGATGATCCATAGGGCCAGTAACCAGCTTAGGTGTTGACACTGCCGTGGCCACATTCTGCTTCGGCAGCTTAACTTTTCTTTTGCCCCGACTCTTCAGCATCTCTTGTGGCTAAAACCACAGGATGGGCCCTGAACTGGCACCGAAGAGGCATCAAAGGGGCGTACCCTTTGGTCACATGCCCCTTTGGGCATGCACCCGTGGGTCGCGTCTGTGGCCATGGAACAGCTGCGATGATCTAAATAGCGTTGCTGGGTCCCCACGTGATGATGGAAGGTGGGGGATCACACACTGGGTAGTTTGCAGGCAACACAGAGCACAGGCAACTAATCCCAAAAAACATCTCACTCTCCATGAACCTAGTTTAAAGCCCTCTTCGGTAGGTTAGCCAGTCTGCTGCGGAAGACACTTTTACCCTTCTTGGATAGGTAGACACCATCTCTGCTCTGCAAGCCTTGGAAAATCATCCCATGGTCCAGGAAACCAAAACTCTGTCGATGACACCATCCACGCAGCCATGCATTTAACTCCAGGATGAGAGCTTCTCTGCCTCGGCCTTTACCCTCAACAGGGAGGATTGAAGAGAACACCACCTGCGCAATGATCTGCTTCACCCTCTCACCCAGAGCCTTTCACTTTTCATACACTCGAAGCAGTATCATTTATGCCGACATGGATGAGCAACATCAGATAATAGTCGGCAAACTCTGTAATATCTAGGATTTTGGCATCTGGCAGACAGCACACCTCTATGGACATCAAGTCTGGTCAGCAGATGGACATCTTGTTACCCCTCAGAAGATATTCACCAACCACCACTACTCTTCATTTCCTTGTGGTCACCGATTCATAGTAACATACATAGTAACATAGTAAATGACGGCAGATAAAGACCAGCATGGTCATAAGAACATAAGAACATAAGATATGCCATAGTGGGTCAGACCAAGGTCCATCAAGCCCAATATCCTGTTTCCAACAGTGGCCAATCTAGGTCATACATACCTAGCAGTTTCCCCAAAAGACACAGGTTCCACAATGCTTGTACTGCGTCAAGAATAGATATCCTGGGTCCCTTCTTAATAATGGTTTATGGACCTTTCCTCCAGGAACTTGTCCAAACCTTTTTTAAACCCAGCTACACTAACAGCCTTTACTACATCCTCCGGTAACAAATTCCAGAGTTTGATTACACGTTGAGTGAAAAAATATTTTCTTTTATTCGTCTTAAATAGTTTACCCTGTAGCTTCATTGCATGTCCCCTAGTCTTTCTATATTCTGATAACGTAAACAATCAATCTACGTTTACCCGTTCCACTCCATTCATTAATTTATAGACTTCTATCATATCTCCCCTCGACCGTCTCTTTTCCAGGTTAAAGAGCCATAACCTTTTTAGCCTTTCTTCATAGGACTATCCTTCGATCACCTTTACCATTTTGGTGGCTCTTCTCTGAACCTTTTCTAATAACGCTATATCCTTTTTAAGATACGGCAACCAGAATTGCACACAATATTCAAGGTGCGGTCTCACCATGGAACGGTATAGAGGCATTATAATATCTTTTGTTTTATTTTCCATTCCTTTCCTTATGATACCTAGTATTCTATTTGCTCTCTTGGCCGCCGCTGCACACTGGGCGGAGGGTTTTAAACTTGTTATCCACAATGATGCCTAAATCTTTTTCCTGGGTGATGGTTCCTAATGCGGAACCTTGCATCGTGTAACCATAGTTTGGGTTGTTCTTCCCTAGGTGCATAACTTTGCACTTGTCCACATTAAATTTCATCTGCTATTTTGATGCAGTCTTCCAATTTATCAAGATCCTCTTGCAATTTTCCACAATCCTCTTGGGTTTTAACAACTTTAAATAGCTTTGTGTCATCTGCAAATTTGATAACCTCACTCGTTATTCCACTTTCCAGGTCATTTATGAATATGTCAAAAAGCAGCGGACCCAGCACAGATCCCTGGGGTATACCACTATTCACCTTTCTCCATTGGGAAAATTGGCCATTTAGCCCTACCCTCTGCTTTCTATCTTTTAACCAGTTCCTGATCCACAATAGTACACTGCCTCCTATCCCATGACTCTTTAGTTTTGCAAAAAGTCTCTGATGAGGGACCTTGTCAAAGGCTTTCTGAAAGTCCAGATACACTAAATCAACCGACTCACCTTTGTCCACCTGTTTATTCACACCTTCAAAAAAACATAACATATTAGTAAGACAAAATCTTCCTTGTCTAAAGCCATGTTGGCTGTCTCCCATTAGGCCATGACTATCTACCTGCTGAGTAATTTTATTCTTTATCATAGTTTCTACCATTTTTCCCGGTATGGACGTCAGGCTCACCGGTCTGTAGTTTCCCGGATCACCCCTGGAACCCTTTTTAAAAATTGGTGTTACATTGGCGATTCTCCAATCTTCAGGTATTAGAGATGATTTTAATGATAGTTCACAGATTACTAATAGCAGTTCTGCAATCTCATATTTCAGTTCTTTCAACACCTGATCGGGGAAAGCAACGCCGCCAGGCCATCCGGCCTGCTTGTGAAGCCCCTCCAGCCCAGTCGGGGCTGTGCGAGGGGGAGGAGCAGCAGCGGACCGCATAAAAGAAGCCGCCGCCGGCGGGAAAGCCTCTCCACCATCTTCTTCCCCTGATCGGGGAAAGCAACGCCGCCAGGCCATCCAGCCTGCTTGTGAAGCCCCTCCAGCCCAGTCGGGGCTGTGCGAGGGGGAGGAGCAGCAGCGGACCGCATAAAAGAAGCCGCCGCCGGCGGGAAAGCCTCTCCACCATCTTCTTCCCCTGATCGGGGAAAGCAACGCCGCCAGGCCATCCGGCCTGCTTGTGAAGCCCCTCCAGCCCAGTCGGGGCTGTGCGAGGGGGAGGAGCAGCAGCGGACCGCATAAAAGAAGCCGCCGCCGGCGGGAAAGCCTCTCCACCATCTTCTTCCCCTGATCGGGGAAAGCAACGCCGCCAGGCCATTCGGCCTGCTTGTGAAGCCCCTCCAGCCCAGTCGGGGCTGTGCGAGGGGGAGGAGCAGCAGCGGACCGCATAAAAGAAGCCGCCGCCGGCGGGAAAGCCTCTCCACCATCTTCTTCCCCTGATCGGGGAAAGCAACGCCGCCAGGCCATTCGGCCTGCTTGTGAAGCCCCTCCAGCCCAGTCGGGGCTGTGCGAGGGGGAGGAGCAGCAGCGGACCGCATAAAAGAAGCCGCCGCCGGCGGGAAAGCCTCTCCACCATCTTCTTCCCCTGATCGGGGAAAGCAACGCCGCCAGGCCATCCGGCCTGCTTGTGAAGCCCCTCCAGCCCAGTCGGGGCTGTGCGAGGGGGAGGAGCAGCAGCGGACCGCATAAAAGAAGCCGCCGCCGGCGGGAAAGCCTCTCCACCATCTTCTTCCCCTGATCGGGGAAAGCAACGCCGCCAGGCCATTCGGCCTGCTTGTGAAGCCCCTCCAGCCCAGTCGGGGCTGTGCGAGGGGGAGGAGCAGCAGCGGACCGCATAAAAGAAGCCGCCGCCGGCGGGAAAGCCTCTCCACCATCTTCTTCCCCTGATCGGGGAAAGCAACGCCGCCAGGCCATTCGGCCTGCTTGTGAAGCCCCTCCAGCCCAGTCGGGGCTGTGCGAGGGGGAGGAGCAGCAGCGGACCGCATAAAAGAAGCCGCCGCCGGCGGGAAAGCCTCTCCACCATCTTCTTCCCCTGATCGGGGAAAGCAACGCCGCCAGGCCATTCGGCCTGCTTGTGAAGCCCCTCCAGCCCAGTCGGGGCTGTGCGAGGGGGAGGAGCAGCAGCGGACCGCATAAAAGAAGCCGCCGCCAGGCGGGCCCGCGCCTGGTCGGGCCCGCGCCTGAGGGCCTCGCCAGAGGGCCCTTTGGCGTGGCCCTTAGGCGGGGACTGAGAGAAGGAGCACCAGAAGAACTCTTGCCACCAGCGGCACCTATCCTCAGTCGGGAATAGAGCCGCCGGCAATAAGGTAACAGCACCAGCTTCACTCACCCAATTCGGAGCTACTTGCATGGACTTTTAAGGTACTTTTCGAGTGGTTGTATGTTGAGGCCTGATAGAGACAAACAAGGAATGTAATCGTACAACAAGAATACAACAACTTATTAAATACCATTGCCAGTAGTGATCATTGTGAGATACTGCTACCTATGATAACTACCTCTCTTACACTGTTACTATGAGATACAGTTGCCAATAGTAATTATTGTGAGATACTGTTGCCGGTATTGATCATTGTCAGATACTGTTGCCAGTATTGATTATTGTGAGAAGCTATTTCAGCAGTAATTATTGTAAGATACTCTTGCCAGTAGTAATTTATTGTGAGATACTGTTGTGAGTATTGATCATGGTGAGATACATTTGCCAGCAGTAATTATTGTAAGATACTCTTGCCCGTAGTAATTTATTGTGAGATACTGTTGTGAGTATTGACCATGGTGAGATACATTTGCCAGCAGTAATTATTGTAAGATACTCTTGCCAGTAGAAATCATTGTGAGATACTGTTACCAGTGATGATCATGGTGAGTTACTATTGCTAGTAATATTTACCCACGGCAATCAGTAGTAATTATCTCTTCTTGCATTGCTATTACAAGACACTGTTGCCAGTAGTAAATACCCTCCCTGCACTGTTAGCTTGAGATACTATTAACAGTAATAATTTCCCTCCCTCCAACTACATACCTCCAACTACTTCCCTCCCACTCTACCCATTACCTCATAAAATGAACAAAATGTCTCCTACTAAGATTACAAATCTCCTTTTCACTCTCTTCTTAATAACCCTCCTAACTCAACACATATACACTTACAAAACCAACCAAAATCCATACAATAACATCCCAATCATCTACAATCATAACCGGAACCCTTATAATAATTTCCCAATCACGTACAATCAATACCAGAACCCAATATATAGCTCTACATACACAAACTCTCATGATCACCACTCGCGCCACACTTCACACAAACGCCATCACCGCCTCATCCAAATAAAGCAACAACCCATAAATGATAAAATTGACCAAAATGACAATACAAACATCAAACTACAACTCATCCTAATAAACATACGATCCATAAGAAACAAAATACCTATAATTAATGACATAATTAACGATACATCCCCTGACATTATCTGTATTACTGAAACATGGCTCTCACCTACAGACACTATACTACTAAACCAGCTAACCACATATCAATATGACATATTCAATTGCCAAAGGAATATAAAAAGAGGAGGGGGTGTAATGATTCTCACCAAAATTACCTAAAATTCACCCTAACAAACCTAAATAATATAGATGGAATAGACATCATTAACATAGAAAATAAAACTATGGCTCTCACCCTCATCTACAGACCCCCATCATCCGATCAGAAAAACCTCACCCCTATCCTAGAACTTGCATGTACAGCATCACAAAGCAAACCACTTTTACTCCTTGGGGACTTGAACCTTCCATCACTGAACCATTCACAGTCAGATAACTTCATAGACGCTATGTCACAAATGGGGTTCACACAGATAATACATGCTCCTACGCACAAAAAAGGTAACATACTTGATGTAATTTTCCTCCCAGCCACACTCTACAGTCACTTACTACATACCACTCCGAGTATAACTGAAGTACCCTGGTCAGACCACCATCTTATCAAAATTCCAGCTACCAGCACAAATCCCAAAAAACAACGGGAGCACAACTCCACATACATCACGCTTCGTACGCTTTGACAAAGACACATTCCTCGATAAAGTACTACCCAAACTAGACACAAGCTCACCAGACATCAACTCAACCATAACACATTGGAATCTAACTATTCAAAAAGCAGCTGTCCACACACAAGTCTTACACAAACAAACAAAAAAGACAGAAAAATGGTTCACAAAAGAGCTGTCAAAACTAAAAAAACAACTGAGGAGACAAGAAAAGAGATGGAGAAAACTAAAATCTGATGAAAACAAATCCCAATATATGCTCTTACTTATGGAATACAAAAACGCAATTAACAAATCAAAAAGAGACTACCACTCCAAAGTAATAAATTCATCCATCAACCGCCCAAGGGAGTTATTCGCGATAGTAAAAACATTAACCAAAACTAATAACACCGAACCTAAACAACAAGCAATAAATATACAAACACTAGCAAAACATTTTGCAGAAAAACTAAAAAACAAAACCACTACCTCAACTCCTGTATTATCAAACACGAAAATCTCACATGAATGGACAAGTTTCCAGTTGGTAGAACAAAAACAACTCCTCAAAATCATAACTATGATAAACACCACCACTTCCCCACTCGATCCATGCCCCGTGTCATGGATTAAGAGTGCAAGAGATGAACTGGTGGTAAATATACAATACATCGTTAACCAATCCCTTTCACAGGGCATCATGCCTGATGCCCTAAAACTCACAACACTCCGACCAATAATAAAGAATAATAAGCTCGACTCAAAAGACCCGAATTCATACAGACCCATAGCCAGCATTCCATTCATAGCCAAAATAATAGAGAAAACAATTCAAATTCAGTTACAAGAACACATTGATGAACACAAACCCCTTGACTCACACCAATTTGGTTTCTGCCCATTCCATGGAGTAGAAACCCTCCTAATCACCCTTATGGACTTCCTCATCAAGGGCACAGATGACAAACATCAAGGCTTCTTACTCCTATTTATAGATATCTCTGCCGCCTTCGATAACATTAATCACATGACACTGATCAACAGATTAGAAAACCTAGGAATAGGCGGGATTGTCCTTAACTGGTTCAAATCCTATATTTCACATAGATTAATACGAGTCCAAATTGACCAACAAGCATCAGAAACATTCCCTCAAGGACAGGGAATACCCCAGGGATCAGCCCTTTCAGCCCTCTTATTTAACTTGTACCTGCAACCGATAACAGACATATTTAAAAAACACAGGATTAACCATTTTATATATGCCGATGACATCATGTTAGCTATCCCCATAAATGCTAAAAACCCTACATATGACTCGCTATCCAAATGCATGGCTGAGACCTCCTCCTGGATGGAAACTAACCACCTTAGCATAAACCTCAAAAAAACTGAGGCAATGTTTGTGACAAGACCACCCACGACTGAGAACACATACCCAGAAACAATCACAATCAACAAAACCTCCATACCCGTCAGAAAACAGGTAAAATACTTAGGAGTAATAATAGACCACACCCTCACCATGCTACCACACATAAAACAAATAGTAAAAACCATTTTCTATAAACTCAAAACTATTCAGCACCTAAGGCCACTCCTTGAAACACAAGACTTTAGATCCGTAGTAAGTACACTGATCACCCCACACTTCGACTATTGCAATAGTCTCCTAATAGGCCTCCCCCAAAAAAGCATATACCTTCTCCAAAGAGCACAAAACATCTGTGCAAAGGTAATCTCTAAAGCTCGCCTAACAGACCACGTAACCCCAATACTGCTGGAACTCCACTGGCTCCCTATAAACAGCCGAATCAAATATAAGATTATCCTAACAACCTATAAACTCATAAATGACATAACCCCTTCACACCTATCCACATTACTGCAATCTCCAACATCGACAAGGACCCTCAGACAGAACGCGGCCCACTCCCTCATCATACCAAAAGCCATCCGTAAAACTAAGAATTCCACTAGCTCCAGAGCATTCTCATTCACTGCCCCTACACTCTGGAACGACCTCCCTATTGAACTTCGCACCATAAGAGACCTCACCCAATTCAGAAAAGAATTAAAGACCTACCTGTTCACTGAACACTTCGAAATCCCCTATACCCCCAAAGCCAGCTCCACAACAAACATGGTCACACATACACAAACTCCCTTAATCCCCTAACCCAACAATGTAACCACAAGACTTTTCCCCCCCTCACACCTTGAAGACGAAAAAAGGAACTAAATTCCAGCACCTACACCAATTCCTGCCCCACACACCACACACACCACACACTGTAAATATTCATTTGTATAAAGTTTAATGTGTTTGCTTTAATACCTATAAATGTTATATTTACTGTTTAATGTAAATAGTTGATTTCTATTGTTCTATGTTCTATGTAAAATGTATACAAACTGTGTACATGACTGTTAACTTGTTATATGTAAACCGCCCTTGATCTCTGGAAGGGGCGGTATAAAAGAAATAGTTAAATAAATAAATAAATAAATAAATAAATAAAAAATGTATACCATCCGGCCCAGGTGATTTGCTACTCTTCAGTTTATCTAATAGTTGTAATACATCTTCCTGATGTATCGATATTTCCTTCAATTCTTCCGCACCTTTAAATACCACTTCAGTCATGGGTAACATCCCTACATCTTCCTCAGTAAAGGCTGAAGCAAAGAATTCATTCAATCTCTCCGCTATCGCCTTGTCGCCTCTTAGTGCTCCTTTAACCCCTTTATCATCTAATGGACCAACTGACTCTGTCACAGGTTTTTTGCTACGAATGTACTTGAAAAGGTCTTTACTTCGCGTTTTTGCTTCCGCAGCAAGCTTCTTCTCAAATTCTCCCTTTGCCTGCCTTATCAATGCCTTGCATTTGACTTGCCAGTGCTTGTGCTGTTTCCAGGTTTCGTCGTTTGGCTGCTTTTTCCATTTCCTGAAAGATGCTTTTTTATCAACAACAGCCTCTCTGACCTCACCTTTAAACCATGCTGGCAGTTTTTTGGACTTCCTTCCACTTTTCTTAAAGCGTGGAATACAGCTGGTCTGGGCTTCCAAGATAGTATTTTTCAACAACAGCCAAGCCTGATGTACGTCTTTAACCTTTGCAACTGCTCCTTTTAGTTTTTTCTTAACTGTTTTCCTCATTTTATCATAGTCTCCCTTTCCAAAGTTAAAAGGTAATACTGTGGATTTCCTTACTATCCCTCCTCCACTAATTAAATCAAAGGCGATCATGCTATGATCACTATTGCCAAGTGGCCCCAACACCCTTATCTCTTGCACTAGATCTGGTATTCCACTAAGGACTAGGTCTAATATGGCTTCCCCTCTTGTCAGTTCATGAACCAGCTGCTCCAAGAAGCAGTCGTTTATTTCATCTAGGAACTTTATCTCCCTAGCATGTCCTGAAGTGACACTGACCCAGTCGATACCGGGGTAGTTGAAATCACCCATTATTATTACTGCACTGTAACTTTTGTTAGCTTCCTTGATTTCTTGCGTCCCCAGTACACCCTCAGGCAAAATTCCCGCAGGCAGGGAAAAAAGACAGGCAAAGCACGAGCTCTCTCCTAGCTACAGGGCGAGCTGCTGGAGAGATGGAGCCAAGTGGGGCTGGCAATCTACCTCTGACCCCTCCGCAATCTTCAGGTAGATTGCGATCTACCTGTTGGACATGCCTGCTCTGTGGTATTCCAGATTATGCAATTCACCCCCTTCAAATGGCTATGAATACGGCATCATGAACCCTGTTGTTATTCGTCTCAAGTATAAGGCTCTCAGCATAACATTCAAAATTCTACACAACCTCTCAGCGACTGGCCTTAATGAGATTCTACAATGGACAGCAGACAACAGATTAAGAAGATCCACCATGTCAAACCCTCCTTTAGTCCCTTCTATAGTAAGAAAGAGTTCCCAGTTTGTTAATAGTCAAGCATTCAAATTATATGCACCATCTCTCTGGAACTCTCGCTCCTCCCCTCCATGCCATCTCTGACCTATCTACTTTCAGAAAACATCTAAAGACACATCTGTTCAGCTATGCTATGAACAGGTAACTTAAAACACTGCATGCTACCAAACCCCTTATTTATTATTTATTTATTTATTTATTTGCATTTCTTATATACCGCACTATTTGCGATCAGCGCGGTTTACATAGAACAAACAGTATCCGACAATATACAAAAGTCAGGTCATTACATTGAACAGGAACAAGTAACTTGGACAACAGGGTAAACTATATACATCTGCGATACGTTGAGTATCTGCGATACGTTGAGTAAGGTAAATTATATACATGTACAAATGAAATTATTAGGTATTGGTTATAATTGGGGGTGCCCTAATATTGATGGCTAGGGTTCAGGGGAGTCAGTGAGGTATTTAATAAAGAGAAAGTGTTTCAAGGCCTTCCTGAACTGGCTCAAGTTGGGGATTGTCCTGATGTATGGTGGTAGGGAGTTCGAGAGACTTGGGGCGCATAGTCTGAAGGTTCTATTCGATGTTGCTTTGGTGCATTTTGTCATGTCTCTCGGTATAACTAGGATGTTGGCTGCTGAGGATCTCCTTAGCCTGTTAGGTGTGGGTGGATGGATGATGTCACTTAGTGAAGAGGAGGAGAGCCCCTTGGTGGCCTTGAAAGTCATCACTAAGATCTTGTAACTGATCCTGGCTTGAATGGGGAGCCAGTGAAGCTGCTTTAGGAGGGGTGTGATATGCTCTCTTCTCGGAGCTCCAAACAGAATCCGCGCAGCATTATTCATGGCATGTTGTAGGGGGTTCAAGGTGGCCTGAGGGAGTCCTTGTAGGATGGCGTTTGCATAATCAAAATGTGGAATAGTGAGGGCCTGATAGATGGTGCGGAAGTCACTTGGTTCAAGTAATGGGCGTAGGTGTCTAAGGGATCTGATCTTGAAGTAGATCGCTCTGACGGTGTTGGCTATGTGTTGCTTCATGTTGAGATTCTGATCCAGTGTGACTCCGAGATAGCGTATAGCTGATTTTACTTGCAACTCGGCGTTGTTCATTTTCAAGTGGCTGGGTGGTGTGAACTCTGGATTTCTGGAGATGAACAAGACCTCTGTTTTCTTGTGTTGGATGCGCAGATTTTGAGATAGGAGCCATTCGGATATTGTGTTGAAGCACTTAGTCAGAGGGGTAAGGTCTGGGCAGTCCAGGGATATTGGCAGGTAAAGTAGGACATCATCGGCGTATATCATGCAACTCACATTGAACGATCTGATGATGTTACAGATGGGTTGGATATAGATGTTAAACATAAGTGATGATAGGGAGGATCCTTGAGGAACTCCTTGACTTTGTAGGAATGGTTCAGATGTGGACCCGTTTGCTCGAACGTATTGCCATCTTCCAGACAGGTAGGATCTGCACCACTCAAGAGCTGTTCCACTGATGCCTTTTTCTCTCAGCCTACAAAGGAGAATTTCGTGGCAGACCGAGTCAAAGGCTCTTCAGCCAAACCCTCAAACCTTCTATGAAGCTCATTTATATTATTATACAACTACATTGTATATAGTTTTCCTGTTATGCCCAAGTTATATCTACCTAAGTTATATATGGTTACACTGTGAACCTCCAATCTATTTGTATTGCACTAAACATGTTCTATTTAATTCTGATTGTGATTGTGTCTCAAGACTGTTCTATGAAAGTTGCTGTGGTTATCTAACTTGTTCTATGTAATTTCTGTCTTGTTCCCTGTAAACCGCACGGAATGTGAAATAGTGCAATATATAAAACTAATAAATAAATAAATGATGGTAACATTCATGGTAATCACCTGTTGTAGGCATGTGCATTCTACTCCTACTCTCTGTCCTAATCCCATCCAAGCCTGCACCTACCACACAAAATGCAGATATTGTGGAAAAGTGCTGCAATGTCTGCATTTTTCCTGTGTTAGCTATCTTCGTGACAAAACAATACCACATTAGCGCCACACAGACAGTTAACGCCGTTCAGCAAACTTACCCCTATTTGCCACAGGGCCCATAGGAATAGAATGTGCTCTATGGCAGATAACACATGCTAACACCATTAGTGTGTGCTTGCAATAAATCACTCCTTAGATGATCCTTTTCTAGGCTTGAATACACACGCCAAATCTAAAGAATGCTGTTGGAAATTTGGTGTACTCTGTGAAGTATACCTCACCGGTCTTGTTGCATAGTGTCTGACTTATGGAAGGGTTTTCCCAAAAGCACAAAAGGCAAAAAAGTCTAATGAATCAGACCTCTCTTTTTTTTTATATGCATAACAACCATCTTATAATAGTTAAACAAGACCTTTATTCAATTCATGCTAAAAAAGCTTTCAGATTCAGCCTGGAGGTTCTAAGCTGCAGAAGGAAAACACACAGAGCCAACAGGAGCCTGGTAAACATTTGCAATCTCTCAATCAAAAAAACAACTCTTGGGCTGCCCTCAAAATATTTTTCTAGATCATTTCTCGGAAGAAAAGGGACTGTGGCACCATTGTCTACAAACTTGGAACCTGGGATCCTATTGTGACCTAACAGTCTCCAACAAAGAGGGAATGAGGATAAGGGAATGTCCACTCCCAGCCAGGCAATTTAGTAACATTCAAGGGTAAACCACTGGATTTTCAGCCATGCGCCTGCCTTGAAGCCTGGCTTCAGATCTGTAACTCAAGAGCAGTTTCTAAGCTCGTAACCAAAGGAAGAATGGAAATTACTTCTACAACTACCCGAACTCTATGCGACAGACGTGCAGCAGTTGTGTTCTTAGGCCTCCTGTGATGAAATGAGAAGCCCATTCTGTTAGCAGCTTCATCACCTGTTCTCTTTTCCAGATGTATCTGGGCTTAAAGCAATCTTTTGGGCTTACTTTGGTCAAATTACTTTTCAGCTTGTGTGTGTGAGGAGATCATATTTCATAGGCCAGTGGGTCTTGGTATGCACCTGAAGAGAGAATAAGATGCCCACCAAAGGCAGAAAGCTTTTTGCCACCTCACTCCACGTCAACCGAAAAAGCTGATCCAGACTTGGTATTACGAAAAATCATTGGTAGGAGCAGGTGGGGTGGACCACTGCCCAAGGCACCAGGACCAGGTGCTACCAATACACTTCAATACTGGGTACAGTGTGATATTTCATGTCACTGCCAAAGGGCCTTTAGGTGTGGCCCCTTAGTGAGGACTATAGTGGAACCAAGTGGATCACACTCTCTCATTTAAGCACTGTGAGGTTTTACTATTTTAATTATAGTTGACTGGACAAATATAGAGTATTGTTAAAGTTGTACTTGAAGTTGGGTATGAAGATTGGGTATGAAGAAAGGCCTGGTAATCTACTTCTGTATCTTGTCACGAAAACCCAATGGATAAACAAATTGCACTATAGTGCTGGACAATGAGACCCCCAGGTTGGAAGGCACTCAACTGGTTAGTGGGGAGATGCTGAAGACTTTTCAGAGTAAAGCCAGCATTTATGATGTTGTTGGATAAAAGCTCTCGGGACATGAAATGAGAGTCAGAAGCTGCAAAGATGTCTTGTATATTGAGACATGGAATGTACGAAGCAGGAAACAAGGGAAGTTGGAGATGGTCAAGAATGAAATGAAATGTGTACAAATTGATCTGTTGGGTGTTAACAAACTGAAATGGACTGGCTTTGGGCATTTTGCATCAGATGATCACATGGTCTACAATGCTGGAAATGAAAGACAAAGAAGAAATGGCGTTGCATTTATAATTAAGAAGAAACCTGGCACTGACTGTGGTACAGTTCACCAACTACTAGTATGCAAACTCAAGCTAAAGTTGAAAAAGAGCAAGCCACTCATGAATGTAGCAAAATATGACCTTGAGAATATACCACTGGAATTTAAAGACTGCCTGCAATGTTGAATTGCTGCTTTAGATACAAATGACAGCTCCAGAAGAGTTATGGGATAATATCAAGAAGGTTGCATTGAAAGGAAGTGAGAAGTCTCTACAAAAGGTGAAAAAGCAAAAACGACCAAAATGGATGATGGAAGAAACTCTGAAAATTGCCCAGAAATGCAAAGAAGCTAAAGCCAGAGGTGAAAGAGAGGCAATCGCAGAACTCAACAGAGATTTCCAACGTGCAGCAAGACAAGACAATGAGAAGTACTACAATGATGCATGCAAGGAAATAGAAGCAGAAACTATTGGAGAAGAACAAGATCAGTTTTCCTAAAGCTAGGAGAGTTAAGGAAAAATTCCAGCCTCGAATTGGAATGTTACAAGATGTGCAAGGATCAATGTTGAATGATACTGAGAATATCAAGAAAAGATAGAAAGAATATACAGAGTTTTTATATGATAAAGTTCAAGTGGACCAACAGCCGTTTCAAGCTGTACCTTATGATCCGGATCCATTGGTGATGAAAGAAGAAGTCGAAGCAGCATTGAAAGCCTTATCAAACAACAAAGTACCAGGCCTTGATGGCATTCCCATAGAAGTATTACAGCAATCTGATGCAGCTGTTACCATACTTACAAGGCTCTGACAGGAAATTTGGAAGACAACATCATGGCCAACTGACTAAAAAAGATCTGTGTTTATAACAATACTAAAGAAAAGTGATCCAACTGACTGTGCAAATTATTGCACAATTGGTCTTATCCCACATGCCAGCAAGATTCTACTGAAGATTATTCAACAAGCCATACCTGGAACGAGAACTACCTGAAGTGCAAGCAGGGTTCAGGAAAGGGCAAGGAATGAGAGACTTCATCGCGGATGTGAGATGGATCCTTGAAAAGACTAAAGAATCCCAAAAGGATATCTATTTATGCTTTATTGACTACAGCAAGGCTTTTGAATGTGTAAACCATGAGAAACTCTAGGCCACATTAAGAAGCATGAGTATACTAGAACACCTGATCGTTCTCTTGCACAACCTTTACATTGATAAAGAAGCAACAGTTCGAACGGAACAAGGATAAACAGAATAGTTTAAAATCAGCAAAGGTGTAAGACAAGGCTGCATACTTTCCCCCTACCTGTTTAATTTATATGCAGAACAAATCATCAGAGAAGCAGGATTGTATGAAGACAACAGAGATGTGAAGATTGGCGGAAGACTCATCAGCAACCTTCGCTGAAATTGAAGACGATCTGAAACATTTGCTTCTCAGGATCAAGGAACAAAGTCTTAAAATGGGCCTACACCTTGATGTAAAGAAGACAAAGATCATGACAACTGGCAAAATCAATAAGTTCATTGTTGATGGAGAAGAAATTGAAATAGTGGACAACTTTAACCTACTTGGATCAACTATCAATAAAGAAACAACAAGTAGTCAAGAAATCCGACAACACATTCCTCTTGGCAGAATGGCTATGAAGGACCTAGACAACATTCTAAAGAGCAGAGATGCCTCTCTCCATACAAAGATTTGACTTGTTCAAGCCATGCATTTTCAATAACGTCATATGGATGCAAAAGTTGGACAGTGAAAAATATGGACAGGAAGAAAACTGATGCCTTTGAATTATGGTGCTGGCGACTAATACTGTGTATACCATGGATTGCCCAAAGAACAAACCACTCGTACTAGGTCTTTTTCTGAACGTTTCAATCTTCCTCCTAATATGAAAACACATCCAAGGTAATACCCCGAATGGGACTGGGATTAATTATACATAATCCTAAACCAATGAAAGCACATACAGAACTCAAGTAAAGGTCTCAGACTTTTTTACGGCACTGTCATATGAGGCTCACGCCTTCATTTTCAACCGTGCCCAGTAGCATCAACGACCTTTCCTTGTGTGTAAGTGTATAAAAAATGTGTAAAAGGGAACCCTAGTCTTAATATGTTCTTGGTTATTGCTTCATTTGCTGGTTTCCGGATTCAAAACAACTGCACCGGAACTCTTAACACTTGCTGTAGATTTTCATCGCTAAGCACTTCACTCGAATCTCTTCACTGTGAAATCCCAATCTTGACACATTGATCTCTACCGAGTGATACTTAGCTTTTATCTCAAGCCTTATCAAAGAACAAACCAGTCAATACTAGAGGAGATCAAAACTAAGCTTTCTTTAGAAGTTCAGATGACAAGACTTCAACTTTCATACTTTGGACACATTATGCGAAGAGAGAGATCATTAGAGAAAGACATCATGCTTGGCAAGGTAGAAAGTCAACACAAAAGAGGAAGGCAGCAATGAGATGGATCAATACAAGAACAGCAGCTATGGGTGCCAGTCTTTCAACAATGAGCCTCCTGACTGAAGACCAAACACAATTTAGGACAACTATCCAGAGGGTCACCATGAGTCGACATTGACTCAACGACACTTAACAACAACAACAACATGAAGATTGTAATAGATATATGATGAATCTGTTTCTGTAAATTTGCATTTTTTATAATGGATGGGGAGAAAGCATAGAATACTGTTGGAGGCAAAAAGTAAAGATTTAGGAGTTCAATTTGGTATTTAGGTTATGCAGGACAATCTACATAATAAAAGATTGTAACCTCCACATAGAGAAAGAGCTGGAAACAGTGACTCATCTCATAGCTGGCAGCAAAGTTCTGATAGCAGAAAATTTCTCTATCAAAAGGTACAACAAAGTAGCAAATGTCATCCACTGGAAATTCTGTAAACAGTACGGGCCCGACATTCAGCACCGGTGGCTAGTATGATTACAGCAATTAGCCGCTGGTGCTGAACATTAAGCCCGGATATTCAAGGCCAGAGTCATATCCAGCCCCAGCATTAAATACTTGGGATTGCCACAGAACCTGATTGCTAACCAAACAGCAGCGATATTGAGCCGCTGTCCGGTAAGTGATATGTGGTGAAAGTTAGGCCAGGATTTCTTGCTCTTGGTTTTCATTGCTGATCACGAAATGGGCAGCAGCTCAAAGCTGCTGCTGACCGGTTTGCAATTGGCTCCACCCTGGAATGCCGCGACATGCCCCACTGCTAAGCGGTTAGCATCGGGGTGTATAGCAGCTTTACTAACCATATTAGTGTCACTGAATATCCCGCTTAGGGGCATTTACATAGTTTACAGGTCTGTAAACTGTGTAAATGCCTTGGAATATCGGGCCCTATAACATCACTCTGCTGGAAAAGCACTGGGATCATCACCCTAAGAGAATTATGGAGAATGACGAGGTTATGATCACCTGTGATGCTCCCATTCCAATAAAAAGCTGGATACAAAGAAACAGGATATAGTGATAAAGGAGAAGAAAACAAGAACGGCATTGATTATAGAGATGTCAGTCTCAAATGACTATTCTGTGAATCATGTGAGAGGAAGAAGATCTTCAACTACCATAAAATGCAGATATTGAGGGGGTTTTTCCCAACATTTTGGGTTCCACAGGCTTGATTAAGGAGAATGTCCAAGTACACTTTAATAAACTAAACTAATTACCCATATATGTTACATCTTACGAACATCAGAGGTGGCTCTGTTTAGCATGATGCAAGTACTACATTGAGCATAAGCGGTAAATTTGAGAGACTGAGATCATAAGCCACATACCCTGGGCTTAGAAGTGAGGTTCATGACTGTCATGGTATACGCAAAACTAAAACTTACAATCCAACAGAACACCCCCAGTAACTATCATGCCTTAATCTTCTATTATATGCTTATTAGCTCAGATTGATTCTACTACAATTCAATATGGCATACAAAGACCTCAGAATAGCCTTACCCTACATATGGCGAAACTTGTCACCATAGGGAAATGGCAGACACTCACATCATAGGTCTAAAGCCTTAAAGTATTTTCACATAAATCTTTAATTCCAATTACAGCCAAATTCAATAACATCCACAAAAGTACTTTTTAGAATCCTTCACTACTCAAACACACAAACACTACTGCAAAGAAAGTGTCCGCAGTTCTATGTGGTAAATCATATGATACCCACCACCGGAACTTATGAAATGCAACCCGATTCACGGAATGCAGTCCATTTCACCTAAAATAAAGCAGAGAGAAAGCACAGTTACTTACCTGTAACAGGTGATCTCTGGGAACAGCAGGAATTAGTCTTCACATATGGGTACGTCGGTACCGACGGAGCCTGCGTGGGAACGCTCCCCAGCATCCAATAGGAAAGCTTTTGGGAGCATCCCACCATGCCTGCATGCTGCCTTCCCGCCTTTCCCAACTGCCTCTCCTCAGTTGAGTTTTAAAGCTGAGACAAAAAGAGAGAGAGAGAAGGGAAAGATAAAGATAGAGAGATACAACTCTTAGGGGAGGTGGGTGGGTTGTGAAGACTAATTCCTGCTGTTCCCAGAGATCACCTGTTACAGGTAAATAACTGTGCTATCTCCAGGAACAAGCAGGAATGAGTCTTCACATATGGGGACTCCCCAGCTAAGATGCCTGGAGGGAGTCCCAGCATGTTGCGAATCCAAGATGGGCCATGCTATTCTTCAGAACCTCAGGCATCCTGGGGATGGAGGGTAGGAGTTGAACTAAAAAGAATGTGCTGTGGAACAGCTGGACTAAACAGGACGTCTAGATAAGAGTCCCTGTGCAGATGATATTTAGCAGTAAAGATTGAATTGCCATATACTAATATGGACCTCACCTGGTGGTATTGTAAAACTTTATGGAGGTTCATATGGATCTGCTAGTACGAGCCAGTAGAATATCCTCAAGGAGTACCTCACTGTAGAGTAGAGGTAAATAAACTGTGCAAAAGACAGGTGGAGGTCAGAACCCTTAAGGGTGAGAAGTAGTCCCAGAGGAAACGGGGGTAGTTCAATGAGGTAGGACTTCAGCAAAAACGCGGAAGGCCTTGTTAGATAAGGCTTAAGCTCTTTTGACCTTAGAGAAGAAATGGTTCTTGTAGGAGAAGAGGGGTATTGAAGAGCCCTGTATCCGATGACAATATAAGGACAGAAGTATGAGGCGTTGCAGCCTCCTATTTTCTGAAGATTCGGAATGTCTTTCCTAATTGAAGTCACTTAGGAAAAATGGTACATGGAGAGCTTCAGATGTACCTAACCTGAAAGGTTATGGTAAAGGAATTTTCTAATTACCACAGGGAAGTGGTTGTCTATGTAGAACCCTAAGCATGCTGGAGCAGCATTGATAGTGGTAGTGACCATCCGTCAGAGCCATATAGGAAATATATGTATATATGAACGTAGACAGACAGATAGATAAGTATATAGATACATATCTACCTATTATTATATATCCCAATATATATATATATATATATATATATATATATATATGTAGATAGAAACACCAATACACACATATATCTATATATAGATATATATAGATATAGATATATACACATGTCCCTACATATCTAGATAGAGACATGTATATATAAAGACATCCACATAGGGATATGTGGAGAGAGAAAGATTCATCTAATAACAAGAAGGGTAATACCTGCTTGAGGAGATGTATAGAGAATCTTTTCTCCCCGGTTATAAGTGGGAGAGCTAAGGAAATGCTCTCACTGACAAGGAGAAGTCTAGATTCCTTTAAGAATTCTAGCCCTTGAATAACCAGGAATGGAGGCCTACCTGAAAAAAGTGCAGAGGATTTCTAATCTGCAGGCAGCAAGTCTGGATCCTTCCATAACTCCAGTATGGCAGCTGGAGAAGAAGACGCAGTGGAATGAGATACCATGTCGTCCCTTCTCTGAGGGCAAGATGAGTATGATGCGTTCTTGTGCTCAATATGAGCTTCCAATGAAGAATTGGGAGTGGAAGGAAAATACTAGACAAGGACTGGCTGCTATGAAAAGAAAAAAATATCCCTAGTGAAGGGGTCCACTGGAGATGTGAACCAATCCAGGGAATTGAGTAATTCTTAAGGTTTTCACGTAATTTAAGGCCTGTGTCCTTTGTTCTAAAAGGAGACTTTAATGGAAATGGTAAGGGTAGGGAAAAACCACCAGTCATGAGGGGGCATGACTAGGTAAAACCCTTCCTAACCATCTGGAATTATGTGCTAGGAAAGACTCTGATGCTCTCTAGCAAGGGCCCATAGTGTAGAGCTGCTCTGTATAATTGCAGAGAGCATGTTGCAGGTTGGTTAGAAGAAAAAACTGGCTGTTTAAGTGCCAGTATGCAACCTAAACTATTCTGCCAAAGCCCAAAGAATTGGAGATGGCTAAGAATAGAAGGTAAACTGATGTGCCTGCAACAATAAAGTGTCCAAAAAGGGTTTTTAACCTGTCTGGGACTTATTACTAAGGCCAGAAAGGATTGATAGTGGAGACTGAACCCTGGTTACTTGGTCAGCAAGCCAGAGGTCTAACCACTAGGAGCTCCTGCAGTTTTAGCTATTGCTAAGGCAGCGGAAAAAAACGTTTTGGTCCCAAGATTGGAAAAAGGACCTACAGACATAAGTAGGAGTGGTAAGACTCCCTTATTGTCTGTGACACATGCTCATACAGGAAAAACTGTCAAAGGTAAAGGCATAGCCAACCTTATTGATAGTTGTTACTCCTGTTGTCCCCTTAGCAGGTAGAGGAGGAACCCTGCTACCTGTAAGGCATGATCATCCTGAAAAGCTCTGTGAGCTAAAAGAATGGATGTGTCTTTAGAAGAGATTCATGTGTAAAGTTTAGGATGGAACCGGTGTAGATGCTTCTATTGAGAAGAAGCAGACTACAGGTTCTAAACCTCAAACAGGAAAGAAAGATTCAATGAAGAATCTATCAGAAACCCTGCGGCTGCTGGATTTGCTGAACCAGCTGAGGTTGTGGTTTCCTTAGCCTGGTTTGATGTTTCCCTTGTTTGGAAACAGCTGTATGATGGGTAGAAGATGGATAAAACTTTTTCCCCTTAGGGGAATAAAGTTTGGTAGGAGATTTCCTACAAACTGGGATAGAAGAAGGTGTTGACAATCCTCTGAAAGCAATAGTGTCAGTGGTTAACTGAGCAGCTTGGCGTAAAGCCTCCTTGTTAAAGAGATTTTCTCCAGTACAAGGAGTATTTCCCAGCCATTCTTGTACCCATTTGTCCAAGTCTGAAGCTTGGAGCCAGGTCATGCATCGTGCCCCTATGGCTATAGCAGAAGTTCTGCTAACAGACTCAAAACAGTCCAGGGAAGCACGAGTAAGGAACCTAGAGATATTTTTAGCATGACTAACCAGTAAAGAGTAGTCTGCTCTTTTGAGTTCTTGAAGAAAAGGGGTCAAAAGTAGCAAACTCTTGGTGAACTCTTCAAGAGATAATCCCATATAGAAAATATATGAGAGAATTCTTGCTGAAAACATGGATGCCTGGAAGCTTTTATGTCCAAAGGCATCTAAAGTGCTAGACTCACAACCTGGCGGATAAGAAGAGTGCTTTTTAGCACTCTTAACACGCCTCATTGCTGATTCTGCAACAATAGAATGATGAGGAAGTTGAGTCTTTTGAAAACCTGGAGAAGGGGGCATCTTATACAGAAAATCAGTTGCCGTAGAAGGTGGGGATATCTTTAAGGGAGTTTCCCACATTCTAAGTAAGAGATCCTGTAAGGTCTGATGCAAAGGAATTATGATGACCTCCTTTGGACGCCAGGGGATATGCAGAGGTTCTGAATCCCCTGGTGCAGGATCTTGACCAGGTATAGAAATGGCAAGTAACTCTGCCATATCAAGCAGGAACGCTTGAAAAGAAATTTCCCCAGAGGGGGATCCTCTACCATGAGGAGTAAAGGCTAGACCTGTTGAAGATCTAGCCTTGGTACCAATGGATTCATCCAGTTCCACTGGATTAGAAGACTCCAAAGGGTGGAGCATGGGATTGTCCTGAAAGGATGGTCGTCGGTACCTCTCAAGGTCGGTACCGCGACAAATCGGTAGCATCCCGTCCATGCTAGGGATTGATTCCAAACTCGGTACCGAAGGAAGCGAGCCTGTGGAAGTAAGCATGGAAGGTACCGATGCTAACGTAGAGAATGGTACCGACACTAGTATCGTAGCCGGTACCGATACCGGAAGATCAGTCTGTGGTGACTCTAGCGGTACCGAAGGCACCGAGAGGGCCAGACATTCATCACCAGAATAATGTCTTCGGTACCGTCCGAGGTCAGTACCGAGACGAGTCGGTACCCAATCATCCAGGCTAGAGATCGATTCCAGACTCGGCATCGAAAGAAACGAGTCTATCGAAGCACACCTGGAGGGTACTGACGTGGATACCAGTACCGGTACCGGAATCGATACCGATGCTGGAAGATCGGTCTGCAGCGACTCTAACGGCACCGAAGGAACCTAGAGCACTAGACTGCAATCATCAGTGTGGAATATTTCATCCAACACCTTTGCCGATGCCGGGGTACCGGTACCGCTCGAAGCGGATACCACCACCGAGCTTGGCTCAGGTATGTTCGTAGAGGTAAAAACCCCAGGAACAACCTGAAAACCCGTTAATGCTTTGGAGGCCGAAGACTCCCGCCGGGGCTTTATTGCCAAGTTGTCCTTGGGGGCAAGGCCAGAGGCATCTCGATGCTGAGCATGAGATCTACCACCCGAGGACTGGCTAGTCTTGACAGACTTTTGTTTGATTACCTGATCCCGTGAAGAAGAAGTTTTAGCTGGTACCCTCGGGTCTGATGGGGACCGCATATCGAGTTGAGCTCGATGCTGAAGACTTCTTCTGGATACACTGCTGCAGGAGGGACACTCCAGCGGATAGTGGTCAGGACCTAAACATGGTAGACACCAATTATGGGTGTCTAAAACTAATTTCGTACCGCCACAGTTGAAACATTTCTTAGGGATAGTGACTGGCGTTTCCATGAAGAAAAGTGAAGAGGCCTAACAGGCCGAAAAAAACGTCAGGCACTAAACAGGGAAAAATATTCCCTACAAAGGAAAAATTTGTAGGAAAGAGAAAGAAAAAACACCGGCGGTACCGGTGGCGTCGAGGGAAGGCAGACGCGACCACAAGAAAAACAAAAATAAAAGAAGAATTTTCTGCGGTGACAGGAGTGCGTCCTGCCGGCTCCGCGGAAAAACGAAAACTGAGGAGAGGCAGTTGTGAAAGGTGGGAAGGCAGCACACAGGCGTGGTGGGATGCTCCCAAAAGCTTTCCTATTGGACGCTGGGGAGCGTTCCCGCGCAGGCTCCATCGGTACTGATGTACCCATATGTGAAGACTCATTCCTGCTTGTTCCTGGAGATCACTCTTACAACTCAGCAAATCTATGCCGAAAATGCTAGTATATGATCACTTATCTGAACAATGTCCAGATCCAGCCGGTATCAAAGACTACTTTAATCTCCACAAAGAATTATCCAAAAGTTATCCAACAAAAGCTTTTGTTTCGCCACCAGGCTTCTTCAGGGATTACAGATACACTCGCTCCACCAGACTTCAAGAATATCTTCGAGCAACAAGAATGCTTCTCACTATTACCGTATTCTCGGCGTCTGATGTCAGCTATTTTAAACTAAACAACCACCAATAGAATTGTTGACAGCAATTCTGACATCATACCTTCAACTAACTTTATTCCTAACTTTACTAACTACAACAAGCACTCTCCATTGAAATAAAATCCTCACACACAATAATGCAAAATAAAAAATAAGAGAAGGGAAGAGGATCAGAACTTCAAAGCACCCCTCTTAATCTTACATAAATAGCATCCTGTCGATTTTGTCATTCAACCCGTTTGGGTCCAATGTAGTCAACTCATAAATGCAGTTCTGCTCTTTTCGTAAAAGTAGAAGCCCTCTATCTCCTCTACGAATATTCAAGGGTACATATTCCAATGTTGTGCATCGTAGATCTTCAAAAACATGATGAAAAGATAAAAAGTGTTGTACCAATGGTGTCTCTATCTTTGCCTTATTAATACTATATTTATGTTCAGCCAAATGAGTCCGTAAAGGACGTGTTGTCTTCCCTACATAAAGCTTAAAGCAGGGGCACCATAATGCATAAACTACAAATGCAGTATTGAAAGTTGCATCAAAATTTAACGAATGACTTTTATGCAAATATTTTGGACAGATCTTATCCATCATAACTATACAGTATGAATAGCGACCACACTGTGTATGTTTTGAGAGTCCATTTTGAAATCGCTGTCGGGAAACAGCTGGGCACAATCTATCTTTTAGATTTTTACCCCTGCGATATGCTACACAAAGTGAATTTCCAGCCAACTTCGGATGAATCATTAAAAGACCCCATCTTTAGCGTATTGCAGCTACCAAACTACTTGACAAACTTGAATATGACATAACGCAGGTAACACATGACACAGCATTTACTTCATTTAAATCCAAGCTTGCAGATTTAGGAAAAAGGAGCCACTCTCAGTGATTATACTTCCCTCTCTTGTAAGCCTTTTTCAAAATCGAATCTGGATAGCCACGTTCTTGAAATTTAACTATCATACTCTTTGCTTGAATTTCAAATTCTTGTTTTGTAGAGCAGATACGGTGGCTGTGGAGCAATTGAGAATATGGCAAACTAAACTTAAAATGATCAGGATGGGGAGAGCATTTCGGAGGTTGAGTGGAGGTGTGCTGAGCTGCATTTGGGCTCGGACGGAGCTGTGGTCATGCCTGTGAAGCCGACGCTGCCCTGAGACAATCGGGCAGGCACGCCCGGGACACCCTGCTGCTGGGAGGTCCTGACTGGGTTTAAAGAACTGTGCCTTCTTTCCTTCGGCGGAGAGCATTTCGGAGGTTGAGTGGAGGTGTGCTGAGCTGCATTTGGACTCGGACGGAGCTGTGGTCACGCCTGTGAAGCCAACGCTGCCCAGAGACAATCGGGCAGGCACGCCCGGGACACCCTGCTGCTGAAAGGACCTGCCTGGGATAAATTTTCTTCCCTCTCCGCGACCGCAGAACGCGACCGCGGGGCTTTGTCTGAAGGGGCATGTCTAAAGGGGCTGGTTCAGCCCCTTAGACGCCCCTTCGACGCTACTGAGACGCCGCTTCAGTCAGGCCGTCTGGAGAGTAGAGACTGTGTGTTTGGACTTCCTTCAGCCATTCGATTGTACCCTAAGGTTGTATACAATTTGTTTCTTATATTATATGGTGTCAGCTTATGTTTGTTGCTAGTGTTACAGCATGGGTAAGCGGAAGGCTAAGGCAGTTGTTAAGTCTCAGGCGGCCGGTGCCGGGATTGCTAAACCGGTCGGCCCCCTGGACAGACACGTGGTGCCTCTACCTCTGGCACAATCCTCTCCCGACGGGGTTTCTCTAAGCCCCGGGGGGAGATCTCCTCCTTCCTGTCCTCGTCCTGCTGCTTCTTTGGTTTCTCAAGTTTCCTTTAATGAATTATGTCCAGTGAAATCTTCTATTGTACTGCCTATTCCAGTCCCTGGTATAGATCTTAATGCCCCTTCGGAGGCACCTGATCTATCCCCTGAGGCAGATGTTACCCTTAAGGATGTACTGAGGGCTGTTAAAATTATTGATCAGAAGGTATCCCTTCAGTTAAATTCTTTATCTACCTTTACCCAGGAGACTGCAATAGCGTTGCAGCAACTGGATAATAAGGTAATGTCGTTGGATACTGCTGTTACCAAAATGGAGTCCCAGGTTCCTGTCCTGCAATCAGTGAATGTCTCCGCTATGAAAGATTCCTTAGTGTTACACGCTAAGGTAGAAGCTTTGGAGAACTCCTTACGCCGTTGTAATTTAAGATTTTTAAATTTCCCACATTCTTCTTTGCTTTCTCCCACTATTACATTGTGGTCCACTTTGCTGGTCACCTTTTCAACTGTATTAATTAAGCAACGCATTCTTAAAGCGTATTTTAAAGCAAAGGCGGTCAAATTTTGTGGACAAGTAATCTTTGTCTTTCCAGATGTGGCACGTGTTACTCAGCTGCGTAGGCGGCAATGTCTTGTTTTAAAGCCTCGAGTTTTAGCTTAAGGGGCCACTTTCTTTTTGAGATTCCCATGCAAGTGTGCCATTGGCCTTGATGGTAATTCTTATAGTTTCACTGATGTTTCACATCTGGAAAACGTTTTGCAGGACAGGCAGGATTTGGTCGGAGACGGTTCTGGTAATTGAATCACCTTTATTTTGTGGCCCTCTTAAGGGTCTTGTTTTCTTGTATTCTTGCATTTGTTGCCTATTCTAGATTTGATCTGCTCTCTCTTGATGTGGGCTTTATCGTTTGTTTGATTTCTTACGTATTTGTAAATGGCTTGTGCAATATTGTTTTGCCTAGATTGACCTGTACAAGTTTATTTGATCATGTATTATGATTAAAACTAATTTAAAAAAAAAAAAAAAAAAAGATCAGGATGAAAACTTGAATAATGCAAAAGCGTATTCCTATCTGTAGGTTTAGTATAGATTGTAGTAGAAAATCCCTCCGTATCTTTAACAACTTTGACATCCAAAAAATGTAATATAGAATCTTGAATATTAATTTTAAATTTGATATTAATATTGCAACCGTTTAGGTAAATAAAGAATTCATTCAAGATATCTCTAGATCCTCCCCACAGTAAAAAAAAATGTCATTGATATATCGATACCATTTTAAAATATATGGTGCACATACAGAAGGATATTCCCATCTGCTCTCAAAAAAATGCATATACACATTAGCTAAGGAAGGTGCAAAAGTAGCTCCCATAGCAGTGCCTGAAACTTGTTGAAAAAATTCTTGCTTATAGACAAAATAGTTCTTCTTTAATGCCAGCTCAGCTACTGTTAACAAAAATCCTGTTGGAACCCTATGAGGACTTACTCTATTATCCCACACAGATGACAAAACTTGCAATGCTTCATCCTGAGGAATAGAGGTGTATAACGCCGCAACGACAAGAGACGCCATCCAAGTAATTTGTTCTACTGCTCCAAAACCTTCTAAAATTTGTAAAATATGAGATCTTTGTATACCATATTGAATTGTAGTAGAATCAATCTGAGCTAATAAGGTGCATATAATAGAGGATTAAGGCATGATAGTTACTGGGGGTGTTCTGTTGGATTGTAAGTTGTAGTTTTCCCCTAGGCAGTTATATTTATTTGATGCACAAAACTAACCCATTTGGACAAATTATTCCAGAATTTAATATAGGTATAATCACTGGCCAGTCATTATGGCTGTGCTTGTAATAGGACCTCTCAGCGATTGGATAATAGAAACCATTGTTTAATTAGGAGTTCAGTGAAATGTTTGAAGGATAATATAGATTTATATTTACCAATATGATGTTAGATTTGAAAGCATAGTTACTCACTTGTATCAGGTGATCTCCTGGAACAGCAGGGATCAGTCTTCAAATATGGGTGATGTCGGCGCCGACAGAGCGCACAAGGGAACGCTCCCCAGCGTCCAATAGGAAAGCCTTTGAAACACGCCACTGAACCTGCGTGTCTGCCTTCCTGCCTTCCCAACTCCTCTCCTCAGTAGAGTTTGTAGCTGAGAAGAAAAATAAAACAAAGACCCCACAACTCCTAGGGGAGGAGGGTGGGTTATGAAACCTGATTCCTGCTGTTCCCAGAGATCAGTTGTTACAGGTGAATAACTAGGCTGTCTCCAGGAACAAGCAGGAATGCAGTCTTCACATATAGGACTTACTAACTCTCCAAAGCCAGACAGGTATGGGGGTAGAATAGTGCCATCCCTGAGGCCAAATGATTTCAGCCAAAGTATCTGGAATAGTTGTGGGACTTTGGACTCGATTCCAGAAGGTGAACCCCCCCTAAAGGTAGTCTTGCTTCTTGAAGAAGTCTGGGACAGATGGTAAGTGTTGAGTTCAAGTCCCAAAGAGGTTCTGGAGTACAGCTTGGCCAAAGACAGCATCTCAATGGGAGTCTCTGTCCAACAATAGTGGGCAGCAAAAGTATGTATGGAGGACCAGGTAGCTGCCTGGCAGATCTCCTGAATGGATACTGGAAATTGACTATAGAGGTCACCATAGCCCGTACATTATGAGATGTAACTTGATCCTCCAGGGAGAGTCTTGCCTGTGCATAAGCAAAAGAAATACAATCTGCTATCCATCTGGATAGAGTCTGTTTTGTTACTTGAAGGCCCAGGTAACTAGGATCAAAAGAGAGAAATAATTGAGAGGATCTTCTGTGATCCTTAGTTCTATTCAGATAGTAAGCCAGTGCTCGCTTGCAGTCTGGTGTGGAGCACTACTTCCGCCCGAGACACATGTAGTCTAGGGAAGAAAATCTGTAGGATTACCAACTGGTTCAGATGGAAGGAGGAGACAACCTTCAGAAGGAAATGCGGATGGGCCCACAGAACTAACTGGTCATGGTGGACCAGGAATAGGACAGGTCCGTCACCCGAGCTTGCAGTTCACTAATGCAGCGAGCTGATGTGAGGGCAATGAGGAAGAGTACCTTCCATGATAGAAACTTCAGTGAAGTGGTGGCCAAAGGCTCAAAAGGAGGCTTTAGTAGTTGCATAAGAACCACATTGAGATCCCAGGCCATCGGAGGTGGTTTAATGGCTGGTTTGCACAGCAAGAGACCCCGCATGAAGCATGCTACTAAGGGATGTGAAGAAATAGGTTGTCCCTGTAGTGGTTTGTGATGAGCTGCAATGGTACTATGGTGCATTCTGACTGAGGTAGTTTTAAGTCTTGTTAATGATAGGTGGAGGAGGTATTGTAAAAGGAACTCCACCGAGCAAGAAAAAGGGTCAATGCCCTTTGGGGAGCACCAAAGTGTAAACCTATACCAACTGAATGCATAAGATTGTCTGGCAGAGTCTTTGTGTGATGCAAGGAGTATGTCCTCGACGTCCTCTGGTAGTTGGAGGTTAGCAAGCATTAGGTCTTCAACAGCCATGATGTCAGGTGTAGGGAGTGGATGTTGGGATGAAGAAGTGTTCCGTTGTCCTGAGAGAGGAGGTCGGGCGCACATCCCAGGTTGAGTGGCTGAGTCTGCACCAGGCAAAGAAGCAGAAGAAACCACGGTTGATGGGACCAAAAGGGGGCTATGAGGATTATGAAGCCCCTGTTGACCTGTAGCTTGAACAGTGTCTTGGGAATCAAGAGGATGGGAGGGAATGCGTAGAGCAAACCCTGCTCCCATTGTAGAAGGAAGGCATCTGGTGTCTGTCCCTGCATCAACTGCTTGTCTACCTCATATTTACTGTAGTCAGTAACCTGTTACCAGTTGCCAAGAACTTTACTGCTTGTCTACCTCATATTTACTGTAGTCAGTAACCTGTTACCAGTTGCCAAGAACTTTACTGCTTGTCTACCTCATAGTTACTGTAGTCAGTAACTTGCCGCCAGTAGCTATACTGCTTGACTACCTTACAGTTTACTATGTTCAATATTTGTTGCCAGTAGCCTCACCTTAGCCGTGGCCTCACATTTTTGCCTTCATTCCTGCCTATACTGCTGCCAGTGCCTGTTTCAGTAGCTTTACTGCCTTCACTGACTATTACCATTAACCACTAATCTGCTCCTAGTAACTAACCGCCAGCAATTTCTGTAAGTAGCCCTACACATGCTCACTGGTTTACTTAATTAGCCAACCTACGCCTGTCACAGTGGTTACCAGTTGAGATAACTGACATATATTTACAGATGTTACATGCTCAATTATGCTAGCAAGCGGTACCTCTGATACCTTGTGAAATTGTGATATTGTTACATTACGCGGACACCGCTCCCTTCAACAAGCTGCTGAAAAGCACTAATAGCTACCAGTGCATTACCCCATTTGCACAACAGCACTAGGAACATACTCACACCACTCTCTGACCCAAACCGTCCCTACCAAAGGCTCAAACTGACCCCCCCTACTATCTACTGACGCCATGGCATCTCCCGCCACGGCCGCACTATCACACACATTTATCAGCTGCTACATATTACTCGTCCTGACACAAATCTCCCAATCCCTCACTTCCACCCATAGCTCCATCCCAATCCTTCACAACCCATGGAAAAGACACCATGACCACACCAACCACCACACAGACAGACCCATCCACACGACACACCCCCACCTCATCTACGTAGCCCTTCTCCAGGCTAGTCCCTCCCAGCATAACCACGTCACCCCCCCTCATGATCTGAAATGTGCCTTAATAAATGCCCGCTCTATCAGAAAGAAATGGCCTGCCATATCCGACATACTAGCCTCCCCCGACATTGACATTTTATGCATCACAGAGACATGGATGTCAGAGGCAGACGTGGCAATCCTCCACCAGTTTGTCCCCCCCAACTTCACCACCCACTCCTGCCCCAGGAATGACAGAAGGGGTGGAGGTGTACTCATACTAAGCAAGACCAATCTACAATTCCAGACAATTGCATCAAGCAGCACTCCCCACCTAGACCACATCGCTATAGCGAACAAATATCTCACCATCAACCTACTATATTGGGCACCATCACCATCACCGGATGAACTCTCCTCAATTATTGACATTGCCTGTAACCCCATCAAGACACATACCTCGAACTGGATACTAGGAGATTTCAACCTTCCCTCACTCCAAGACGCTCAAGCCAGAGCCTTCCTAGACGCTCTCGAGGCGGTGGGATACAACCAACTTGTCAACTCACCTACCCACATCAAGGGAAACACACTTGATCTCATATTCGCACCACAATCAGCTTTCTGTCCCACATCCAAGACCAACCTCTCACTATGCTCAGTACCATGGTCGGACCACAGTCTAATCAGATTCACGATGCCCACTCATCCATCACTCCCTAACCCCCATCCCTCAAACAAACCACCAGAACCAGTCTCAAAACGCTTTCGCCAGTTCAACAGAGAAGAGATCTTAGAAAGGGCACAACCTCTCCATAATACACATGGACTGAATCTTGATAGCTTGGTCGCCACATGGAACTCATGCCTCAATGCTGCAAATGACCCTCCCGCTATCAATGCTTCACATAACAAGAGGAAAAAGGCACCTTGGTACTCGCCCAAGCTCAAAACCTCCCTCCGACATCTCCGACAGCTGGAGAAACGCTGGCGCCGCTCCAGATCAACTGAAAACCAAGAAGCTTACTATGCCCAGCTGTGCATCCACCGAACAGCAGTTTCAAGGAGAATGAGGCAACACCACGCTGAGGTCCTACAACGATCCCTGAATAAGCCGCATGAGCTGTTCAACATTATCAAATCCTTAGCCAAAGAGCCCTCTACTGATCAGGCAAACCAACCAGACCCACAGAAATATGCAGACTACCTGCAAACCAAAGCAAACCAACCCACCCTACCCACTAGCGAAGGGTCTCCAGACATATTGCTGTCCATTTCCCCCCCACACTCACCCACACAAATATCGACATTGACCCAGTGTACCATCTCCACCTTTGCTACCCCAACTGACAGAGAAATACAAGACATCATTATGAACATAAACACTACCACAGCACCAGACGACCCATGTCCAGCATTCTGGATAAAAACCCTACGTACTGAGCTCAGTACCTTCCTGGCTTAACTGATTGGAACCTCATTCCAAACAGGCGTCTTCCCCCGAACCCTAAAACAAACCTCAATTAGACCGCTGTTCAAGAACAATAAACTTGACCCTACAAAGATGGACTCATACAGACCCATCTCCAGCATACCTCTCCTAGCGAAAATCTCAGAGAAAATAGTCCACCGTCAACTAAGCCAACATATCGAGGATAACTCACCCCTCGACCCCTGCCAGCACGGGTTTCGTGAGCAACATGGCGTGGAAACCTTGTTAACAATCCTATTCAGCACTCTAATAACAGGGCTAGATAACGTCAAACAGGGGTTCGCCCTCATCTTTCTCGACATTGCGGCCGCTTTTGACTCCGTCAACCATGACCTACTGCTCTCCGCCTTGCCGAGAAGGGCATCCACGGAACCGCCCTCGCATGGTGTACCTCATACCTAAATGATAGATGGCAACATGTCCGATCCGGTACCTCAACCTCCACCCCATTCCCTCTGACGAAGGGCGTCCCTCAAGGTTCCTCTCTCTCTGCCCTATTCTTTAACGTCTATATGCAGCCTATCTGCTCTATCATCAGGTCTTTCCGGTGTAAACTGCCTAATTTATGCCGATGATGTCCTCATGTTCACCCCAATACATACTGATCACCCAGATGTATCTCGATTATCTTCATGCTTCAACGCAGTCACAGACTGGCTACACTCTCAGATGCTCAAAATCAACCTCAAAAAGACGGAGGTACTTTTCATCAGCAGAGACCAAGCATTCACCCCACCATCCTCATTGAAAGTACGTGATGCCAAACTCCTCACGAAGACAACGATCCGTTACCTTGGAGTGATGATCGACCAACACCTCAACTTAAACGCCCAGATAGGCAACATCTCTAAAGCAATTTACCACAAAATCCGGATGCTATGTCACATCAGACCGTTACTTGAGCCTGAGGATTTTCGAACAGTCTTTCAGTCCCTGGTGATGCCCCACTTCGACTATGCGAACTCTATCCTCCACGGCCTGCCAAAGTGCACTCTACAACCATTGCAGCTAGCAATGAATACCGCAGCCCGAACCCTCCACCAAGCATCTAGGAGGCAGCACATCACCCCTATCCTGAAAACACTACATTGGCTCCCAATACGCTACAGAATCACCTTCAAAATTCTAACAATAACATTCAAAGCCATTCATAAACGCACGGCCAGCGCCCTCTCTGAACTTATCCAACTCACCCCCCCAACAGACTCAGAAGATCTGCCGCTACCAACTCCTTAATGCTCCCGAAAACCATCACCAAATGCAACAAATCCTCTAGAAACCGCGCCTTTGCCTTAACTGCGCCATCTTGCTGGAACAACCTACCGACCAACATCCGAGCCATAAACAACCTTTACCAATTCAGAAAGGCTTTGAAACACTACCTTTTCCTTCAATGCTTTCCCAACTCTGAGGACATCACGTAGCCACAGCCCACCCATACCCTCCCGACCAACCCTTACTCTACTCCCACAGCGACCTTTAAATAGCATGCATAGATATATTGAAGAGTTATGTACATAGTTTTCACCTATTCTCCAAGTTTAAATTCCTTGTTTTACTGTAAGTCCAATGTAAACCCCACTCTGGACAATTATGTTACTTGTAAACCGTGCTGATGTTAAATAGTACGGTATATAAACAATGTTAAATAAAAATAAAAATTAAAAAACCCTGGAACAGAAGAGAGGAAGCTGTGTGTTTTGCAGAGTTGCAAAAAGATCTATGAATTCAAAAAAGCATCGGACAAACACAGAGGATCTCTAAAGGTAAAAAGGGGACTGTTGTAGTTGTTGATATGGAAGGACAGACTAGATAGGACATGTGGTCTTTTTCTGTCATCATATTTCTATGTTTCTATGAGTAGGGTTCTCCACATCTGAGCAGCCATCTCCCGATGCAAGGTCTACACGTGTGGACGAAGGATATAGCTTAACCTGTCCGCAAGGACATTGAGTTCACCCGGGAGGTACACTGCTCTGAGGTGAATCTGGTGTGATACGGTGAAGGACCACAAGTGAGTCCCATCCACTTCCTCGCAGCTCCCTGCTTTTTCATGTAGAACATGGCAACCTCATTGTCTGTTCTAACATAAACCATAAACCATAGGACAGGTTGCCCCAAAAGTTGGGGTTGAAAAACCCAAAGAGCATTTGTCAGTGCTCGTAGTTCTAGCAAGTTGATCTGCATGGCAGATTCCTGTTGTGTCCACAGTCCCTGTGTGGTTAAGTTGTTGAGATGCGCTCCCCAACCCATCTTGGAAGTATCTGTTGTCAGGGTGCATTGAGATGGAGGCATCTGAAAAGATGACCCGACAAGTAGGTTTTGAGCGGAACACCACAACTGAAGGGATTTGATCAGTTGAGGGGTGATGTCGATCTTGTCTCTGAGTCGGCCCTTCACTTGTGTCCATTAGGAAGACAGAGTCCACTGTGCTTGTTGCATGTGCAAATGAGCGGAAGGGACCACATGGACTGTGGAGGCCATGTGACTCAAGAGCCATAACATTTCTCAAGCTGTGACGTGGATCTGCTTTTGCAATTGCTCTGCCAGTTCGATGAGGTGGACACAGCAATCCTGTGGAAGGAAAGCCTGGGCCTGTTGGGTATCTAAGAATGTTCCAATAAACTCCAGCCACTGGGATGAAGCGAAATGAGACTTTGGGAAGTTTATGACAAAAAACAAGGTGTTGGAGCATTGTGTTGCTGCAATGAAGGGAAGTCTTACCTCTTAAGGGGAGTTTCCCCTGATTAATCAGTTATCTAAGTAAGGGAAGATGAATATGCCCAAGTTGCATAGATAGGCAGTGATTACTGTCATGTATTTTGTGAAGACCCTTGGGGCAGAGGCTAGACCGAAGGGGAGAACCTTGTATTTCTAATGGTTTCCCTGAAACATGAAGCACAGATACAAAACATAGCCAATTGTGTCTCTGGAGGTATATAGAAAAGTTCCTAGGGAAATAATTTTCAATTTTTCTCGAACCAGAAACTTGTTTAGGTCTCTGAGATCTAAGATGGGCCTGAAGTCTCCTGTTTTCTTTGGAATGAGAAAATATGGAGAGTAGAAACCCATCTTTTCTTGAGTGGGAAGAACTCTTTCTATGGCACCCTGGGACAACAGGGTGGTCATCTCTTCTCTTAAGAGACTGCTTTGCAGGGTTTGTATGGGATAATCCCCTGTGAAGCTGGTGGGGAATAAGATTTCAGAGTGAAGCTGATAATCCCTTTGGACAATCTAGAGTGACCACTGCTGTGATGCTATGAGGTGCCACCTGTGGGCATAATAGCAAAGTCTGCCTGCTATGTGGAGGGGCTGGGGCTCGCCAAGAGGCAGATTGACAATGCTCTCTAGGAAAAAATAAGAAACCAGGCATAGGTTGTGGCTTTGCGGCTAGTTGAGGCTTTGGCTTACTGGGTTGTCTAGGACCTTGCTGTTTCTGCTGTGGAAGTTGTTGTTGATAGTCAGCAGACGTTGATAAGAAGAATAGTATCTCTTTTTTCTAGCACAGAAAGATTTCTTGGGAAAAGCCTTTGTTTTGGAGGAGTCAGCTGTTTTCCTGGAAAGGCGTTTTAGGGTGAAATCATCTGTTTCAATCTCCCCTGCCTTTTCCCTCCATTCCTTGCCAAAAAGGTTTTCCCCAGTACATGAGATATTGGCTAATTTATGTTGAACCCATTGTTCAAGGTTTGTTGCCTGTAACCAGACCATCCTACGAGCCCCAATGCAGACTGCTGAAGCTCTGCTTGTTGATTCAAAGGCATCAAAAGAGGCCCTGGTGAGAAATTTGGAAGTGTTCTGACTTTGTCTGATAAGTATCTGAAAAGCACCCCTCTTATCATCAGGAAGAAGAGGAGTGGTAACATCCTTCAGAAACGTGCCCATGAATAGCATGTAAGAGTTTATTCTGGAGGTTAACATACATGTCTGGAAGCATTTTCGCCCAAAAGCATCGAATGTCCAGGAATATCCGCCAGGTCGCATGGATGAATAGTTCTTATAGCTCTTAATTTGGCACATTGCCGATTCCACCACCATTGAGTGGTATGGGAGCTAAGGTTTTTGAAAGCTTGGGCATTCTGGTACTTGGTACATGGTATTGAGTCTCTTACTGACAGGCTGAACCTTGTGAGGGGTCTCCCACATGTGGAGCATGAGATCCTGCAGGATACAATGCACCGGTAATGTAGCAGCCTCTGTGGGCATTGGAGGGTATTGAAGTATCTGCAATTCTTCTGCCCTCAGTTCCTTCTTTGATGCTTCGGTAATGGCAAGCGCTGCTGCCACATCCTGGATGAAGTCCTGAAAGGACATATCCTCTGGAGGAGACTGACACTGTTCTTAAGGGGGTGAAGGGTCCAAAGGGATGTCTTGAAGGTCTCAGGAACCGAGTGAGCCCCCGTCAGATTCTAAAGAACTAGAATCTGAGTCCAGTAAGAAATCAGAGTATCGATGATCCTTCGTTCAACATCGATGCTTCATAGATGTCAAAGGTCGATGCCAATACCAATACTCTGAGGTGTTGGAACCGAGTGTCTGTTGAACCCTGGAGGTATCAATTGGTTCTAACAAGGGTACCAATGATGCCATTTCAAGGGCCAGCATCGGCCCTGTAGGCCCAGTACCGAAGCTTGCTGGAGCTCTCGATGTTGTCGGTATTGAGGCTGCTAGGAGTGCTGCCAAACTCCTCTCGAGGGCCAGCATGGGCTGGTCCAGGGAGATTGCTGATGTCTGGGTAGAATCAACTATGGGGCTCTGTGCTACTGTCCCAGAACATGACACCAGTAGCTCTTTGGAAGTCGATGCCTCAGGACCATCCCAGAGCCCCACTTGTACTTTGGAGGAGAAATCCTCCCACTGGGGCTGTTTGGCTGACCAGTCTGCATCAGAAGCACCTCTAGGGGAGTCTCGATGCTTATGTTCTCTGGCCTCGGTATCGGTTCTCAATGTCGATGCCAAGGATTTTGGCGCAGCCAAAGATTGTGACTTACTCTTGCGTTTGGACTTAGAAGAAACCTGAGGTCCTTGATAGGAAGCTGATGCCCTCAATGAAGTTGAGGCTACTGAAACCGAGTCCGAGGCAAACAACAATCTGTACTTATTAGCTTGATTCTTGAGGCCTCTTTTTGTCATTTGCTGACACAAAAGACAAGCACTGGGCTGATTGTCTGGGCCCAAACATTTTAAACACCAGTCATGTTTATCAGTTGCTGAAATAGTACCAGAATATTTGGTACATTTGTTAAAACTAGTGATGGGTTTGTCCATGCCTTAAAAAAAAATCATCCTTGAGTTGAAGAGAAGGGTATGGAGGTCTGGAGGCCTAGAGGCCTAGTATGGTGGTGAAAAAAACATGGGACAAACACAGAAGATCTCTAAAGGAAAAAAGGGGACTGTTGTAGTTGTTGATATGGAAGGACAGACTAGATAGGCCATGTGGTCTTTTTGTGTCGTCATTTTTCTATGTTTCTAAAACCATGAAGAAAAATAAAGAAAAGAAAAATTTAAAAAAGAAAGATTTCTCGGGACCAGTGTTGGATTCAACAGAACCGGGTCGACAGGAAGGCAGAAACACAATGCTATACCAAAAAAGAAATGTTTTTCAGCGGTGACAGGAAAATGCTGGCTCCATGGAAAATGAAGAACTGAGGAGTTGGGAAGAGGGAAGGCAGGCACGCAGGTGCACTGAAGTACTCCCAAAGGCGTTTCTATTGGATGCTGGGGAGCATTCCTGCATGGGCTCCTTCGGTGCCAATGTCACCCGTAGGTGAAAACAGCATTCCTGCTTGTTCCTGGAGATTTCTTGCTCAGTTTGAAACAAAAGCATTGACCCTTCCCTGGTGGGTTCCTTTACTGGTTGTCTCAGCAAAACCTCTTGTAAGGCATCGATGATCTCTACTTTTTTCCATATTTGCAGATGGGATATTCGAATCCACATCTGGCAGATTAAAGTCATCCAGAATCATCACCTCACACTTTTTTATTATGTTTGTCATATCATTGCTGAAGTCTCTGTCCAGTTTCTCTGTTTGAGCTGGAGGTCAGTAGGCTACAGCAATGTTGATGGTAGTACCATCTCCTCTTTCCAAACCAATCCACAGTGCTTCTTTTCCCCAAGTCAGGTAATAAAACTCAGCTTCCCTCATTCTAGAGAGTTCAGCACTAAACGCAGCATAGAAAAGATGGCAACCCACATGCTGATTCTCACGCTGCCACTCACGGGTTGGTGTGCTGAATGGGCGGGGTAGTGGCAGAGAGTGAATGTGATGAGCAGATTGCAGTTAGCATAAGGGGGACATATCGCGTGCTGTCAATGTTGTCACCCAATTCCGCCTCAGTACATTACACGCAGTAACTACACTGTGCGTTGGGGAATATATCCATGTGTTAACTATTAGGAACATGCTGCTTCCCCCCCCCAACCCCCCCCCCCCAATAGTTATCACAGAGGCTTTGCACTTAATGCACCTAAATGTCCATTAGATGCAAAACCTAACACTTTAATAACATGTACCTGCTGATAGTTACCTGCAGAGGGTGCTGTGTTCAATTTGCTTCATGTTTTAAATTTTGTATTTATGAAGTTTGAGATAATACAAGCCACAAACAACTTGTAAGAAATAAGGGTAACAGGAAGATACATAGTACATCATAAAGCACAAGGCACAACAGGAAATATATTCACCCAGTCCCTTCTCTAGCCCAAGATACATGGGGGATACCCAAAGAACTATACCATCAATGAAGACACAATTGCGTACAGTCAACCCAAGCTAGATTCAGACAGCTTTGGATTGGCAGGAGCGGTATCTAGCATTCAAAGAGGACAACAGCTGTGATGAGTATAAAATAACATAAGAAACAGACTGAAGTTTAACTAAACATTTTCAGGGATATTTAAGAAAAAATAATACACCAAACTGGTAAACCCTAGGCCTAAGAAAGAGAAATTCCCTTCTATGATGTTGGATCTCCCGAGCGAGGTCAGGAAAAGTCCAAACCAGCAATCCCTTAAACCTAACATTCCTAACATTCAGAAAAACATCCGGAGAAACCAATCACGGTCAGATAGTAATGCAATTTGCACTAAACAAGCAGCTGGTACCCAAGATTCAGAAACCACACTCTCCAAAATCTCAGATACTTTAAAAACATCTGCATGTGATAGTACAGGGTCTATAGTAGCCCCCAAAAACGTTTTCCTAGAGGGTGGATAATACATTTTTACAACCGGTAGATGAGTTTCAGGTGGAGCCCCTAAAACCTCCACTAGATAACTCTTAAACATTACTGTTAAGGAAATATACTGTGATTTGGGAAAATTAATTAAACACAAGTTATCCTGCCGATATATATTCTCTAAGTATTCAAGTCTAGTTTTCAAAGAAGTTGAGTCTTTCACAAAGCTTCCACACAGTTCTCTGTCTATTAAGTTCAAGTAGGAAGATTAGCCACTGATACCTGTAAGTTTGAAATTTCTTCTGTATTTTTCCGACATTCAACCTGAGTAACCTGAAGCTGAGAGTTCAGAGAATGTACCTGCAGCAAAATACTTCGGAACTGACACCTAAAACTCCCACCCTTAAACCTTTCAACTCCCCTATATTCCACTCGACAACCACCCCACCCATCTACAACTCAAACACACCCCACCGACCTACTCTCAGAGATCCTTTATACAGGGTCAGCCTGTCTACTAGGCAAGCTAGTGGGCGGCAGTACACACGACCGGCCATGCTGCTCCCCTCCCCCCCCCAGCTGCCATCGATTCCCCCGCGGAAGGAGATCAGAAGCGGCAGGCCATACGTGCTGAAGGACATGGCATGCCGCGGGGAAGAAAGTAACAGCAGCAAGCCGCCACCTTTTGAAATACTGTACTGCCGCGCCTCCCGCCCCACCCTCACGACGGAATCGGTGGCAGCTGAGGGGGGCAGCTACATAGCTTGGCAGGGATGGTGCGGCCAGGGTTTCTGCATAGGGAGGCAGAAACCCTTGGGCCGACTCTGCCTGTATATAAGTTGTCTATTTAAAGTTATAAAGTTATAATACTCCCAGCATACCCCTCCCCCAATGTTCTCTGTATCAAATTGCTGTTCTCTGTAAACCACTTTGATAGCTTGAAAAGCAGAATATAAAAAAATTTAAATAAATCAATAAAAGAGCCTCTCCCAATTGCTTGGTGGCAGACGATATGGATTCAAGGGTAATCTGGTTGGGTCTTTGATGAAGAAATTCGAAAGAAACACCTCTTGTAACACCCTCCATCAGAGATGGTAAGATATCCGCCAATTTCACCTGGTCAATCGCCGATTAATGAATTCCGCAGATATCCACTCTCTCTGAGCTGACGCTAGCTGGTAATTGACCCGACAGATTCTCCAAATACCACCCGTCACTTCTGGAAGTCAACCCCCGGGCTCCTGTTGGCGAACCAACCAGATCCGACAGTTGGGCTCTGGAAATCTGGACTCACAGCAGCGATAGACAGCTTCAAAGGACGCTATACATGGGGGGGGGGGTGAGATCGAAACCTGAGGAGGACGCTGAGCTCTCCTGCTCCGGCGTTCCTCCAGCTGGTTTTAACACCGCTCCCAAGAAAGAAGAAAAACATCCAAAGGAGCTTTTGCAGAGGATAATCCAACTGCAGGCTCACAGGCAGCCGGGGCTGCTTGCCCACTTTAGCTTTGCACTTTCCCATCAAGAGCTCATTAGAGAGGAGCACTCAGCTTGACACCATCTTGGAAATCCTCCACGAACTCAGTTCATTTTGGAGTTGGGAAATAAACTAGGGGAATTGAGGAGGATAGCCCTCTTAATCCCTCCTATGAAGGGCTGGCCAAAATTAACACTTTTTAAAAATCTACACATACCAGGGAATGGGTGTAAATCTGGACATGGAAAATTTTGGGGTGAAACAGGGAATGCATGTGTAGATATTTGTCCCATCCAAGCCATGTCCAGACCACACCCCTGACACTTCCCCTCCAAACTTCCACATCCACGTTCGATCCAGTGCCACAACTTCAGAACCATTCCAGCAGAGGCAGGGTGTACTGCAGGGTTCCTCCCTCTCAGCCTTGATGTTCAACATATACATGCAGCCCATCTGTGCCCTTATCAGATCTTTTAATGTCGCTTGCCTGGTATATGCCGATGACGTACTGCTCTACATGCCCTTCTCAACCGACCAGCCGGACCTCTCCCCACTAACAAGCTGCTTTGACGTCGTCTCCAGCTGGCTCCACACCCAAAACCTCAGAATAAACCACAAAAATACTGATGTCCTTTTCATCATGAGGAACCAAGAATTCATCCCTCCCACCTCTTTAAAGGTGAAAGAAGCCGAGCTGCTAACCAGACCCACAATCCGTTACCTTGGAGTGACTCTAGATCAACGGCTTGACATGAAGGCCCACATAAGTAACACAGTCAAGGCAGTTTACCATAAGATACGGACACTCCGGCACCTATGACCCCTCCTAGATCCAGAGGACTTCCGGACAATATATCAAGCGCTGGCAATCCCTCATTTTGATTATGCCAACGCAATTCTACAGGGACTCCCGTATACCACCCTAAATCCACCAACTCGCAATGAATGCCGCTGCCAGAATTCTACACGGAGCTTCCAGGAAAGACCACGTAACACCAATCCTGAAACACCTCCACTGGCTCCCCGTCCACTGCAGACTCTTTCAAGATTCTAGTAATGACCTTCAAGGCTATCAACAAGCTCTCAGCCGCCTCCCTCACAGAGCTAATCCACCCCACACCCCCAAACAGATCCAGAAGGTCTGCAGCTGTCAACACACTAGTAATTCCGAAAGCAATAACAAAAAGCAACCAAGCAACGATAAACAGGGCTTTTAGTTTCTATGCACCCAGATGCTGGAACGCCCTTCCGTCCAGCATCCGGGCAGTCCCTGACCTTACCCAATTTAGGAAGGCTCTGAAGCACCACCTTTTCCTCACGCATCATTCTGAGGACAGTATACAAACAGCCACCCCCCTCCACCAGGACTGCCCCACTAGTACACCCAGTGATTGATGAGGCAGTAACACCTATCGGCCCCATTGCAGACCATGCATACCATATAATTATCAGAATGTACATAGTCCTCACTATTGTAAATAGTCCCTATCCAAGGACAGGCCCGCCTGGGCCTCTGACCTGATCTCCAACCTGTATATACAGTCAAACCTCGGTTTTCATTATTAATCCGTTCTAAGAAGTCTGACTAAAACCGAAACGTACGAAAACCGAAGCAATATTTCCCATAGGAAATAATGTAAATTCAATTAATCCGTTCCAGACACCCAGCTCCTGTCACTTCTCTCACCTGCCCGATCATCCACAGGACAGCAAACACACAGATATTGTACTGTACGGCACTGTAATCTGATCGCTGACTCCGTCTCAACAGCAATTTGCAAGCGTACCCTGCAAGAGAAAGAACTGCCTCCCACATTCATTCAACATCTCCTGCTTACATTGACAGCTACCCTGCTACCTCCGAGCCTGAGGGGGCGCTCCAGAGAACAGGCAGGCAGTGGAGAGATCGGGGCCTTCCTCTCTGTGCAATCCTTGGCTCTTGACAGCTACCCTGCTACCTCCGAGCCTGAGGGGGCGCTCCAGAGAACAGGCAGGCGGTGGAGAGATCGGGGCCTTCCTCCCTGTGCAATCCTTGGCTCTTGACTCTGACTCTTGCTCAGCTGACTTTCGCTTCAACACGCGATCGGTGAGTCCGGGGGGTAGTGCTGCCGGGACTGGGCGGGCAGTGTATACAGACCAGCGCGAGGTTGACACTTCTTCAGGAGTTGGGAGTTGTACAGTTTTCAGATCTGGCAGCACAACGAAAACCGAGGCGATATCGGATAACCGAGACAACATCTCAGTCAGAAAAGACGTCGAAAACCGAAACGTACGAAAACCGGGGCCAACGAAAACCGAGGTTTGACTGTAGTTATCTAATTATGTCCCAAGTTATAACACCTGATTCATTGTAAATACAGCGCAGTCTAGTCTGCGCTGTATAAGTTACTGTTGTATGTAAACCGCACTGATTTTAAATAGCGCAGTATATAAGAAACGTTAAATAAATAAAATAAATAATATCCTTAGGACATGCACATGTAAACTGGACCTTTCTAAAATGGCCCTTTACATACGGATGTGATTCACATGGGTATATGCCTAATTGTATTTGTGTAAGTCACAAATAGGGCTTCTAAGGAATGCATACCACTAGCGCCCATGTGTCTTTATAAAATAAATCCCCAGCGCCAGCCCCAAAGAGAAGCACAGCTTCCACAGACACACCTTATCCCCACAACTCAGCCCCCTGGCCTGGGATTTCTGGGTGATTTTGTCAGTTTCTCTCTGGACATGCGTGTGCCTCGAAACAGTTTTTGAGCCAAATCCATGTATTCTGATACACATGGCACAAATACCACTGAGTGGTCACCAGTCAGACTACAAGCTGGAAGGTTTCTTTTGGAGTGAAGTGATCAGCTCTCTGTTTCACCAGGAGGGTTCGAGCATTTCTATACGTGCTGCAGTCCCACAAAAAATCCAGGACACTTATTTCCTCAACTTGTAAATACCTTTGTTCCACTTGAGAGAACTATAGGAAAAATTCAAGCTGTCTCCTGAGCCCAAATTCTCCTAAGGAGTGGAATATAGCTGTTACATTTGACCAGCCACATTAGGAGGTGGATTGGGGGAAGGGGTATAGCCACAACGCCAACAAAGCCTGGACTGAGCACAAAAATTGTTTTGAAGTCTATGAATCTGGTTCCCATATCCAAGAGGCCGATGATACTATTGTTTTTGACAACTTAAACCCCCTGCTTGCTTCTTCAGGCTCACCTTTACAAATTAAATGTCCTTTTCCTTTAAAGCAGAGACACTAAAACTTGTTGCGATCAAATGACTTAGCCCTTGGGTGATGTAAATCATATTTATTTATTGCTGTCACCAAGGTTTCCAGAACACAAATAACTTACCAAAGAAACCCGAGACATTTCAGGCCTACAATAGCCATGAAAATCCATGTCTGGCATTATTAGGGGCTTGTTCACGTTTCTGTAACATCACAGTTGGGGCAGAACGTAAGAAACAAGTGAAGCTTTTCAGAGGGAGCTCAAAGAGGCACAATTAATGAGCAGATCAAACTCCTCTCGGATCTGTCCTGAGTGACAGCCATTTGTGAGAAGAAAGGCATTTACTGTAACACCTTGGAGTTAACGGTGGATGAAGTGACCTGCGTAACTCATACTATTGGGTAAGGGTTAATGCAGTTTCTTACACATCCGCCTATTTTAAGAAGTAAAATAGCATCTTTGAATGTCAAACTTGATCACAAGTCCTTAATTCTTTTGCACCAGGGAGAATGACAGCATTACTTAAGATCTAACAAACCTTATCCACTTTTGAACACATTTTTGGCATTGAAGATTAATGAAGCTGAAAACTGAATAGGGAAAAGGTTCTGCTTTTGTGCCCATTCTTTGACTGGAGTTGTAAAAGAAACCCCGGAGAGAGCTTGCAGGAAAATGTTTTGGCTTTTCTGAAGAGAACTGCGTTAAGGATGGGGGAAAGTGGGTTGGGGTTTGGTGTCTTTCAGTATCACAAAGTGGTGACCAGAGTTTCAGGCCAGCAGCTCAGTTAAATTCAAATACCTGGTGAAGAAAAAGAGAATCAATTGATTAAGGTTTGGAAGCATTTTCATGCTTTAGGAAGTCAGAATAAAGCAGTATTAATCGCTAAATGTTGATGGTGAAAGAACACTTTTGGGAAGCTCATTACTCATGTTTCAGAGACCTTTATAAGCAAATGATCTCCCAGTTGCATTTATTTGAAATTTAAACCCTGTTTGGAAGGATTTTCAGGTGGTGAACTCAATGAAGGCCGGGATCTTGGTATGATGATTTAAGGCTGAGTGACCTACCCTGACCTGGTTGGGATGCTGGTCTAGATTAGGTCAACCTGACTTGACAGGTTTTTTTTTTAATATCCTTAGCTGTTTTAAATCTTGTTTTTATTGAAACCAAAATGTTATTTGGTGACTTAGATATTAAATATGACCTAACTTAGATTGTTTTGACCCTTGTTAAATTGGTGGAAATAGAAAATATTAAATGGCCGTCACTTATCTTGGTCCACTTTATTCTCATCTATCCGCTCTGGCTGGCTGGTTAAGGACTTTTTGACCAATAATGATAAAATATTGAAGCCTTGAAGATGGCTAACAGTTTGAACTGAGGTCTTTGTTTTGTCTTCCCAAATTGAAATTGGCAAGCAGAGAATGTCTAGTGATTATTTCGATCAACCCCTCTGGAGTTTTAAAGTGTGTTGCTAACTCAGATTGTGAAATGAGCAAACTTGAATTTTCTGGGCTTGGAAGCTTTGATTTGTTTGACTAGCCAAGTAGGGGATGGACACTTCAAGAAAAACAACACAAAAGTCTCTAAATAAAGAAATTAGTAACCGAAGAAAAAGGTGGACATCAGAGTGATAACAGGAGTTGCAAACCAGCTATAATATAATACGAGAGAGCCAAAGCAGGCGCACTACTAAATCTGATGGAGATAACAGAGGATAATAATGTCCCACAAAACACAGCAGAGTAGATGAAAACTTGAAAAGTTTAAATCAGATTCTTATCTGAAAACAATGGCGCACAGGAGTCTAGACCAGCTGCATCAGAGATCTATAAATATGCAAACAAACAACATATAAACAGATAAAGTCACAGACCAAAATATATATGAGAGACAGAAAACCATACAAATTACAAATAAACTAATGATAATACATATAAAAATAATGTGGTGACAAAAGCGTAATTAAAAATATAAATCAAACAAAAACATTTACTAGGAACCGGGTACATTACGTACACATGCAACAACATTATACCTGGAAAAAACTACCTGAGTCAGTACGTCAGGCTCCATCTGTGGCCCTGTCCCTATCCAGGCTAAAAATTCTCCTCTTTGAGACTGCTTTTGGATCCTAATCCTCTCAGCCTTCTGTTCACCTCCTATGTGTTTCCTGACCATTCCCCTAGATATCCTAGTCCCCAGTTGTTGTGTCATTTGTCTTGACTGTTGTGTTGTCTGTCTTGACTAGACTAAGGGGTATGTTTACTAAACATTCATAACGTGCGGGGCCGCGCTAGTGTGCGTGTGCCATATAAGGAGTGGGCGTTGCGTCCTGAAAAAGAAAAACACGCGGTTTACATATGCGCCAATGTGCGCACCGCACATGTGCGTCCCGCACATTACCGCCTGGAAAAGCTGCGGGAGGGAGCAGGCGGCGCGCTGATGGGAAAGCACACGAGCTGAGCCACAGCACGATGGGAACGACGCCTACCAATGGAGCAGGGATCGGGGGTTCAATCCCCGCAGTGCCCAATGAAGCGGCAGGCTCAGGCAACATTTTAGGAGGCACAGAAATAGTGGGCAGCAGAAGGCAGCGCACTAATCCTTTACGAGGTAGAGGAACTTTGTGCGGCATAAGGCGGCACGTGGATGGGAAAGCACACGAGCTGAGCCACAGCACGATGGGAACGACGCCTACCAATGGAGCAGGGATCGGGGGTTCAATCCCCGCAGTGCCCAATGAAGCGGCAGGCTCAGGCAACATTTTAGGAGGCACAGAAATAGTGGGCAGCAGAAGGCGGCGCACTAATCCTTTACGAGGTAGAGGAACTTTGTGCGGCATAAGGCGGCGCGCGGATGGGAAAGCACACGAGCTGAGCCACAGCACGATGGGAACGACACCTACCAATGGAGCAGGGATCGGGGGTTCAATCCCCGCAGTGCCCAATGAAGCGGCAGGCTCAGGCAACATTTTAGGAGGCACAGAAATAGTGGGCAGCAGAAGGCGGCGCACTAATCCTTTACGAGGTAGAGGAACTTTGTGCGGCATAAGGCGCGGGCGGATGGGAAAGCACACGAGCTGAGCCACAGCACGATGGGAACGACGCCTACCAATGGAGCAGGGATCGGGGTTCAATCCCCGCAGTGCCCAATGAAGCGGCAGGCTCAGGCAACATTTTAGGAGGCACAGAAATAGTGGGCAGCAGAAGGCGGCGCACTAATCCTTTACGAGGTAGAGGAACTTTGTGCGGCATAAGGCGGCGCGCGGATGGGAAAGCACACGAGCTGAGCCACAGCACGATGGGAACGATGCCTACCAATGGAGCAGGGATTGGGGGTTCAATCCCCGCAGTGCCCAATGAAGCGGCAGGCTCAGGCACCATTTTAGGAGGCACAGAAATAGTGGGCAGCAGAAGGCGGCGCACTAATCCTTTACGAGGCAGAGGAACTTTGTGCGGCATAAGGCGGCGCGCGGATGGGAAAGCACATGAGCTGAGCCACAGCACGATGGGAACGACGCCTACCAATGGAGCAGGGATCGGGGGTTCAATCCCTGCAGTGCCCAATGAAGCGGCAGGCTCAGGCACCATTTTAGGAGGCACAGAAATAGTGGGCAGCAGAAGGCGGCGCACTAATCCTTTACGAGGTAGAGGAACTTTGTGCGGCATAAGGCGGCGCGCGGATGGGAAAGCACACGAGCTGAGCCACAGCACGATGGGAACGACGCCTACCAATGGAGCAGGGATCGGGGCTTCAATCCCCGCAGTGCCCAATGAAGCGGCAGGCTCAGGCACCATTTTAGGAGGCACAGAAATAGTGGGCAGCAGAAGGCGGCGCACTAATCCTTTACGAGGCAGAGGAACTTTGTGCGGCATAAGGCGGCGCGCGGATGGGAAAGCACACGAGCTGAGCCACAGCACGATGGGAACGACGCCTACCAATGGAGCAGGGATCAGGGCTTCAATCCCCGCAGTGCCCAATGAAGCGGCAGGCTCAGGCACCATTTTAGGAGGCACAGAAATAGTGGGCAGCAGAAGGCGGCGCACTAATCCTTTACGAGGCAGAGGAACTTTGTGCGGCATAAGGCGGCGCGCGGATGAGAAAGCACACGAGCTGAGCCACAGCATGATGGGAACGACGCCTACCAATGGAGCAGGGATCGGGGGTTCAATCCCCTGCAGTGCCCAATGTAGCAGCTGGATGAGCCATCATCTGTCATGAGCAATAGTGATCTAGGAGGCATTTTACATGTTATTGTTATTACTCCCCCTTGCAAATGCACTATGAAAGCACTGTAATATCAGGTGATGCATATGACGCAATATAAGGTACCTCACATGTCAAATCCTAAAGCGCATTGTCCACCAAGGAAATCACAATGTCGTGTGTAGGGTGCTTTACAGTTTGTCGTATGAGGCAGGGCATGGTCCAAGCACAGTCAGTGCTGGCATCACTGTGCAGTCTAACGCAGGGAAATCCCAGGTAGGTGAGCAGACATGCAGGAGGGAACAGCAGTGTAGCACAATGGTTAGGGCATTGCGTGATGGTGCAGGGGTCATGGTGCCAAATGAGCAGTGACCAAGGTTGGCTTAGTGACATCTGTTTTCTCAGAATGCAACTGTACAGTAAGCTGTGCTGCCATCTAAACACAAGCCTAGCCAGAGTATCGTTCCGTTAGGCTGCTACACAATGCACATCATAAACAACCACATCATCAAATGCGAGTGCACATGTAACCCCAAATACTGCACAGAGCCGAAAGGAAAGGCAATCCAAAAGTATAAGAACCACTGACATCACAGGTGCTGTACCACAAAGATCTCCACAAGGCTATGTGGCGGCAACAGAAATGGATAAAGACACTGGTGCCAGCTGTAGCTATGTACAGAGTGATGGATAATGTACCATGTTATAATGATGGTGTGTAACAGTGGATGGGAAGATGTGTCCAGCAGAGGAGGCTGAAATGGCAGGATCTGTGAAATATCATGATTACAGTGGACTAGCGATGATATGCAGAGCAAACACAGGAGCGACCAACATGGAGAGTTGTGATGCAGGAAGGTGTAGGAGTGCAGGAAGGGTTGCAGCTGCATGCACATCAGGGTAGCATGACACAAGAGTTGGCAGACAGAAGATGGACAGATGCATGGCTCACAACTCAGATGAGTGTACAATGTGTCCACAGCACAAACCTGACAACATATGACAGTCAAACAAATGGAAAACACAACTGCAGGACACGCATGCACATCCAAGAGAACAGAGAGGAATCACACATACCAACAACACCAGAAATGTAAAAGCAAAAACAGGTAGGAAACAGCACCAATGTGTGTGTTTTAGCAAAGGATGCAGTCAGAAATAGTCCAGGCCCTCACGCTACATGCATGCTGGTTGTAAGGACAGGCAAACCCACAAGGGAAACCATGAACAAATGCACCTGCAGAACTCCTGTGTACATTTCAGATCACAGTCTGTAGTTGGGACCAGGGACGCATGCACAAACACACAATGATATGTGATGCTGTAGACACAGCATGCAAAAATATACAGACCACATCACCCCAATCCTGAAAGAAACATACATACAGGCACCTGAAGCAAGGAGTCAATACAAAGCCCTCCCACTTACCAACAAAGTCATACATGAAGCACGCAACCCCCAAATCAACACCAGACTGTGTCGCCCAGGCCACGGCACAACTACCAGACAAGCCCCCACCAACTCCGGTACTGTAAGCAACAAATGAACCAAATGCCCGCAAGGGACCTGCAATCGAGACCCTGAACTTCCTGCCCCATGTATCATGCACAGCCCCCCAAGATGTCCTGGTAACAACCCAGACCACTAATCCATTATAAAACAGCTGAAAAACATACTGTCCCAGGAACCCCACTAATCCAACCCCTAACCCACCCCATACAAATATGACAATGTGCACAATCTGTCAATGTCCATAGTATGTCCTATGTCCCCATTTGAAAACCGTCAATGTAGCCCCCCTGGCAATGGCCGTGGCCCACATGTAAAACCTCCCCCCCCCCCCTCGTATTGAAACCCCCCTTGACCGTGTGAAAAGTGGGATACCAAAACAAATACATAAATATATACAGACATAACAAGAGCAAAGCAAGGTATCCCCAAGGGCAGTGGAGGATGCGTGGCGAAGCAATGTACTGATCATGGACAGGACAGCAGAGAGCAACACATGAAAAAGGGTGTGAACAGACACCTGCTGAAACCCAGCACCACCACACCCCCAGGTGCACAGCAGTGTAAACAACATAATGAGAGAAACCTATGTAACAGATGATATCTGCTGGCTAGGCAGCACACAGTGCACACCCTGCTGCACCCTGATCACAGACAAGGGTGTGTGTAGAGTTGATTAACCTGCAGTGAACTAATGGTCAAGTCAGCATAATGTACAAAATAATTAAAAACAAAGCATATCGTGGGCTAAACGCATAACCTTATTTGAAAACACATGCCACCAACCACACCCACAAATAATACACTGAGCCCAAGGAATACATAATATGCCAAAGACAGGGTCTGTATGTGAACCAGTAAGAACCTGTGATGTGCAAAATGCCAGACACATGCACAGCTGCCATCGTACACTGTTGTGAGCACAGGTGGACATGCACCTTGCAAGCAAACCAGTAGACACAAGTGTGAATGTGCTCTACGAGAGGAGGAGCAGCCTAGTCGTCACAAAACTGTCATGCACACAAGGCAACCAGGCCTCATTTCAGAAAACCAGATCATGTGGCCCTTGGAAAGTAACTCGAGGAACATTGTCAAGGTAACCACGGAGTCCCAAGGTCACAAGGAGTCATGACATATTCAAAGGTAGACATTGTAGTGCATGTATGTGAACATGACCAAGCAGCAAAAGGAACTAATGTCTGTATAATACATATATTTATTTGGATCACACCTCCCAGTTACTGTACACAGTGTATCATAATTTCAAAGTAAGCCCCTCCCTGTTTAAAGATGGGAAACACAGTCAGCAAGGTACAAACACACATGCCACATAAAGGTCAATGCCTGCGCACAATTGAGTGGCATGAGATCTCTGGTGGAACAGGTGCATGATATGCACTGGGTTCCAGGGCCACATACACGAGCATCTGCTGCATGCCCACAATGTGTGAGCTACATATGAGGGCATGTAGACTCGAGGCGTTGTAAGCATAAGACCCCAAACACATCACATGTCCCCCCCCAACATAGCCCTCATGCAACACAGGTGGCCCCCAAAAGAGAAAAACATATGCTGGCACAATGTTGACATGTGACAAACACCCTCATTAAGTTATGTCCAACCTCCCACATAATGGCTGATTGGCACATCAGAAAGTATTCAGTGTACATGACAAATATCATCTAGAGCTGAATGATTGTATGCTAACAGGTAGCAGGGACACATGAACACAGAGAAAATACAAAGCACACAACTCCCTGAAAGGTGCAGACATAACACCGTGCAGTATGTCCCCTTGCATTGTTTGTTTGGTGGACAGTGTTTGGCTACCGATAGCATGGTCCATGCAATGCTGAAGTGTAGGAGGACAATGGACACCCACTCTGACCCACACCAAATATAATGGCCTAATGAGACTGTTGTCAATGCAGGGGGTAAAACAGGGACTCTGCAAATGTGCACTGGAACGCGTGGACAGACATGCAGAGTGTCACATCTGTACAGTAAACATATACAATAACTAGCATGTCCAGATGCAAATGATGGTCAGACAGCCTACAGTGAACCACACAGAGCCATAGGTCCACATGCAGTGTCTCACAAACATAGTTATTGAGAAGCACAGGCACCAGCTGTACACAAACATGGTACAGTGATGCCACACATGAATCTAAGCACCCCTGGCCCCTCCACACATCTAACAAGGATGGTGGCGGACATGAAAGTGTGTATGTGGCAGAACCTGCACCTTGTTTAGGTGTGGGGCAGGTGGACATAGACAATTGGATCCCTCCATGTGTGCCCCCGTGCCACAAACATGGCTGTATGCTGATGTTGAAACCCACAAAGTAACATATCATGTGTGCCATGTCACACACATGGGACACACCTATACACTAACCAACTGTGGAAGGATGTCAGAAATACATAGATTATGTCAGTCCCTGATGCGCACAGTGTCCCAAAAGCAAGGTGTCCTTGACAGCCAAAAGATCATCGCAAAACACACCATGCAAACCTGGCCATGCACAGTAAAGTGCCATCGTCCAATATGACACAGTCCATGAAAGTCCATCTGTGTCCCTGTCAGCAGCACGACACACAGCCACAGCATGGCACACACTGTGTGTTGTACAGGTCTATCATGGGTAAGTCAGCGGTCAAAGAGCAAAATTGTCCATCACAGGCCTGTGTGCCACCAACATAGGTCAAACATCCAATGGCACATCTCCCCGGAAAGAATAAGATGAAGGTCAGTCCCACAACAGACGTTGGATGGTGAGCCAGATGCCGTGGAGGAAATGGTGCTGTTATGTCACCTGCCCTGTGTCACGAGAGGAGAAGTATGGTATTGTTAGACACCTTGCCAAAACAGAACAGATTGCCAAGAATCACAATACACAAAATACAGACCAAAGGGATGCAAAGTCACAAATTACAGCAGATGCATATAAAAAAAAAGGAGATGAGCGCCAACAGTACATGTAAATGCAGGCATGGCTTGTCACATGGATATGGTTATGTACAATCCCAGGTCACACGGGCATCTCACAGCTACACACTATATGCATCTGTTTGTGTCTACAGAGATGCTACATAACATGTCATAAGAACATAAGAACATAAGATATGCCATACTGGGTCAGACCAAGGTCCATCAAGCCCAGTATTCTGTTTCCAACAGTGGCCAATCTAGGTCATACGTACCTAGCAGTTTCCCCAAGGGACACAGGTTCCACAATGCTTGTATTGGTTCAAGCATTGATATCTGGGTCCCTTCTTAATAATGGTTTTATGGACCTTTCCTCCAGGAACTTGTCCAAACATTTTTTAAACCCAGCTACACTAACAGCCTTACTACATCCTCCGGTAACAAATTCCAGAGTTTGATTACACATTGAGTGAAAAAAATATTTTCTTTTATTAGTCTTAAATAGTTTACCCAGTAGCTTCATTGCATGTCCCCTAGTCTTTCTATATTCTGATAAGGTAAACAATCGATCTACGTTTACCCGTTCCACTCCGTTCATTAATTTATAGACTTCTATCATATCTCCCCTCAGCCGTCTCTTTTCCAGGTTAAAGAGCCCCAACCTTTTTAGCCTTTCTTCATAGGAGTAGCCTTCCATCCCCTTTACCATTTTGGTATATGTCCATGTGAGGATCATAAACCCCAGGACAGGTACAGCCAGATGTAATACCAAATTCGCAAAGTTAAAACAAACCCTAAGTGTGCATCATGCGGCCGTCATCAATTCCTCCAAGTACTGCATAGCCACATCAGGTCACAGCGAAGGGAGACAATGTCAGCCAGACATGTCGATTTACCATGTACATCAACTGTTGATGCATCTCCACAGCATGCCTACATATGAGAGAAATAAATGTTGCTCAACACCTGTCTCTCAAAACACAAGACACATTGCTGCTCACAGCTCACCACACATGTGGACCATGGTGACAAGGCAAGCAGCACAACAGTAGAGGTAGTACACCCCACCATGCCCCCCAGGTGCCCACACCCATGAGAGCACGTGATAATGTACCATGCCTGGACAATGCTGGAGGACATATTCAAAACATAAGCGCAAACACACACACAGTATGCGTTGGTCAGGGGCACAGCTGAAAAAACATGGGCTGAATGTGCACAAGTGCAAACCTGTGCACATCATGGCCAAGTCACATGCACATATACCTTGGTGATGTCTGATCTAACTATGATGGTGTAGACAGAAAATGCAGTATCCGTAAAAACACGACAACCAAAAACACATCTAACTCTGCTGTACATCTGACTGAAAAGGTGTCCCTGCGAACATACTGTACACAAACACATGGGGAGATGGGTCCACCACCCCAAAATATGGGTAAGGGAGGCTGTCAGGGGAGAGTTGTACAACACCAGCTGCCTCATATGACACATGACAGGCGACATGTTGCTCCCATGAAACCCATGTACGCACAATGTAGCTGTAGATCCACCTACCCTGGACCACAGCATCTTGGACGATGGGCCCTCATGTGCCAATGCTACAGTGGAACAGCATCCTCATGAAGCTGGTCCTGTGGAGAGGGAAACCAAAACCATCACAAAATATATGTCATGTCCCATCTGTGAAACCCACAGTACACAGCAATGTCAACAGCTGGCAGACCCCACAACCTGACCCAACGACTGACTGTTCACCCTCACACTGTACTGATATACCACATGGGAGAGGCAGCATGTAGACGTTATGATACCAATGAAATGTCCCCCTATTACTCATTTGCCCCCACCACCCTCGGTTGCTCCTCACACCTGTCTAAGGAGGTGTCTGCAAACACCATGTGTGAAACACATCCCAAGGTCGCACTATTAGTCTGTGTTGGCCAGGTTGACAACATTACCCCCTCTCCGTGTCTATGACTCCCCTAATGTTGTTTGTTAGTCCATTGTACATACCTGTGACACCTGGTAATATGCTGTACCACCCCCTGTATCCACTGTGCAAAAGGAATATTATGCAGTGTACATCCTGTACATCAATGATTACTTAGATATGTGCACTGATCATGTGCCTAAATACATGGCAATGTCATCACCATGTGTACCAGACAACACCCCCATGTCTGTCTTTCATCAGACCATGATGGCGTCATGTCAGCCCACTGGGTATCAGGGAGAATGTTAATCCATGGAGAGGCTATATGTGCACCTGCACCACATATCACCCAAATAGGTCTGTGTGTGTATGTCAACATAACATCCCTTGCCAGTGTAGACAAGGCATATGTGGCTGTGTACTGTGCTAACCTGACCGACATACAGCATGTACCAGAGCCATGACGTAGATGTTCAGATAGTATCACCCACATATGCCACTCTTTATTTGCTAAACCGCTAAACTAGCAAACATATACACACATGCAGCTCTACAGTGGGGTCCTGTAATCCACCCGTTCATGATGTGACCCGCTGCACATCCGTATGTGTGTACAGTGAGAATACTGCAATGTATGACACCTCAGTATATAAGATGAAACCAATGATATGGACCCCGGGCTGCACACTGACTATGTCCACATGCCTCACCCTAGCCATGTATGTGCTACGTAAATCAACATACCATATGGTACCGTTTGGTGTGGCAGCAACACCTGTCACATGTAATCTATCCCATCATGGGTATGCAGTCATGCGCATGTGTACTGTGCTATGTTAGACATGTTGCATGACACATTATAAACATACAGACATAGCCAGCCCATAATAGCATAACACACACACACAAGCACACCCTGATTGTAGTACATAAACAAGGTGGCCGCATGAGAGCTCTCCACAAATGTTGCCATCTACACCCCATTTAACCCCGGAACATATGCCTGACACCGTGCCACACACACACACTATAATGGAAACAGTGTGTTTGCACAGCAGTTGCTATCACACACAGACACTAACTGGTACTGTGACCCCCAAAAGCTCATAAAGGTGTCTCAACACACAAACCCCATAAACACCAACAGCCCCTGTTGTGCCCTGTCCACATTGTCCATTGCACACCCCTGGCCCTATGTTACTGTTGGATGTTCAGCATAAGGACAATGCAGTGATGGATCTGAATGCTATATGTGCAGACACATGACCCGTTATAAACCTCACATGCACACAACAGCACATATATGTGGGGAGGATGTGCAACTACATACCACTGAATATCTCAGCAATCAACCTCTCTGCCTGACCGTTGTGCCTGCCTGTGTGTGTCACCACTGGCACGTACAGGGGGGCACGGTGGATCCTCCGCAAGATCCTCATTAATCTCTGCAGCAATATCATGCCTGAGAGCAATGTTGTGCAGGATGCAACAGGCTACGATTATCTCTGCAACAGTCATTGCCTTATATTGTAAGGCCCCACCTGTCCGATCCAGACACCTGAAGCGACTTTTCAAAACGCCAAAGGTGCGCTCTATGACAGAGCGGCTGGAGGCGTGGGCCTCATTGTACCTCCGCTCTGCACGTGTCCGTGGTTGACGCACAGGGGTTAGCAGCCAGGGGCGACATCCATACCCTGCATCACCTGCAAAAAGAGAATGATGCATGTGAATGCATGAGCGCATGCCACCACAAATCTGCACAGGTATGGACCTTAGAGACAAGTGCATTACACATCCTGACAGAATCATATGACAACACAAATATACATTTGACAGAATATGACCTATGGTGATAGAAATGTCAGAAAGGGCCCCTGTAGTCTGGACAGACATGGCAAATAACAGCAATGTCACATTTTTGCAAACAAAGATCCGCTATGTGTGGCATATGTGTCTTGGTATGCAGTCAATGTCCGCATCTCTGAAACCACCAATGGCAGCCTAAACCACCAGCACACAAACAACACGTCAAACGTATATGTTAGCAAGCTATACACCACAAGAATGTTGTATGAGGCAATGTAAACGCACACCCAGAACATGTCTGACCTGGGATTTCGACAACATCAACCCAATATCACCTCACAACACTGTGTCCACTAAGGTCAACATACCTACAGACAGCAGTCTGATGCCATATGCTGTCGACCGCTGACCAACAACCATGTCAGTGGACACCCGGTCCACTGTCACCATCATGTTAATATCCCTGTTAAGCTGTGTTCCACAGATCTGCACACTGTAGCCCACATGAGCCCTGAACTATCACAACAACAGAGACTGTCACGGTTCCTCTGTATGGGGTACCAACACCTCTCTGCCCGCTCACAAGTTGGCCCCTGCCCTTGCTGTCACCTCTCTCAAAGGCAGAGACACATCAGATTAATGACATACACTGATGCCAAAGTAGTGGCCATCTGCAGTGGCCCAAAGTCATTCACAACACACGTGTGTATGCACACATGTTATGGGCTATGCCTAAACCAGAACCCTACCTAGGGAAAGGTGTACCCAATGTTGCCAAGGTTATGAACATCCATCATATGTGTCGAAACCCCAAACAACTACCAACCCATGTCATCCACCAAACAATGTTCAAGAACCCCAGTAATGTGTAGGGGTGTGGCCCTCACACACACAAATGATATGCGATAGGTGTATGGCTTGTGACTCACAGAAATGTGACATGACATAACACAGTTACCTCAAATGCCACTAATGCACAGGTGGGTGTGGATGGACAACAATCCCACCCACCCACCTGTGGCCCGGTGAAATACACACACACGTTGAAATGCACACCCATGTACATGCATCTGAACATGTGCATATGTCCCCCTACACCATCAGCATATCACCCCCAGGTATTGTTTCCAACCAGATGTGACATGGCTCATCATGTCACATGCAACTCAATGTCTACACCCCGCCCACAATGTCTGCTGAACGTGAGCTCAGCTGCCTAACACACAGAGCGTATATAGTGCAATATATAAGAGATGTTAAGTGACAAAATGATATAACCTACAGACTACATCATATGTGTGGACATACTCACCCAGCAGGATGCAGTCCCCATACAGTCCCTCCTCAAACTGTCAAAATAGTGCTGAGCGATGCAGGATATAGGAGTCATGGGTGGACCCTGGAAACCGTGGGACCACATTCAGAATATGCAGATCAGCATCACATACAACCTGAACATTCAGGGAATGGTAGTGTTTGCGGTTGCGGAACACCACCTCCCTGTCTCTAGGTGGGACCAGGGCAACATGTGTGCAATCAATAGCTCCCATCACTTGTGGTATCCCAGCTACAGCCTCAAAGGCTTGGTTCAGGGTCCCCCAATGTTGCCTAGTGTGGGGAAAGGGCTATGTAATTCCCCACCCGGCTGACCATGGCACGCAGTACCTGGTGGAGACATCGGGAGAAGGAGGGTCGGCTCATGCCACCCACCTGCGCCCACTGAGTGTTGGAAACAGCCAGAGGCAAAGAAATGTAAAGCAGCAAGGAGCTTAACTAAACCCGGTATGGCATGGGATCCGATTAGTCAGGGGCTCGAGGTCAGGTCGTAGATCCTCATAGAGCTCCCTAATAGCCCTTGTGCTCAGCCTGTACAGGGAGATGACCTGGTCCTCACGCATGTCCTGGAGCTGGGCCCTGGGCCTGTAGAGGCGAGGCTGCCGAGCCTGCACCTCGGCACGTCTCCTGTGCTGTGCACGTACATCAGCTGCCTGGCCCTCCTCCACAGCTGCAGGTCTGATTTGCTGCGGGACTACACCCATGCCCTGTGCCTCAGCCCCATGGACACCATCCCCCCTGTCCGGCAACCGCAGCATCTGCTCACCATCCAGGGCACATGCAGAAACATATATCCCAGCCATCACCTCTCTCCGCAGGCCTACTCAAACACACTACATCACACACACAAACCTCCCACAACATTGAACAACTCTCAAACACCGACTGACAAAATGAACAAACGGATTCGTTACACATCACAATACACACTATACATTACAATACACACAGTACACCCAATAGACAATGAACTACACAGATAACCTAGCCTGATCAATATGTCACCCTCTCCAACGTTACACCTCTCCTACAATACAACCCTCAATGTGTACTATCTATGCCTGAGGATATATAGATGTATTTCCGGTGTTGAGATGTGCGCCTGTGACGTTGTGCGTCATTGCGTGCCGTGGGGGAGCGCCGTGCGCATGTGCATCCCATAGAGCAATCCCTGCCGTCCGTGTGCGCCGCGCTGGGGCGTGTATGCGTGATGACGGCATGTGCGTCTGAATGCGCCGCACCCAAACGCCCATGCACATCTCTGACGCAGATCCGCGGCGCACAGACGAAAGCGCATGCGCACATCTGTGGCGCGGAAAACAAAGCCGAACAGCAGCAGCGCATGCGCAAACGAAAAACAGAGCGTAAACGTCCATGTTGGCCGCGCTGGGGCGTGTATGCGTGATGACGGCATGTGCGTCTGAATGCGCCGCACCCATACACGCCCATTGCACAGCTCTGACGCAGATCCGCGGCGCGAACAGACGACAGCGCACACGCACATCAGCGGCTCACCAAAAAAAAAAAGAAACGCATGCGCAACGGCAAAAAGCAATGATAATATGGTATAAAACACACTGTACCACAGGTAAACGACGAGGGTGTTGTAAGATACAGTGAGGGAGTGTGGAGAAACAGAGGCGTGTGTGATACTGAAGAGGTAGAAGGTGTTGTAGGGGGAGAGGAGGCTGTGTGTCTGTAGAGTGCCATATCGTATTTGGTGTAGCACTGTTTCTGTGTCTGTGCTATGTGTATTGTTGTGTTCTGTGCAGGGTAGGGTGGATTGGGTGGGTGGGGTGGTCTGCAGTGTGTAGGGGTGGTGTGGTGTCCTGTGCTGGGTGGGGAGTGAGGGGAGAGGGTGATGGAGAGAGAGGGGGAGAGGGGGAGAGAGGGGGGTGAATGTGGAGGAGGCCAGTGGGGATGCAGAACACCAGTGCACTGCAGAGGTGGGTGGGGCGTTGACACCGGTGCCTGAGGCAGTTGCAGGCCAATCGGGGAATACAGGTGTGGAGGTGCAAAGACACACTGGCAAAAGAAAGCGCCCACCTGTGCCAGCTACGCAGCGGAGGAGGGCGCTGAGATTCAGTGACCAGGAGAACCACAGTCTCCTGAGCATGGTCCTGGAGAACTACGATGTCCTCTTCGGCCGCTTCAGTAGCCAAACACCCGTGGGGAACCGCAATTCTGTGTGGGAGGATGTGAGGCTAGCAGTGGCTGGGGCGGGTGGCCCACCAAGAGACACGGACAGTCTGAAAAAAAGATTTTCTGACATAAAAAGAGGTGTACGGCAGGTGATGGTGGCTGAACACCAGCATGCCCTGGGGACAGGTGGCGGGGGCCCCCTCATCTCCCCACTATCGGCCCTCGAGCGTGAGCTTGCCAGAAAGACTTGGAGATATCTACACATGTGGCCTGCCTGAGCTCCTGGACACTGCACACCCGCTAGCAGGTACGTCTGACAAATCTCTATGTAACAATGTCCAGGCAACAGCCTATGCGTAGCACCGTATGTAACGTGCCAATATGAAACAGGTCTATCAGCTAAGTCATGTGCATTTCCAAACCCTTTGTACGCTATGGCTACTAGTAGTCCCCACAGTGTACCGCCTGTAATCACAACTATGTGTCAGGGTTGGCCAGGCCATGTAATGGCCAAACCAACATGGCTCACTGTAACAACACCCAGGGGACACTGAACCTGTGAGGTGACAGTAACAGAGCTCACAGCTGCAAACTGGATACCCTCTGCTGCACACAGGTGTGTTGGGATAGGCAGACCAGCAAACCAATTGTCCCCAGGACAACCACACAACATGCACTGTGAGGCACCAGCTCACCCCTCCCATCCGCCCAAGCCTCACCTCTGCTGTCACATGTATGGAAATTCAGTCTGCGGGCCAATACATGACCAACGCACATACAGGATAGAACCCAGAAGAAAATGCCCACAGGACCTAACATCTCAACCAACAGCAACCCTATGATGTCAACCAACAGCTCAGTCTGGAACCTATGTATGCAATGACGCAATCACGGCATCACAGAGGTCCATCAGTCACACTCTGACAGACAGGTTGCATGTCAAGGGAGTCTGTCCCTCCTGCAATAACTGTGACAGGGCACTGCTGAAAGCTCTGCACAGGCACCCTCCCCCGGCCCCACGGGCCAGGGACCATCCCCCCCCAAGAGTCCACAGCACACTCATAACTGAGTGTGTAGGCTCCACACAATGCATCCAGAGCTTGCACTCCTTCCATGATACCGCCATGACATCCCTGTGAGCCAGTACCTGGTGTGATAACTGCTGTGACAGTCCCCTCTGACACGACAGGCCCATCTGTGCTGCTGTAGCCTCTGTCATTTCACAAGCAGTTTGGGTCATGTTTACGAGTGCGATTACAGTCAATTTTAGCCAAATTTGATACACAGGAGGAGAGAGGGTATTTGGACACTTTATATAAAAAAAAGCCGGAAAATGTCATTGATGTACTAAGGCTTAGCTGGTGTTTATAAAGGATTCCAGAAAACCAGTTAACTATAGCCGTGAGTATGAGACAACTCGTGCAATAGTTCAAATACACAAGGGGGAACCTCCGAGTCTTGCTGAAAAGGCTGTTTATTGGAGTAATTTTCTTTACCATTTTCGTAGCTCTGTCTTTTGCACAAGCATTTGGGTCAGTTTACGAGTGCGTTACCAGTCAATTTTAGCCCAAATTTGATACCCAGTAGCGAGAGGGTATTTGGACACTTTATATCAAAAAGCCGGAAATGTCATTGATGTACTAAGGCTGAGCTGTGTTTATAAAGGATTCCAGAAAACCCAGTTAACTATAGCCGTGAAGTCTGAGACAACTTCCGTGCAATAGATTCAAAATAACAAGTGTGAACCCTCCGAGTCTTTCTGCTATAAGGCTGTTTCATTGGAGTAATTTTCTTTAATTTTCGTAGCCTCTGTCATGGCTGCTGAAAGCCCAGCTGCGATGGCAGGTGCCCCCCCCTGTTTGTGATGGCATGTCTGTATGGACAAACTGTACATAACTTTCAGTCCTGCAGTCCAATCTGCCACTGTGCACCCTGTCCCTCCTGTGATGGCCCCCCCTCCCACTCATTGTTGTGTCACCACAAACTACCGTACAACATGATGGCTGACACAAATATTTGTGATGGATGTTGCACAATACCCTGTCTCCTTGTGTGTACCCTATGCAATGTGTCTGAGCACACAGCCTGGGTGAGTTCTGAGAACAGGCTGCACATGCACTTGGCACACATCTCCCTGATGTGAACGGTATGATAGTTAATTGCCACGATTAGTGGGGACCAATCACAGGGAGATATCACATATATATATAGAGAATACGCTCCAGAAATACATGGCGGCCTCCCTGGATGAAGGTCTAGACCACCTCCACCTTCTGATCAATACAGACCGGGTGTGCGATGGATAATGCTGGGTCTCACCGCACAAACGAATGCAAAGCTAGGGACGATGCAAAGAACAGGATGCCCTAACGCATCACTGACCTGTAGCATGTATCCCTCCATATGAAAGGGTACGATATGTTCTCTCTGTCCAAGGTTCCTGGTTCATCCCCAGGCTGTCGACGGAACATTTCACGCTAATCATTAACTCACGTCGTATATACATGTGCCTGATCAGCAGCAGACAATGCTCACCTGAAATGCTGCTACTGTGGTAGTTGACATGGTAGGCAGCAGGCAGATGATCAGTGTCCCACATGACAAAGCGAAGATGTTATGACAACGGTGTTCAATGATAACAGCCCTGTGCAGGTGCAGCAGGAAGAGTAGCTGTCCAAGGCCGGAAAAAACATATCCTAACCTGTGAAATGA
>CM066032.1:1841569303-1841631803 GCA_033557465.1 Ichthyophis bannanicus
GCTGTGAGGTGGCCGCCGACGCAGGAAGAGGTACTTGTACTGGGACACAAATCAGAAGGGCAGTCCCACATCAGAGTAGTGGTGAGGGTCAGGGAAAATTGTGGTCTGTAGAGCTAGGCATCTCCAGACGGTACCTCTGCCAGCGGAGTCTGCACGTCATAGGGACCCCGGGACACGTGCCAGATGGTAGTGACGAGAGTGCCAATGTCCCTGGAAACTGTGTTGGTCGGCTGAACATGGTAACTGGTGAACATAATGGCCAGAATATCTGGCGAGGAACCCTCACAGCGATGGGAGCACAGGTGGAAACACTGACCTATGCCCTGGATACACCCCTGGAGGACAGCTGGGAAATACGTATGCAGCATGACCGTCTACATTGGGGAATCCCTCTGTGTCAGGCCCTCATATGGAAACATAACTGTTGACGGGGGGGAGGAGCCCCATGGTACAAGCTGGGGATACATGGATTACCGCATGTCCACATCCGTTATGTCATAATATGTTGGAACGTACACCTACCATCGCACAGACATACAAACCTGCTATCAAATCCACCCAGTGCGGCCCCTGGGTATGACTGATAGCCACGCAGTGGGAGGCAGGCCAGGTGGATGATGAGCTGGGTAATTGCTATCAATTTGAGCCGTACCTACATGAATGTGTGCCCTGAGCAATGACCCTGGAGTCCATGTGTGGGAGATGGAAGGTCAACCTGCAGAGAACAGGTGATCCATACGGCGTTGGCTATGGTATGGTATGTTCTGGGTCACGGATATGGTTATGGTTATGGGTATGGTTTGTAAAAAGGGATCGAGGGGTTATCCGGGAACACACAGACCGTTGAGCCTGATGTCAGTACCGTGACAAATGGTAGATACCATCATAATGAATATATGTACTCAGCAGGTAGATAGTCACAACCTGATGGGGGACAGCCAACGCGGCTTTAGACCAGGAGGATCCTGTCCCACTAATCAGTTATGTTATAATGAGGGTGTGAAGAGGCAGGTGGACAAAGGTGAGTCGGTTGATGCTGTGTATCTGGGACTGGCAGGGACCCTCTGACAAGGTCCCGCAAGAGAGACCGATTGCAAAGCTGAAGATTCCTGGGATGGGAGGCAGTGTACTATTGTGTATCGTGAACAGGTTGGAAGATATGAAGCTGAGAGTGGTGCTAAATGGCCAGGTTCCCCAATGGGGAAAGGTGAATAGTGGTGTACCACCGGGATCTGTGCTGGGTCTGCTGCTTCCTCAGATATTCCTAAATGGCTGGAAGGTGGTGTGACAGGTGAAGTTATCAGATATGCACATGACACACAACAATGTCAGGTTGCTGAAACCCACAGGGATTGCGGATACATGCAAGAGGACCCTGATAAACTGGGGGACTGTGCATCCGAATGGCAGATGAGGGATAATGTGGTGAGGTGCAGGGATATGCACCTAGGGAGGCCCAACCCAAACTATGGTGTCATGATGCTGGGTTCAACATTTGGCGCCACCACCCAGGGAGATGTTGTAGGCGTCATTGCAGATACCATATTCATACCCTTGGCCCATAGTGCAGCGGCGGCCCAATTATCATAAAGGGCGATAGGTATGATCTGGACAGAAATGTCAGTTATAACAACATATGTTAACATGCCTCTATAGCGTTCCATGGTGATGACACACCCTGTATATTGTGTGCAATACTGGTCACCGTAAAATGAATTGGGATCTAGCAAATACAGAGGTGGGTCAGATAAGGGCCACCAAAATGGCAAAGGGGATGGGAGTCCACTCCTATGAGGTGAGGCTAAAAAGGTTGGTGCTCTATAACCTGGGAGAGAGACCGCTGAGGGGAGAAGTGATAGAGGTCTATATATCCATGGACGGTGTGGAATGGGTAGACATAGATGACCTGATCACCTTATCAGAATATCTAGAGGCTGGGGGACATGCACTGGAGCGACAGGGTAAACTATTTACAACTGATAACAGGATGTCGTCTTACACAAAAACGTGTACTCAAACGCTGGGTTATTCTGACTGAGGATGTAGTAAAGGCTGTTAGTGGAGCTGTGTTTAGAACATGTTTGGACAGGTACCTGTGGTAAGGTCCATAAACCATCATTAGGAAGGTACCCTGGATATCACTGCTTGATCAAAGACAAGCATTGTGGGACCACTGTCCCTTGGGTAAAACTGCTAGGTACATATGACCTAGATTGGCCACTGTTGGAAACAGCATACTGTGCTTGATGGACCCTGGTGTGACCATGTATGGCATATCTCATGTTCCTATGTTCCTATGTTTGTTTTCCGATGCTTGGTATGGATAACCTTGCCACAGCCTGCACATCAAAAGCCATGCTGTGTACAGACAGGTCCTGCACACATCTCTGGAGATTCCATGACATGTCCAACTGTTGACAACCCCTGCCCCGTGTCACCGCACATCTAACACTGACAGCAGGTATCCTGTTGTGTGTGCTACCAGGCATATCTGTGTTGGTGGACGTCACCCCACATAGCAATATCCTGTTGCCGTCACACCTGAGGAGGCATAACTGATCAGTGTGAGCAGCTGTGTCTGTCATAGATGGGCTACAGCCCCCACATACCCCTGCGCAACATATTAGTATATACCCCTGACAGCCTGGGATGAATCACACCCAGGCATCTGTCTGACAGCGGCCACATGTTAACAGACAGGGGATGCATACATGCATTGACCTAGCAATAGTCTTCCGCATCGCACACATGCAGCTGACACACACGCATATGAATGGCATTTGCCACATTGTCCGGGGGAACTGGGACAGACCCACCATGCCCTATGAAGCCCTGCACCTGTTGTGGCCCACGGCCCCTTGTCACACCATGCTAGAGATGTTGTTGCCCGCCAGAATATGATAGCCCTACAGCAGACAAGGCCTGTCCAGACACCCAGATACCTGGCACCCACCAGATGTCCAGGTCAGGGACAATGTAGAGTTGGCCCGGGTGAGGGACATGTCCCACCGGGCCCCCTGATTGTGCACATATACGATGTCGTGCATGACATATCAATGTGTGCAATAACATGTCCCCCTCGTGGGGACATGACAATATGCCCCCACATTGCACAGCTGGGTCGGTCACCTACATGGACACACTGGTCATGTGCTGTCCTCTGTTGTGTATAGCGTTGGACCATACCCCGCATGTGCACACCCATCTGCAGGTCACGGCACTCCCCCCCCCATGCAGTGTTGTGACGCACCACACCCCATGGGGCAGCACCTGCTATGTGCATAACCAGCATTACATTGCCTGTATGTGTGTGGGGCAGACAGCCCCTGCAGATCCATCTCTTGTCCAATCCTATCGGAACATGCCCGCCGCTTGTCTTGCCCAGGTAGTACGCACTGGTACCATGTCCCTCCCCACAAACAACATGTCCCTGCCATCACACAACATGGCCCGTACCCTCTCCTAACATCATTGCCAGACGGATGCTGCAGCTGTGCACATACGCCAGTGAGGGTCTGTTGTACCAATGCACACATCGCCCCCCTGTGACCTGAGCCCCCTCCAACATGGACCTGTCAAAGGTCTGTGTTCCTGCTGCACTGTGGCCCCACCCTGTCCCCTGGACCCCCACCCTTTCGGGGACACCTGTGATGGTGTGCATTTGTTGTCCCTGTCCCTGTATCAGCCATCAGCTCCCATGTCCTTTAAACATGTGTTCAGGCCCCTGGATGCACAACCGTAGCAGACCATGCATTACCTGTGTGATACAGCACAGCCACAATGGTCACCTGCATCAGAACCTCTCTGAGTGTGGACAGTGTGCGGTGTGTGGGGTCGCCCCACACTAGTGGGGCACACGCTGCCACATTGCCACACACCTTTGTCTACAGGGGTAAGCCACACCACAGTACTAGCCCTGGTGATGCTGTGCAACCTGTCCACTGTGTTGATGTAGTTCCAGACCACGGACTATCTCTCATACAACGCTCTGTCTCACACACAGGCCTGCGTGAGGCGTTGATGGACATCAGAGCATCCATTGATGTCGTATGCAACAAGCTGGACCAGTCGACCGCACAGATACAGGGCCTCACAGAGGTGGTGAGAGCTATACCTTTCGAACGCATGTGTGTAGCCCTGGAGGGGATGCTGGCGGCAAGACAGCAGGGGGTACATGCACCGGCACCAGCAGCAGCACCGGCACCAGCAGCAGCACCAGCACCAGCACCAGCACCGGCACCGGCTCCTCGGCCACGAGTGCCTCCATCTTCACAGGGGGAGGGTGTTGCACTGCAGAGGGTGGGGGGGATGGGTCAGGCCAGGCGTGGTCGGCCGTGCCGTCGAAAGTAACCTTAGCCAAATAAAACTGTAGCAAACAGTGTGTGCCAGGTCTGTAGCATATTTGTGCACCTGTGGTCCCGTATGTATTGTGCACATGCATGGTTGGTCCATGACCATTTACCCTTTACCCTTAGCACGTTGCCAATGTGTGGCTTGGCTTGCCAGTGACACCTGCAGCACTGGCACAACAGGATGGCTGTGACCCTCACAGGGTGTGTCAGCTGCCCAGGGCCAGGAGCTGGGTGCTGCTCACACACACCCATGGTCAGGGAGGGTGCATATTCCCAGACCTCACGCGTACTGATGTGTTCCATAGTAATGTTGTCCCCTACCTACACTCGCCACTGTGTGCAGCTGCCTGACATTCGCCCCTGCTTGCAAAGCACATTGCACGCCATGGCACACCCCTCGGGCATGTGGGTGGTAACGGCTGTCAGACGGCTGCCTAGGGTGAGAGCTTACACAATCTTGACGATGCATATATACATATGATTCTTGCAAGGTATTGTGGGTATTGTAGTTCATTCACTCCCAAACACAGCTGATGACAATAATTTGAGTTGTGAAACCATGTGGTAAGATCAATAACATACTTCTTTTATTGATGGGGTTTAATTCACCCAGCACATGTATGCTTGATAGCACTATAAATGAGGTTACTTGCTTGCAGTGTTTAAAATGGATAACAAAAGGTCACAAAGTAAACCAGAAACAACCTTCAGCATGTCAGGCAATTAGCTAATGTTTTATTAGCAAATAATTAACAAATACAAAGGCACAAAGTAAAGAATAAACTTTGCTGGTTAGGTTAACCTCTGCTTATTTTCCACGCCGATCTCAGCAGTGATTCTCCCTTGCTCACACACACAATCAAGTGCAGCCCTCATTACTATCAATGGACCAGCTGAAAGCCTTTAGCTGGCTGGCTGCTACTGTGTGAGCCCAAATCCTGCTTTAAGAGCTGTTTGCAGTGGAAATAAAGAACAAAGTTAGGTTTCTTTGTGATGGCTGATGTGTTTGCTCAGAGAAAGCTAGCAATAGCATCTAGATAGAGAACAGTCCATATAAACTGTACTTTCATCTGCTGTATCAATCAGCATAGGGTCATTATCATACGTTGGCACAGACGAGTCTTTCATTAAGGCACTATCATGAGAATGCTTATTCCCTTGCTGCCATTCTCTATTATAGATAGGGTCTGGATCAGTGTTCATACCTGAGCCTCTCCTGCTATCATTATTCCTCTCTGTATAGCCTGGCCAATATGTAACCCAATTCTGATGTCCAGCCTTCCAATCTTGATCCCTGGACACTGGATCTCCTCTCACATACCTTCTGGCCTTGGTCTGAACGTCCCTTCCACATGCAGTCTTCTCTCTTACAGGTAGCCACTGGTGATTCCTATCTCTGCCACTCCATTCCTCTGGCTGAATCCAGTCCAATGGACTCTGCTGGCTTTTGGACTACCTCCCAGTATGAGTACTGCCTTGGAATCTCCCAGACCTTCCAATGGCCTTTCTTCTCTTCCATCCAGAGAGTTTCCTTCTCTCTCTATCTGCTTGGCTTGGCTTCTGTTTCACCAGGTGATACTGGTGCTTGAGCTTGTAGCCGTTGCTGTCTCTGTCTCTGTATCTCTTCCTCCCTCTGTAGCAGTTGCTGAAGCTGTTCTTGAAACTGTTATCTGAAGAATAAGCTCTATTCTTATCCTGTTCTAATGTGTGCTGCTCCCTAACACAGCGCAGCTGTCTTGAATCAGGCCCTGCCCTTTGAGATGAGTGCTTAGGGATTACCTCATAGCTCTCTTGTTTGCACACACATTTCCTCACGTCAGCCCCTCTCATGGCTGCTGGAAACCTGGTGCAATCTGGGACTGGTAGTCTTTTATGTGACAACTCTGTTTTCTTGCTTCTACCAGAACTGACAGGTTGCTTGTTCAGGGTCACATCATATTTTCTATAGCTCCTACCTGAGCTATGATAAGCTTCCTTATCATAAGGCAGACAGGGGTGTCATGTGTCAGGTGGTCCAGGCAGTCAGCAACACATGGGGCTACATAGCACACATCCATGTGTCAGTGTAATTTGGGTGGACCCCCACCAGGCGGCATCCCATGGCCCCACCCAGTACCCACAGCCCCACACATATATGGCCCCTCTGACTGCATGTGCGCGCACGACACGTATGACACCCATGTCCGCCCCACCTGGCCCTGCAGGTCGCAATACATATCCCATGCTTGCATACATGTTGAATGTAGGAATGACACGTGACCATTGGGTTACGAAAGTATGTAAACTTTATTTGGTCCAACATTAACAATGGCCAACATGCCCAAACCCACAACACACACTCAGGGGGGTGAACACAGCCCAGCACAGGGCACATGGGGGCATCACAGGTGCCATCGCTGGTACCTGTGATGCTCTTCGGCAGGTGGTAACCGGGATGCCAAATGCACCACATCAGTTGCCACCTGCCGAACAGCCACAGTCAGAGACTGCACCGCATATAACACGACATGGGTGTCATGTCGTGCATCAGCCAGGGCCACTAACACCTCGTCCATGCACCTGCCAGCACACAGACACACAGTGGCTGCAGTCTGTGTGCTGGCATGTGCATGTGGTGTGACAGTGGCCCTGGGTGGTGCACGCTCATGCTACCACCCATGCCGTGCAGATGCCTGCAGTGTCTGGCTGCTGCCCCCTCGGCCCTGTGCTGGGCTGTGTTCGCCACCATCCCCCTCCCGCCCCTCCCCCCTCCCTGTGCACCCTCCCCCCACCCTCCCTGGCCTGTCCATGCCCCTCCCTCCCCCCACCCTGCCTCCACCCAGACCCCCTGTTCCCCCCTCCCCTGCACCCACTATCAGGACATCATCGTCCTCCTCCTCCTCCTCCTCATCCCCCTGGTCATGGGTGGGTGGGGTGACGTCCTCCTCCTCCCCCTCCTCCTCCCCCACATCTGTCACATGGAGTGGCTCCGCCTCCATGGCCACCTCCTCCTCTTCCTCCGTCGGCCCCTCCTGTTCCTCCGCGTCTGGCTCCTCCTGCCTCGCGTGCCGGCTGGTGGGTCTGTGCAGGCAATAGCTGGAGGTGTGTGGCGCCCCATCGCTGGTATCACTGTCTGTGAAGGATGACAGACATCAGGGCACATCCATGTGTGTCACATACAACATTTACAGATACAGGTGAGACACAGGCTGGTGGTCCCATGGCCGACCTGACCTGCAACCTAGCCCTGGCAATACTGACCATCATGGTGCTGTTGTCGCTCCCTCCTGCACCTCTCCAGGAACTCCGGGTGGTAATGCCGCAGCTCCCGCGCTTTTTTCCTCAGGTCCTCCACCTGTGGATATATAAACGTTGTCTGTGGTCAGCACCTAACACCTGTCACTGGAGCAGACAACCAGATTACATTGCCCTGTGTGTGACGCATGTACCTGCAGCACCACCCCTGCTGTTTGTGGCATATACAGCTGCGTGACACAACCCCGGAAGCCCTTGCCTTGGACATGTGGGTGTAGGTTTGCACAGCTGTGTCACAGCAGTATCAGACGAGCCTAGCTGGCACACACATGCAGTGTCACATAGGGCAGCTCTCAGCAGCATCACATGTTGACTGCATGCTGACCCACCCATATCACCACAGCCACACATGACATTGGTGGAATGGTGTTTGGCACAATGATGGACAGAGGGAGAGGAGCGACGGGGGCAACCGGTGGGGCGTGACAGACACACAGTGGATGAGGGGGGGAAATATCACCTAGGGGAGATGATCTACCTTGCCAGACACATCCCAGCTGTGCATTGACAGCAGCTGTCCATGGTGGGTGTGTCTGTGGTCCCATGCTTCACGTGGGACATAGTCACCATTGGTGGCGCCCCCTGGGCACCATTGGCAGGGTATGCACCCCATAATGTGTGTGCCCTGTGTGGCAGCTCACCCACACATTAGGGATCTGTGACATTCCCTATGGGAGTTGGCTCAGGGATGTGTATGTTTGTGATTGGTGTTTCACAGCATCCCTATCACACAGAGCATCCCTATGTGGGCCCCCAGCTGAGCAGTACTGGCCCTTGTTGGTCATCTGCAGTCTCCATGTCGCTGCTCGTGTGTTGACATGCACACAGACAGACTAGGATGGGGCCCATGATGCGTCCATGTGACCCACCTGCTGGTGCATTTCAGGGTCTAGGTGGTGATTTACTTGCAGGTCCCATGTTCCAATGTGCACAATGCAGGGATGTCACAGCTGCAGCTGGTGTGTTGTTGTCAGTCTGCGAAGCTGTCATGCTCGTGTGACCACAATGAGATGTGCGAGGGGCTGTGCCAGCTCCCAGGGTATCTCTGCAACCACATACATCGTAGCATGGACCTGGTGTGTGGGAGGGGAAGCAGGCCTACCCCCTGCAGTGGCTTTTTCCAGATGTCCATCACGTCCAGGTGTGGTTATACACATGTGCCCTGCCACACAGCTCGGCAGCTTTCACAGCCATGCACCATGTGCATACTGTGTGTGCTGTGTCTGGACCCAGGGTGTGAGCTGTGTGTTGAGCCGCCCCACCCCTACCAATATAGGGGATACTCTGTGGACTGACGGACTGAGGGGTGGCTGTGCACATGGTTGCCGTCATCCATGTGCTCGGGTGGGGGGGTTAGTGTGGCCTGTGGGGGAATGGTAATAAATGTTTAAGGTCGTGACATATGTCCACCTATCGCAGGGATAGACCTGGCCAGTCCTGTGGGGTCCCAGATGTGTCTGTTCCCTCCGGTTGACTCAGGTGTGCACAGATAGGGGCTGTGGAACACACCGTCCATTTCTTGGGGTGCTAACACGTGTATCCCTCCTGACCTCTCTCACACATATCCCCTGGGGTCTGATGGGGTCTGCTTCTGGGAAATGTTCTGATGTTATGTTGTGGGTGGAGGGGTTGTTCGGGGGTGTCTCCTGGGCTGCCTCATGTGCTGGGCATGTTCCAGGCGTCCTATGGTCTGTCCCACAACACATGCATGGGTGGACATGGGCCTCATGGGATAGACTACAGATGTTTCCGTGGATGGGCAAGGGGGGGGGGGGAGAACTCATCAGGTACCCTGGGGTCCTGTGGGTGGAGTCGCTGGTGGACCATATACGTCTGGGTGTCTCCCACATGTGATGTTTTGTGTGTCGCTGCCAGTTATATCATCTTAAGCTGGGGGTGTGCCATGTTGGGCATCTGACTGCTAGCATCCATTCGTGCTGCACAGAGGGGGTTTGTGGGTGGTCCTTCAGTTGCGCACGCATCGTTTCTGGGACCACCTGGCCAGGACTGGCCTGTCAGCATCCACGCTCGGGATGTTTGCATGGGGATTGTGCTTGACAGTGGGAGACACATACAGGGGGTGGATCACACCTCATCCTATGACAGGTGGTCCATTGCTGGTGCAGCAATGCAGCCACAGGTCCGTGCCACAATGGCAATGGCAGGGACCCTAACTATGCCCCGTCACCATTCCAATGCGACACTGTAAGCATGATTTTCGTTTGCCACAGGCATGCCTGACATGGCCTACCTGGACCTCACACTTGTCATGTGTGAGGTGCGCATCTAGGTGTCAGCGATGTTGGCAGACCCACATCCATGCCATCCACAGGGAACAGGGTTCTGGACAGTATCCTGGGTGACAGCAGGGATGCATGGCACAAACTGCGAGCTAGGCATCATTGTTCATGGGCACCTACCAAGCTGTTTCACGGCATGTCCTCTGTGTCATGCTGTCCTCAGCATACCTGCGTACCCCACACTGGTACGATTAGGGTGCCTTTTCTCTGGGGACGCAGGTGATGTCAACGCAGCATAGCTGTTATATAGCTGTACGGCATGTGGGGGGTTGTTGGGGGGTGTATCCCATCCTGTTCATGGGGATAACCTGCACGTTTGGGTTTCCTGTAGGTGTAGCATCCTCCCATGAGGTCTGTGTATGGTGGGGTTGTCTACCTCATGTGTCCGGTGTTGTACATCAGTTGTGACTGCACGTGATTGGACCCTGCCCACAGGATATGGCAGCCCCTGGTGGGACATGTCATCGCCCAACAACAGTTGTGTGTTGGGACATGCAGGCACCCCCTTGCAATTGACAGTACTATCCTCTGAGTGGTCACATTCACTGGTCAACACAGCGGGTTGGACGTGTATTGTCCCTGGGGGATGTGGCAGACTGCGGTACTAGGACAGAGGCGCATACTACCAGGTGTGACCCTGCACCAATGGGTACCACATGCCAAACACATGCACTGATGGTCCATATGCCCATGCTGTGTCCATCATCTTTGTGGCCTGTAGTCACACCATGTGTGTGGTATGGGGTGGTTACAGATACCCTGTTGGGGCAGGGCTAGCTGCACTAGCATGTTTTGTGGCCAGCACCCTGTGCGCTGGTGACACTTGCTCTGCGTGTGTCTATTTAACTGTCACAGCCCATGCCACTCAGCATGGCACATGGGGTTTAGACACATCTGCTGACCCCATACCTTGCTGTGGGCACTGAGTCGCTTTTCATGGCCAGTGATACCACCAGGGATGTTTGTGCAGTGTGCGCTCCTCAGTCCCACCACCAGGGAAACCCCATGTGCTAGGGTTCGGGACCCCTTTAGAACCAGCACACTGTATGTTGTGTCAGATGTGATACACAGGGAACATGGGGCTGCACAGGGGACATTGCTCCCCACCCAGCCATGTTTGTGTGGTGGTGGCCACTGTGCCTGGCTGCCTGCTTCAGCCTACCACCCCTGTGTGCCAACCCACTGTACAATCATCGTGACATCGCACATGAGGGCCCTCGGCAGTCAGCACACTGGGCATGGCTGACAGTGACTGGGGAGGGATCAGCACCCCCCACGTCAGTCCCCTGACACAGGGCGTGGCTTCCATGCTGGTGTTGTGGCTTTGGACTGGGCACAGATATTGTGAGGACATGGGTGTGTCATTGCCAAGGACCCCCTTGTCTTGTGCTTCGGTGAGGTCCACACAACCACTGGTGAGGGTCTTTCACATACACCAGTATCAACGGTTCTGGCGGCATCAGCAGGCACAGACACAGGGATGGCTATAACGTCGGGTGTAGTGCACATACAGGGACACAGAGATGGGGAGTCGGACTAACCTAATGATCTGGGGTGCAGCATTTTGGGCTGACATCAGGGAAGGTGACAGGTGCTGTGTGATCCCCCCCTGTGCTTACCAGATGTCTGGTGGGGAGCTGTGGCATGCTGGCCTCAACAGGCCATCAGGTACCATCATGTGTCAGCTCATTCCTGCTTGTTCCAGATGTGTAGCTGTACCCAGTACAACCTACATGCCTAGCTGTGTGTGTTGCCATGTGTGCAGTCACACCTATGTGCATTGTGCAGGTCTCCCATAGCGCACATATCTGTTTCCCTTTGGCACCCTTGAGAGACATGGCATTGCCATGTCCATGTGTTGTGGCCACTGATGGTGTCCATGCTCAGCCCTGTCACCCTGTGGGTGTTACATCAAACACATTTGGGGTCACACTATGTACACATGCCATGCACTCCACGACCAATGGCAACAGTATTTACCAGCACACATGGGTGTTTGAAGACACATGAGACATTGGGTGGGTTCCCCTATGCACCTTGGCAGGGGACACGTCCATGACACATGCCTTTGTACATAGCCAGAGATGTCACTTGCCATACCACTACAGGATCAGTGTATCCTGTATGTCATGGGGATGTTGATAGCTACGTCAGTCCAACCTTGGCAAATGTTGGACATAGCATACTGGTCATGGTGGACAGGCATCTGTCCCAAACAGGCGTATCGGGTGTTCTTATGTTCCTCTAACCTGTGTCGTGTATGTGTCTGGGAGGTGTCACTGCACACACTATGGGCTATTCGCACCTCTGGTCATGTGTGCCTCTTAGGCTATCTGGGCCAATCTGACTGTGTGCTTGCAACCTTTCAAGGGCATCTGTGAGATACCTATGCACACAGGGGCGGTATGCCTGTGGGCTGTGGGTAGGAGCGACCTGAATCAACATACATAGCTGTGGACAGGTTGCCATTGCAGAGGTTGTGACCTGGTTCTTGGAGATACTGTGTGTGGGTATTTGCTCACGCGCATCCAGATCTGCATCCTACATATCATCTCCATACATCTACAGTGTTTGTCCTGGGCTATGTGGCCCCTGGACTGCGGATGCCGTGCAGCCAGACCACTATACCTTATTGCACACATTTGCCTGACATACCCTCCGTCACGATCAGCTCCCCCGCCACCAGGGTCTTGTGTGTGCCAGGGCACATCATCATCAGGATACAGCATTGCAACATGTTGACACCCTGCCCACACAACGCATGTATCATGTGTGCCTGAGATACGGGTGATTGGCTCATCTGCTGTGTCACACTGCACCATATCACCTGGGTGACAGAGCCCACTTTGGTTGGCCTCTCTGGCCCCCTTGAGGTAGGGGGATGCTTCCAACTACATTAGTACACACAGCCATATCTCCAGGGTGACACAGAGCCCACTTTGGATGGTCTCTCTGCACTCCTGGAGGTAGGGGGATGCTTCCAACTACATTAGTACACACAGCCATATCTCCAGGGTGACACAGAGCCCACTTTGGATGGTCTCTCTGCACTCCTGGAGGTAGGGGGATGCTTCCAACTACATTAGTACACACAGCCATATCTCCAGGATGACACAGAGCCCACTTTGGATGGTCTCTCTGCACTCCTGGAGGTAGGGGGATGCTTCCAACTACATTAGTACACACAGCCATATCTCCAGGGTGACACAGAGCCCACTTTGGATGGCCTCTCTGCACTCCTGGAGGTAGGGGGATGCTTCCAACTACATTAGTACACACAGCCATATCTCCAGGGTGACACAGAGCCCACTTTGGATGGCCTCTGGCCCCCTGTAGGTAGGGGGATGCTTCCAACTACATTAGTACACACAGCCATATCTCCAGGGTGACACAGAGCCCACTTTGGATGGCCTCTCTGCACTCCTGGAGGTAGGGGGATGCTTCCAACTACATTAGTACACACAGCCATATCTCCAGGGTGACACAGAGCCCACTTTGGATGGCCTCTCTGGCCCCCTGTAGGTAGGGGGATGCTTCCAACTACATTAGTACACACAGCCATATCTCCAGGGTGACACAGAGCCCACTTTGGATGGTCTCTCTGCACTCCTGGAGGTAGGGGGATGCTTCCAACTACATTAGTACACACAGCCATATCTCCAGGGTGACACAGAGCCCACTTTGGATGGCCTCTCTGCACTCCTGGAGGTAGGGGGATGCTTCCAACTACATTAGTACACACAGCCATATCTCCAGGGTGACACAGAGCCCACTTTGAATGTTCTCACTGGCCCCCTGGAGGTAGGGGGATGCTTCCAACTACATCAGTACACACAGCCATATCTCCAGGGTGACACAGAGCCCACTTTGGATGGCCTCTCTGGCCCCTGGAGGTAGGGGGATGCTTCCAACTACATTAGTACACACAGCCATATCTCCAGGGTGACACAGAGCCCACTTTGGATGGTCTCTCTGCACTCCTGGAGGTAGGGGGATGCTTCCAACTACATTAGTACACACAGCCATATCTCCAGGGTGACACAGAGCCCACTTTGGATGTTCTCTCTGCACTCCTGGAGGTAGGGGGATGCTTCCAACTACATTAGTACACACAGCCATATCTCCAGGGTGACACAGAGCCCACTTTGGATGGTCTCTCTGCACTCCTTGAGGTAGGGGGATGCTTCCAACTACATTAGTACACACAGCCATATCTCCAGGGTGACACAGAGCCCACTTTGGATGGCCTCTCTGCACTCCTGGAGGTAGGGGGATGCTTCCAACTACATTAGTACACACAGCCATATCTCCAGGGTGACACAGAGCCCACTTTGGATGGTCTCTCTGCACTCCTGGAGGTAGGGGGATGCTTCCAACTACATTAGTACACACAGCCATATCTCCAGGGTGACACAGAGCCCACTTTGGATGGTCTCTCTGCACTCCTGGAGGTAGGGGGATGCTTCCAACTACATTAGTACACACAGCCATATCTCCAGGATGACACAGAGCCCACTTTGGATGGTCTCTCTGCACTCCTGGAGGTAGGGGGATGCTTCCAACTACATTAGTACACACAGCCATATCTCCAGGGTGACACAGAGCCCACTTTGGATGGCCTCTCTGCACTCCTGGAGGTAGGGGGATGCTTCCAACTACATTAGTACACACAGCCATATCTCCAGGGTGACACAGAGCCCACTTTGGATGGCCTCTCTGCACTCCTGGAGGTAGGGGGATGCTTCCATCTACATTAGTACACACAGCCATATCTCCAGGGTGACACAGAGCCCACTTTGAATGTTCTCACTGGCCACCTGGAGGTAGGGGGATGCTTCCAACTACATCAGTACACACAGCCATATCTCCAGGGTGACACAGAGCCCACTTTGGATGGCCTCTCTGGCCCCCTGGAGGTAGGGGGATGCTTCCAACTACATCAGTACACACAGCCATATCTCCAGGGTGACACAGAGCCCACTTTGGATGGTCTCTCTGGCCCCCTGGAGGTAGGGGGATGCTTCCAACTACATTAGTACACACAGCCATATCTCCAGGGTGACACAGAGCCCACTTTGGATGGTCTCTCTGCACTCCTGGAGGTAGGGGGATGCTTCCAACTACATTAGTACACACAGCCATATCTCCAGGGTGACACAGAGCCCACTTTGAATGTTCTCACTGGCCCCCTGGAGGTAGGGGGATGCTTCCAACTACATTAGTACACACAGCCATATCCCCAGTGGGTGTGGGGACCGCTTTGTGTGGCCCTGTAGACTCCTGGAGATGGTGATGGTGATCCCCAGAACGTTCTGACACACACACATATCCACAGAGTGACTGAGTGCACACTTTGAGGGGCTCTCTGGACCCCTGAGGATAGGGTGGATGTATTAAACAACATTGGCAGACAACCCCAGATCACCTGTATGTCTGAGGCCCCATGTGCTTAACATTGCACCACCCCTGATGGTTAACCCTATGTGTTACCCTGCTGATGCAGATACCGCCATCAACACAGGATGTTTGCATACGCTCCTTATGCAGATGCATGGCCTAGGTTTGTTACAGTCTGCTTTGCTGTATCAACACCAGCAGCTGTCATGACGCCAGGGGGCCATCATGCCCTCTTTGGCACAAACCGTCAACACCTGGCTACATGGCCACACAATCAGATGTGATACCACATGTATATGGCATGTGTTTCACCTGCTACACTAAACTTATACAGACTACTTACACACAACAGCATGGACAGCTGACATCAACCCTGTATGTGTGTATGTTTATTTTGACCTAGGTCCATTCACTTACCTCCCGTGGATGGTCTGCCTGCCTGTTAAAACACCTGGTCACCCTCTCCCAGGCCCTCAGGACCCTCCCCATGTTCTTTTTCCTGGAGGGCCCTGGGAACAGCCTGTGCTGCTTTTGGGCTATCAGGGAGCCCAGGTGGCACAGCTCTCTGTGGCTAAAAGCCGGCTTCCTGGTTCGGGACGCCATGTTTGTTTCTGGGCGTGGTGACGCGCGGACGCTCCCGGCGCAACTTCCGGAATTGCGCATGACGTATCGCGCACCTGCGTTTCGCATGGCTGCGCGTCAGATCTCTGCACGCCCGTGCGCTCCGCATGGCTGTGCGTCTGCAAATTGCAAATACTATCTACACGCACCATTCATATTGATTTGTAATGGTTGTGCTCAAAATATGTTTACTGTTCTGTGCCTAATTACATAGTTACTGGGGTGTCTCTAATGTCACTTTGACAAACAATTATTATTATGGTTTACCCTTGTCCACACAGTGTGGTATTGAACCTCTGGACACATAGCAACTGATTGCTGATGCATTGTCAGATGAGGTGTGCTATGTGTGTCACATAGCAGGTAGTGCTCAGACACTACTAGTTATGGGTGCAGACAAACCATCAGCATCAGGTGTCACTCAACCTGGTGATAGGGGGTTGTGTGTGCCAGTGCAATATGTTGTGTGGTGTATCTCCATGTCTGGACAGACATTTTGTGGTGGTTGCCATCGGGGTTGGGGGGAGATTCATATATGAGCATTGCACACGCAAAGTAGGTTGCATGTTGGACATTACAGGACTATGTGGGTCCCCATGTCACCACACTGCACATTATCCTTTGGTATGTGTGACGGCATACAGTCCTGGTTTTTGCAAAATAGCTCAATGGTTGATACATGGACTGCTTAACCAGCCGTCATGGGTTACATCTTCCAGTTGAGCTCAGGACTGCCTGTCTCAGGCATCACACATTCTCATACTTGAGTGCAACAGTAGCCATGGTTTTTTTCATGTACATCTGTGCTGCACCAGACATATATCTTCATACATTGCAACATTGTTACCTGCCCCAGACCGGTTTCCACATTACAGAGGTGCTGCTATTGGCAAGACCCTCACACTGCTACATACATCATGTGCAGTACACCATTCTCACCAATGGAACAGCGCACCCCTGGTGACCATTGCACACTGTCTGCATGCCTGCCTCTTTCACCAGACAGGCATCTGTTCTTAGCAATCGAGCTGTGGCCCACACCTAACCTTGATACCTGTGGAGCCAGAGGTTGCATGTTTCCATCCACAGTGTGGTTCTTGGTGAGTGCAGCCAGTGACAGGTCCCTGACTGTGAAATAGTGCTGGAATCTCTGTGATCCTCACAGTGCTGTCTGCATCATGTGCTCCTTACACAACCGTATAGGGTGGACTTGGGTTAATGCACTGTGATGGTTTCGGAATTGCCAGTACTACAGGACATTACACACATTCCAGGCTTGACAGTCCCCATGAACCTTCAAAATGTTTGCTATATGTTACAATGTCATCTTCAATGTATGTTATTTTTATGCAATGTAGGCGCTGTTCCATGTAAAACCATGTTCATTATATGTTAAGTGTACACCGCCTTTGATCTTTGGAAAAAGCAGTATAGAGGACATGCATAATTATATAGATTCAGACCTGCACTGCTGCTGACTGGCGGCGTATAGGGGCCAAGGACAATATATAAATCACTTTGCTTATACACACACACTTTGGATTTGAACCAACAACCTTTCACTTCAGAGGTATTGCAGTCACCAGGGGACTACAGCTCTGTGGCTGTGATGTGAGGTCTGTCTGGCTAGAATATAACCTCTGCAGACTTTGTGCTGCAGTTACCAGGGTGTAGTCGATCCAGTCGCACCCATGATGCACTGCACATGCAAGGCAGCAGTCTAGTGATGGTCCAGTGATAGGGTGTGCAACCCCACAGCACCTCGGCCTCGTGTTGGACATTGACCTTCTGTGTTTCTTGTGCAGAGTGGGTACTGACCATCCCAGTGTGTGTGTCTGTTGCTCACCCTGAGGGTGAGGTGAGACACACAGCACCTATCCTGGCTGAGATGGCCTATACATCATATCAATTTGTTTGCCAATGTCTGATAATTTGGCACATCTGACCATTTCTGTCTCCAAGACCCAGCTGGGCCTTGTGAGCTACAATGTTCCCGAAGGGGGCATATCCTGTGTGGGTGGCCTGCCCTTCATGATATATTTGCGGGGGGGGTGGGGGAGAGGAGGTTACAGGACCTATAGGCCGGGTATGTCTGACCACCAAACCTTCCCTGTGCAACACAGTTTCCCCAAACAAAACATATCCACATTCTACATCCCAGCTATGGTGCGTCCAGCTGTGGTACAGAAAACCTACAGGTTACTCACTGCTATTATGGACGCATCCATATTTCAGGGTGCAGCAGACAGACAGTAGGGCCTGAGAGCCTAAGCTCACCAACACCATCTGACATTTTCCAGCAGCAGGCACATTCTGTGCCCAGCTACTGACCCTGCACGGTGTTCTAGCCAGACACATGCAAACTGCAGACAGGCCACTGGCCAGTCCATGGTGCATGCTACCAGGGAGACTGTGTGCACCCATAACTGGGATGTCAGCACACCCACCGCACAATTACCTCAGTGATTGGGCCTCACATATACACAGCACCCATATATATCACATGAGAGAACTATTATATGGCACTATGTCGGGACCTAGCCATGCCATGGTCACTGATCGTTCAGGGGGAGAGTGACCTCCACACAAGGCATGCTATGGACACCATGTCTGTGGGGGTGATGCCAAGGCACAGCATGGTCATAGGCATGCACATTTGCCCTGTGTAGCTGCATCCTGCTCCAGCCACCCTGTTTGTTGTGTCCCCAGAGTACTTTGCTCCTCATTATGCACATTGGCAGGCCAATAATGGCAACGGTGCTATTAGTGTGGTCTGTGGGAGGTGTTGACAGCCACCACACACTGGATAGACAGACACACACTCCCCACACCTAGGACAACATTGAACAGATGTGGTGTTATTTGGGAGCCATGGCCAACATAACAGTGATGAGCACAGTGTGGGCATGGCAACGTTGGGATGTACTTTTGGAGTAATTTCCCAGGGTGCTACTCTCTGAAGGAGATCTGACCTGACACACATTGCACATACATCAGAGACGTTGGTTTGTGACAGCTCGCTGTTCTGCTTGTGCGTAGCATGAGCATTTTTATCGGTCAGTGATCATATATTGCTTTGGATATATGTGTGACATCTCCAAATGTGTAGTGTGGGATTGTTGATGTATGCACATGCTAGTTTTCTGAACGCCACACAGGGCCCTACATCCTGCCACTTCATCGGTCTTCCAATAATGGTGCCTGCAGGTGCAACTGTTTCTGCCCCTGTTGCCCACTGCTCTAGGGAGGTTTGCACAACTACAGTCAATGTGAATCAAACACTTGTTGGGCTTTCATGCTATCTGTGATTAATATGCCTGTGATACAGCTGCATACCATGGTGGTGTTCAACTCACCTGCATCACACACATCTTTCGTGCAGACATCAGACAACCTGATTGATGTGTGAGCCTCCATGGCTGCATATGGGGGACTCTGCTGTGGGTGAGGCATATGTTTATGTGGTGTGTGGTATTTATAGCAAACTATGGTATCGTGACCAACACTTATGTTCTCAGCACGGGAGTTCCATTCTTTACTTTAAGGTTTCGCGAATGGGTAAAACATTGGGACTGTGATGGCAGGTGCCCCAGCCGGGAATTGAACCTGGGGCCTTCTGTGCTTGGAGGCACTTGCTACATGTACTGCACCACCGTCTTAGCACAGCAACAGTACATTCCCAGGGGAGTCCATGGCTGTTTGTCACACAGGGCCTGTCTGTTGGATTGTACTGCAGCCACATGAGGGTGGCTAGGCCAGGATCTGCTGTGGGGCAGCAGCCTCTGCCCCCTCTGCCAGCAGTTGGCATCCGCCACCATGCTGACATGGGCCTATATTGGGTACAGCATCACAGCTGACTGACATGTGGCCCTCCAGTGATGCATTGTGTGGACTCTGCTGTAGGTGTTGTACATATTTGAGGGGTAAGTGATCCTTATGGTATAATAGAGGTCCTCTGAACATGCTGTTGTTATCTGCAAGACATGTTTTGATTTCCTCTCACATTTTACTGGTGGGTAAAATATGTGCACAGTGTTGCTGCTGGCCCCAGCTGGGAGTTGAACTGGTAATCTTTGGCTCCCCAGCACACTGGCTGTGTCCCCTGCACCACACTGCAGTCACAGAGTGAATGTGGACCCTGGAGATGGCATGCCTGTTTGTCATAGCGGGCCTTTCTGTTGTGGTCCGGTGCACCCACATGGCATTGGCTCAGCCTCCATCTTCTCTGGCCACCTGCCACTGGCCCCCTCAGATACCAGTAAAGTTCTCCCAACATGCTACAGGCCCTTCTGCTACTGGTGCTGGGGGCGCACAGTTTTAAACCATACAGTGTGCATGTAGGCAACTACCTCTACTGCACATTCCCCCCAACTCACACATGCTGTTGTGCAACATGTGCATGCCATAGGGGACCTGTCCATTGCTGTGGGGAAACCTGCTCTATCCTACATCAATGTGTGATCATTCAACATTTATGCCGCAGGGGCTGGTGACCCTTCCAACATTCATATATTTTGGCCCTGCCTTTCTTGGGTGTGTCTGATGATGTTTCACATTGTTGTGACCATTACCCAGGTTGGTCCTCTTTTGTGCTACAATCGAGAGGTTTGACAGCTCTGGCCAACACACCAGTCCTGGTGACACTACAGGCATGGATATGTTAGGCATAGACTGTTGGGGGTCACTCCCCAGGGCGGTACGCACTATCAGACACAAGACCTGCTGCACACAACACACACATCTGAATGATTGTTATGGTGGTGCTCAATGGGACACATGTACTGAGCATTTGAATCATTATGAACATATTTTCACATGGGACCTTGGATAGCTGTGTACCATGTACATAGGTGTGGGGTGGCATTGCTAAGGTACACATCTGCTACTTTTGGGGATTACAGGCAGGGCCCACTGTCCTGCCTCTCCAGGATGCATTGTCCAATGGGGCCTGTGGGTATGGGTGTGTCATGGCCTGTTGGTTGATGCCTTTCATATGGGTTACACACATCAGGTCATGGTGTGTCAGACACTGTTCTGGTTTTAGGATGTCCCTCATGGATATGCATGTGCTACATCTGCATAACATGGGGGTGGTGCATAGATATGCAGCACAATCATTAGTATTAGCCGCAGCATGGATGCTGAATGGTGTGTGGTCCTCCAGGTCTGCATTTCGGATACTCTGATCTGAGTGATGCCACGGTTAATGGTGTATGTGCTTTGGATGGGAAATGATAGCCGTATAGACAATGCCTATCTCCTCTGCATTACAGGTTTGTGCTTACCAGCACAGTTTAGTTGTTGGACAAAAATGTGGGTGGAATTGGCCATAGCCCCAGCTGAGCTTTGAACCTGTGACCTTGTGTTCTTGCATACACTATCTGTGTGCACTGCACCACCATGTAGCCACAGATTGGCTGGGTTCCCTGGGAGGTCCATGTCTGTACATCCATCACGGCCTGTCTGTAGCAGTGGACGGTGCCAGACTGCACATGGCTAAGCCACTGTCTTCTGTGGCTCACAGCCCCTGCCCCCTCCACCCTCTGTACTGTTCCACCAACATGCTGGCATGTCCTCATCTTAGCAAACGCATATGGCCTGGTTAGTTTGAGCCACTCCAGGACTGCATTTGGGGAACTCGGCTGTGGGTGATGCCCATTGTTCAGGTGCATGTGCACTGGAGGGTAAAATATGGGTGTTTGCAACATGTTTATGCTCTCTGCAATAATGGGGTGTCTTTACTATCTCTGTTTGGTGATGGTTAAAATATTGGGACTGGGCTGGCATGAGCCCCAGCTGGGATTTGAACCTGTGACCCTCCTGTTTTGGAGGTGCTGGCTCTGTCTGCTGCACCACACTGTGGCCGCAGAGGCAGTGCAGTACCTGGTGATAGGACACCTGTCAGGATGGGGACGCACAGCTTGCTCTTCAGTCTTTTACTGTGGCCTCATTCACCTTGTCTGGTGACAAACATGCAGCTAAACCCCAGAAATAGACACATACACCGGGGCTTTACTTTTAAGCTGGGCAACAGTGATATTGGTGGGCAACCATTTGGAAGACACCCAGGACAGCCACAGGGCTGGGAATTATTTTTGGGGGAGTCTCAGCTCCATGGCCCTTCCTAAATTCATATCTTTTTTTCTGGGACTGTCCTGGGTGTGATTTTTATATTTGCCCATTACTGTAACTGTTCACAAGCTGCATTAGGTAATAGTGTAAATACAATGTAGATAGTTTCCCCAGTTGTTTCCATGTTGATTTCCCTGTTTATTGTAAAGTTTACAACTCAGAATGCCTGTGTTGTATAGTTGACGTTGAATGTAAACCGCACTGATCTGAAAAGCGCGGTATAGAAGAACTGTTAAATAAATAAATAAATAAATAAATTACTATTTTTATTATTGATTTTCTGGTCATTGTCTATTTTTACTTTCACCTTTCTGCTGTGCACATGTATCACACTGCTTACGTTTTGCAGGTTTCCCCGGTTTTGCTGTACATTGCTAACGGAAATGGTTTCTCTTGCCTTTATATGACCTCTAGCGCGACTGTTTCACTCGCGCTATTTTTTCATGGGAAATTCGGCCCCGTTCATGTGCGGGGAGCCTCTCCCCTCCCCTTACCCGCCCATTGACCCCGTCTCTCCGCCCCTCGGGGACCTTCCTCCGCCCTCCGTTCGCCGTTACACGCCTCTTTCGGACATTTGCGGGCCCGTATTTGTGCGGGGCCCGTTAGTGTGTCGCGCACATTCACGGGGGTTCCTCGCACCTGTGCGGGGCGTTTAGGAGCGTTTGTCACCGTTTAAGTGGTGCGTTGCCGTGCGCTAATTTGCGGCGCGCAAATTTCCGGACTTTAGTAAACATACCCCTAAGTTATTAGGAGGGGGGACTCTTTCTTACATGTCTCTATACAGTGCTTTGTACGCCTTGTAGCGGTACACAAATGATAAGTAGAAGTAGTAATATGAATCTAAATGGGCAAAAAAGGTAAATGTCAAAGAAAGCTTTTCATAACAGAAAGTGAAATATGTATATTGAAACTGCAATATGAAACAAACAAAAAGTAAAAGAATATTACTGAATTCATCAACACAGCAACTTCCTTGGACTATCAAATCCACTAATTGGAAAAATACCCAAGAGGACAAAAATATACATAGAAAAAAATAGGAACAAGGATAACTTTCACAACAAACTGTTACTGAAAGATAAAATCATAAGATACGCCATACTAGGTCAGACCAAAGGTCCATCAAGCCCAGTATCCTGTTTCCAGCAGTGGCCAGTCCAGGTCACAAGTACGTGTCAGGTTCCCAAAAAGGTACACAGATTCCATGTTGTTTACCTCAGTGGATTTTCCTGGTCCCCTTTAATAATGGTTTATGCACTTTTCCTCTAGGAACTTGTCCAAACTTCTAAACCCAGCTACACCTCTTCCAGCAGCTTGGAGACTGAGCATATCATCTTTTGATAACACCAGTACTAATACAGTGGGTTTTGCCCACCTTCTCCAGTAATCTATTGACAAGGCAGAATCACAGGAGCAAGAAATAAGAAGTGAAATTTCAAACAAACATATCATATCTAAAACAAAAATACTATCCTTGCAAAATACTTCTCCCCCCCCCCCCAACTTGGAGAAGGGACTCCACTTTCCCCCCTCCCCAGACCAAGGAGGCTCCTTCAAAGATCCATCGGGTCACACTACACAAACAGCAGGCGCGAGACCAACACCGGTCGGATCCGCCTCAACATCCCCACCCCCCCCCCCCAACTCGTGGCCTCCCAATGCCTTTCATCTAATTCAGGCCTCTGACACCGAGCACTAGCAGTCAGGGTGGGATCCAGGACTGGACTGGAGTTCCTCAAGGAACAACAATTAGCAGGTAAGTCTAATTTTGTTTTCCTTATCGTCCCTCCAGTCCAGTCCCTCTGGGATTATTACAGCAGTAACTAATGGGAGGACTCGTCAGACCGGCCTAAAGCACCCCCAATCTGAAACAGGCATCCCCCCCTGCCTGGACATTCAGGCGATAATGCTTAGCAAAGGTACATAAGAACATAAGAACATAAGATATGTCATACTGGGTCAGACCAAGGTCCATCAAGCCCAGCATTCTGTTTCCAACAGTGGCCAATCTAGGTCATACGTACCTAGCAGTTTCCCCAAGGGACACAGGTTCCACAATGCTTGTACTGGTTCAAGCATTGATATCCTGGGTCCCTTCTTAATAATGGTTTATGGACCTTTCCTCCAGGAACTTGTCCAAACCTTTTTTAAACCCAGCTAAACTAACAGCCTTTACTACATCCTCCGGTAACAAATTCCAGAGTTTGATTACACGTTGAGTGAAAAATATTTTCTTTTATTAGTCTTAAATAGTTTACCCTGTAGCTTCACCGCCTTGCAAACCTCTTCCAGCAGCACCAAACTGCACGCTGCCCAAGAAGCTGCCTGAGCCCTTCTGGAATGATCTTGCAATCCTCTCAGCACCTGTCTACCTTGCAAGAGATACGCCGATGTTATCACTTCTCTGATCCATCTAGAAATCGATGCCTTGGCTACAGCCTCCCCTCTGTGCAGCCCCCCAAAGAGTACAAACAGGCGATCCAACTTGTGGAAGGACGCAGTCCTCTTCAAATATTGCCTCAGGAAATGACTAACGTCCAAGTGCCACAACTGTAGACTGCCGCCAGAGCCATCCAAACAGCCTAGGACCGGTAGGGAAACCGACTGGTTTAAATGGAAGGCCGAGACCACCTTGGGTAAAAAGGAAGGCACCAGCTGCAAGACCACTTTCTTCCTTGAAAATGAGAGAAATGGTTCCCTACAAGACAAGGCTTGCAGCTCCGAAATCCTGCGGGCCGAGCAGATAGCCACCAGAAATACCGTCTTAAGCATCAAATCTTTTAATGAGGCCCGACTCAACGGCTCAAAAAGTTCCCCACACAACCCGTCCAGCACCAGGTTGAGATTCCATGGTGGGATCACTGTTCGCTGCAGTGGGAGCAGGTGGATCACTGCCTTGAGGAACATAATCACATTCGGGTATGTCCCCCAATGCAACCCTCTGGACCTTTCCACGATAGCACAAAATCACTTCCAGCTGTATTCTCAAGGAACTAGCTGCCAATCCCTTGTTGAAACCAGCCTGCAAAACCACCAAGATGTGCAGCAAAGAAGCCATGCTCAGCCGAACCTTACAATATGCACACCATGCTTCAAAGATGTTTCAGACTCTAATATAGGCTAGTGAGGTTGAGCTCCTCCTAGCCTTCAGTAAAGAATCAACCCAAACTATGGTTACACAATGCAAGGTTCCACATTAGGAACCACCACCCAGGAAAAAGATTTAGGCGTCATTGTGGATAACATGTTAAAACCCTCGGCCCAGTGTGCAGTGGCAGCCAAGAGAGCAAATAGAATGCTAGGTATCATAAGGAAAGGAATGGAAAATAAAACAAAAGATATTATAATGCCTCTATATCGTTCCATGGTGAGACTGCACCTTGAATATTGTGTGCAACTCTGGTCGACGTATCTTAAAAAGGATATAGAGTTATTAGAAAAGGTTCAGAGAAGAGCCACCAAAATGGTAAAGGGGCTGGAAGGATACTCCTATGAAGAAAGGCTAAAAAGGTTAGGGCTCTTTAACCTGGAAAAGAGACGACTGAGGGGAGATATGATAGAAGTCTATAAATTAATGAATGGGGTGGAACGGGTAAACGTAGATCGATTGTTTACATTATCAGAATATAGAAAGACTAGGGGACATGCAATGAAGCTACAGGGTAAACTATTTAAGACTAATAAAAAAAAAATTTTTTTCACTCAACGTGTAATCAAACTCTGGAATTTGTTACCGGAGGATGTAGTAAAGGCTGTTAGTGTAGCTGGGTTTAAAAAGGTTTGGACAAGTTCCTGGAGGAAAGGTCCATAAACCATTATTAAGAAGGGACCCAGGATATCAATGCTTGACCCAGTACAAGCATTGTGGAACCTGTGTCTTTTGGGGATACTGCTAGGTACGTATGACCTAGATTGGCCACTGTTGGAAACAGGATATTGGGCTTGATGGACCTTGGTCTGACCCAGTATGGCATATCTTATGTTCTTATGTTCTTAAAGTGGATATCATGGAAGCCAAGTATTCTCTCTTCTTCAATTGTGCCCTTTCAAGAGCCAGGTTGTAAGGAGAATCGATACACCTGTGGCATGAGTACCAGCCCTTGCGTCAAGAGATCTCCCCACGTCAGAAGATGCCAGGGGTGAACCGCCAAGACACGCACAAGGTCTGCATACCATGGACGTCTAGGCTAGTCCTGGATAATAAGGATGACCAGCCCCCGATGGGCCTCGATCCTCTGCACCACTCTGCCTATCAGAACCCATGGAGGGAACACATAAAGTAGTCTCTCCGTGGGCCACCGCTTCACCAGAGCGTCCTGGCCCTCCGACTTCCGTTCTTGACGCCTGCTGAAGAAGTGACTCGCCTTGGCTGACTCAAAGGTAACCATCAGATCCATGACTGGTGTCTCCCAGCGGCACACCACCTGCTCGAACACCTCCTGGTTGAGAACCCACTCCACGCTGTCCACATGTACCTGACTGAGATAATCCGCTGTCATGTTGTTGACTCCTGCCACATGCACCACCAATAATGCCTGTAGGTGGTTTTCCACCCAGCTCAACAGCACCCCCACCTCCATCTCCAAGGCTGCGCTGTCCATGCCTCCCTGCCAATTGATGTAAGCTACTGTGGTCATGTTGGACCTGCACCACTTTCCCCTGCAGGAAGGACTCGAAACTCTGGAGGGCTAGGGCCACCGCCTGTATCTCTAACTGGTTGATCAGCCAACGAGCCTCCCATGCGCTCCAGTGTCCTTAAACAAAAGTCCCTTTGCAATGGGTTCCCCAGCCTGACAGGCTGGCATCCATCCCGAGCAGAATCCATGCTGGCATCTTGAGGGGCATTCCTCTTTACAGATTCTCCAGACAAAGCCACCACCAGAGTACTCTTCTGGCCCAGTGGGGGCAGGGAACTTGTGGGACAAAGGATAGGTCTGATGCGACCAGCATCGGAGCAAGGCCCTCTGAAGGAGTCATATGTGCACCCTTGCCCAGGACCTGCAGATAATGCCATGCCTTCGGCTCCACAATGCGCAGGAACTGCCGCACTAAACACCGCAGCCCCTGAGCGCGCTGCTCCGGTAGAAAAACTCTTCCCACCTGGGTATCGAAGCGTCTGTACTCAAGCACCTGAGATGGGTCCATGAAGGTCTTGGCCAAATTGACCACCCATCCGAGACTCTGCAGGACCTGAACCACTCGAGCTGAAGGCTCTCCTTCCTGGACTTTGCCCAGATAAGCTAGTCATACAGATATGGATGCACTAGAACGTCCTCCTTGCGCAGTGCTGCCACCACTACCACCATCACCTTTGTGAATGTGAGGGGGCCGTTGCCAGCCCAAATGGCAGTGCCCACAATTGAAAATGTTCCATTGACACCGCAAAATGCCTGATGGTCTGCTCAAATGGGAATGTGGAGGAGTGGCCTAGTGGTTGGGGCAAGGTACTTCAGGCCGGAAGGTCGGGGGCTCAAATCCCACTAGAGGACAGCAACCTTGGGCCGGAAGGACTGGGGTTTCTAGTCCCACAGGTGCTCCTTGTGGTCTTGGGCAAGCCACTTAATCCTCCATAGCCCATGTTCCCTGTAAAATAGTTATCTCCATGTTATAATGCCCTGTTCAATGTAATTTCAGTTTGTTCAATGTAAACCGCACTGATGCAGAATAGCACGGTATATAAGAGAATGTAAATAAAAAATAATGTGCAAGTACTCTTCCATCAAGTCAAGGGACATCAAAAACTCCCTGCTTCTTACCACCATAATGATGGACTGCAACATTTCCATGTGAAAATGAGATACTTTCAAATAGCAGTTTATGTGCTTGAGGTCAAGGATCAGACGAAAGGTCCTTCCTTTTTGGGCACCACAAAATAGATGAAATATCAACCGTAGCCACACTGATCTCGCGGGACTGGCACCACGGCCTTGAGCTGCAACAGGCGTTTCAAGGTGTCCCTTACCACCACCACCTTGGCGCGTGCTTTGCAGAGAGACTGTATGAAAGCATCACTCACAGGTCGCACCAACTCGAGGGCATAGCCTTCGCATATGACCTTGAGCACCCATTGGTCAGAAGTGATCCAGACCCAGGCAGGGTAGAATTCTCACAGCCGTCTGTCTATAGGCCGCACCTCCACCTGGGCCCCCTTTGCTTCATTGGGATTTCTTGGATCTCGAGGCCGCAGTGGGTGCAAAACCCTGACTGCCCCTCGAAATCTCCGAAGCCCCTGTCCTCTAGAAGGGAAGCATCCCAGTTGAAAGATGGTAAAACATGAGGTCTGAAACCACCTGAAGTCTTTTGATGGACTCTGGACACAAGAGAAGGACATCCCTGCTTCTGCTTATCCTCTGGCAGCTGTCCTCTCTTGGATTCACCCAAATCCATGATCAGCTTGTCCAGGTCCTTGCCAAAAAGCAGTTTACCTCTAAAAGATAGCTTGCTGAGCCGAGCTTTGGAAGAACTATCCGCCGCCAAGTTCCACAGCCAGAGGTAGCAGCGGGCCGCCACAACCACTGCCATACTCTTAGATAGGCTGCTGATGAGGTCATAGTGGATATCAGCTAGATAAGCCGCTCCCGACTCCAATCTGTCTGCCTACCCCGACTGGTTGGAGACTTCCTGCTGCTGCGCTCACTGAGCCCAGCAAAGACAGGCCCTTGCCACCCAGGCCCCACAGATGGAGACCTGAAGCAAAAGGGCATTACCATCAAATGCCTGCTTTAACAAGGTGTCCAATTTCCTATCTTGCACATTTTTGAGCGCCGCGCTTCCTTACACTGGAATTGTTGTCTTCTTAGTAACCGCGGATACAGCCGCATCCACCCTTGGGGAGCAAAATAGTTCCTGATCCTAATCTGAAAGCGGATAGAGGCGCCCCATGGCTCTAGCCCCTTTAAAGCCCGGCTCCGGCAGATCCCACTCATCCTGAATCATCTGCCTAACAACTCTATGCACCGGAAAAACCTTCTGCGTCTTCCGCACAGCTTGCAAAAGTGGATCCTCTAAGGAGTCCTCCTCTGCCAGAAGAGAGGCAGGCATATTGAGTGCCTTCAAGGATTCCCCAATAAGCACCGGGAACTCCTCCCGGTGAAAAACACACACAATACACGCCTGATCCTCCTGCTCTGGAATCTCCCTTTCCTCCAACTCCTCATCCAAGTCCATCTCTGTCTCAAGCTCATCATTGATCCCCACAAGGAGCTCGGATAACAGAGACTGACCAGGCTCCTCCACTGTGGTCCTAGGTCTCTTCGCCGGGCCTGCCCCAGTTCTCCCTCACTCTGGACAAGCGATCTCTTAGCACTTCGCCCCGCCACTGAAGAGCTTCCCACTGCTCCCTGCTAGTGCAGACAGAACGCTTCATGGAGAAGGAGGACAAACTGTGGAGAGAAAAAAACTGGGGACTTCTGCCTCATTCCCGGCCAGAGACGTGGAGGGTCCCGGAATGGCCGAGGAGACTGACAGATCCACCTGAGAGACTGGCCAGTACCTGCCATCTCCAGTTCCTCTCAAGCTGGCAGAGGGGTACCGTCCCATGCCTCCTTGTCTTGCAGGATCTGCTCCATCTTGGCAGCCTCTTGCATACCCCCTCCCCCCCCCCCGGCAAATGCCTGTGTTTGATACTGCACCCCTACTGATCCCACAGACCAAACACTGTGGACTGGCAGGCATACTGAACTAAACACAGATTAAGGACTGACCGGTATCTGCCCCTGCGGTGAGGAAGAGATCCCCCACTGGAGCTCAAAGTACAACTGTAGCCCTGCTGCAGGGTCTTTCCATCTCCTTTCCTTTTTCTTCCTTTATTTTATTTTCTTTTATTTTGCTATCCAAGAAATTAAAACAAATTAAACACAAACTAAAAAGAAATTAAACACTAATGAAATAAAGTCCTCTTGCAACTGGTGGAAAAACACTCGTGGAAACACTGGTGGAAAAACACTCGTGCCGCCAGTGGAGACCCCTTTTTAAAGTGGAAGAGAGTGTGTGAAAAGAAACCGCCCACAAGCCCTGCCTTTCCCGCACAGCTCTGGACTGGCCACCACGCGGTGTAGGCCTGCCGCTAACCCAGGCCTGCCGCGTGAATCCCGTTCTCTGGCTACAATCAGGCCCCAAGGCCCCTGGAGCGCCTACCCACCTGTCAAAGGTCCAAAAAGGATACCTACTGCCAGACACCCTCAGCAAGTTAATTTCCTTTTAGTTGCAACAGCACTCAGCCTAGCTCACGGCTTTAGTGCTGCGAGGACCTTTGGGAACCATCTCTCTCTGCTGAAGCATGGTGTGCCGATGGCTCCTCACCTGATCAGCGGGTTCTGAAGTCGCTGCTTCCCCAAGGTCACTACAGGCCTCTCCAACACCCCGCACAGTCAAGGCAGAGGGACTCCCCTCTGCTGAAAAAAAACAGCTTTTTTTCTTTTTTTTTTATTGCAAATAAAGTTAGGAAGGAAAACATAAATCCCTGAGTCCCCAGTCAGGACAAATCAAGGGAAAAGAAAAGAATAAAAACTATCCTGTCCTACAGTGCTCCTTAGTTGTTCCTCAGTGAGCCCTGCACCTGCCTCACCACCTCCTCCAGCTGCTTGGAGACTGAGTGTCCTGGAGAAGGTGGGCGGAACCCACTGTATTAGTACTGGTGTCATCAAAAGATGGCATGTTCAGTCTCCAAGCTGCTGGAAGAAGTGCACTACCCAGAGGTGTGGAAATGGACTGGAGGGACGATAAGGAGCAGCTTTTATTACATCATCTGGCATTGAATTCCAGAGCTTAATTATGTGTTGCATGGAAAAAGATTTTCTCTGATTAGTCTTAAATGTTCTATATTGTAGCTTCATTGCATGTCCCCAAGGGGTATGTTTACTAAACTCCGTTGCTGTGCGGGTCCCCGTTAGTGTGCGTGTGCCATATAAGGAGTGGGCGGTTCAGGCAGAAAAAAGAAAAAAACCCGACCGTACGTGTGTGCGTCGCACTAATGTGCGGGGCCCACTTTAGCGCGTGGAAAGGCTAAGTGGGGCGATGCTGCATAACCAAACAACAGAACCATAGTACAATGGTGAAGACACTGACCTATGGTGCAGGGGCCATGGGTTCAAACCCCCATTGCGCTCAACAAAAAAGACCAGCTGAGGCATCAACTTTTATGGGCAAAAGTGGTGTAGGAGGCATATTGATTATGGGCGGCAGAAGGCGGCGCACTCTTTTTTTATACGGCATGAGGCGGCGCACTGTTCATTGTGGGCGGCAGATGGCGGCGCGCTGTTAAGGTTGGGCGGCAGAGGGCAGCGCACTGATAAAATTGGGCAACAGAAGGCGGCGAGCCGGTGGGCAGAAGGTGGCGCGCTGATGTGTGAGGGGGCAGCCCAATAGTGGGTGGGATAAGTGGCGCGCTGATGTGCAAATAATAGGAATGGAGCCATAGCACAATGGTGAAGACACTGAGCAATAATGCAGGGACCAGGGGTTCAATCCCTCACAATGGCCAGTGAAAAAGGCTAGCTGAGGCAGTATGTTATATGTTGTGGAGTGCTGTAGGAGGCTTTTTAATTTTATTTTGTGATAACTACTAGCAAACGCACTCTCACAGCATATTAATATAAGGCGGCCCATAAGGCACATGTTACAGTGCACCGTCCGCCAAGGCACCCTAGAATGTCCCCTATAGGGCAGCATGTATGTTGCGACACAGGATAATGTATAGTGCACCCTATATGGCTGGCAACCGTAACGTGCCCTATAGGGCGCCCCATAAAGCACCCTCAGAGGCACCTTATGGGTACAGTACGCTGAGGGTGTCATTGCTGGCAGCAACATATGTACAGTAAATTAAAATAACACTTTGGACACCCCTATCACAGAACCCCACTGTAGGTTTGAACCCATGACATCTGGCTGTACAGTCAGTGACGTAAGCATTGGGCTACAGCTCTATAGCTGTAAGCAGCCCCTGGCTGGCTGCAGATAGCCTGTACGTCACCTCACTGACAGTCTGCTGTTGTGAACCACCCGTACCCATGATGCACTGCACATGCAAATCAGCTGTCCATGATTGAACACAGGATGGGAAATGCACCCCTAAAGCTCCCCGGCCTGGTAGAGGGAAGTGTCCGTGTGCACCCACACAGCACCTCGGCCTGGTAGGGTGTCCTGAGTGGGTGGACAAACGGCAAAGAGTAGCTAAACACCATCACATTGTGCGGTTACTGTGCTCACCCTGAGTATGAGTGTGAGATGTTGCGCCCAGGACCAGGTCCACAACACCAGCCATGGCTGAATGTGGCCATGTCAGAGCTCCAAAGCAGCAATAACCTGTGGAATAGGTAGGTGCTGCATAAACATTTTGGAGATCCCTGTCTGACTTCCCCCCCCCCAATGGATAAAACAGGGCTTCCTCTCAACAGCTCCCCACCCCTCCCCTCCCCTGATGGCAGTACAGTGGACCATCAATCTGCTAGGGAACAGACACCCTACAGGGCAGTCCAAGCAGCTCCACACACATCCATAACACAATATCAGACAGATATTCACAGATGCACCCCACCACTATCTGATATACACCTGCAGCAAGCCATCAGCCACTGCACGGCACTCCATCACAACACATACCAGCTGTGAACAGTCTGCTGGCTGGTCCTGATGGACATGCATGCACCCACAACTGGGGTGGCAGCATACACAGGCAGATAAGTCCATGAAGAGGCCCCAACAGGACACCCATACATATCACATGGGAGAATCACAATATAGCACTATGGGGGTACCTAGCCATGCTGCCGTCACTGCACACTCAGGGTGAGAGTGATCTCCCAGCAGCACATACAGAGGTCACCCTGTCTGTGTAGGTGCTGGCCGGGCACTACCATGCCCCTGCCAGTGCCCTATGCCCTGTGCAGCTGCATCCTGGTCAGTCCACTCTGTCTGAGATATACCCATGGTCCCTTGCTACTCATTATGCACATTGGCAGGCCAATACTGGCAACAGTGTTGGCAGTGTGGGCTGTGGAAGGGGCTTGCAGCCAACACCCACTGTATAGACCAGGGGTGGGCAAACTTGGTCCTGGAGGGCCGCAGACCAGTCAGGTTTTCGGGATATCTCTAATGAATATGCATGAGATATATATGCATTAGAGATATCCTGCCAACCTGACTGGTTTGTGGCCCTCCAGGGCTGGATCTGGAGACCCCTGCCTTACACCTCTGTCATTTAAGATTGTGAGTGGACAAGGTGCAGATGTCCAAGACATCAAAAAGGTTAGATAGAATTTGTCACAGTCCTCCTCACTTCTCACCACCACCAAAATATTGTCTATTAGACAACTTTTTGGTGGTGGTGAGAATCGAGGAGGAATGTGACACATTCTATATACCCTTTCGATGTCTAGGACATCTGTACCTTGCCCACTCACGATCTTAAATGACAGAGGTGTAAGGCAGGGGTCTTCAAATCCAGCCCTGGAGGGCCACAAACCAGTCAGGTTGGCAGGATATCTCTAATGCATATATATCTCATGCATGTTCATTAGGGATATCCCGAAAACCTGACTGGTCTGCGGCCCTCCAGGACCAGAGGTGCCCACCCCTGGTATAGACAGACACACAAGTCCACACCTATGCCATCATGATGCTACTATTGAGGAGGTAATTAGCCTTGCCCACCAAACCGGTGCTGGGCACGGCAAGGCATGGATATGCTACGCAGTACTGCTGGGGGTCACTCCCCAGGGTGGTAAACACCGTCAGAGGCAAGGGCTGGAGCACGCACCGCAAACACCGAACAGATTGTTCGGATGGGGTCAACTAGCAGTATGTGCGTAACGTATGGATATCTATCTGCCAGTACTCCTAGCAAGCGTCTCAGAGCTGTGTACCGTATACCTCAGGTGTAGAGTGACATTGCTAAGGTATGCAGGTGCTAGTATTGGGAGATGCACGCAGGGTCTAATGTTCTGCCTCTTCAGGAGACATTGGCCAATGGGGCCTGTGGGTGTGTGTGTGGGTGTGTCTGGCCCTGTTGGCTGCTGCTTTACGGCAGAGATTCCCAACTCCAGTCCAGGTTTCCATCACACTGTTCGGGTTTTCCTGCTGTTCCTCATGAATATGCATGAGCTACATCTACATGCCATGGGGGTGGTGCATAGATATACAGCACAGGCATTTGTATGAGTGGCAGCATGGAACCTGACTGGTGTGTGGCCCACCAGGACTGCATTTGGGAGATTCTGCTCTAGGTACTGCCCCTGTACATGGTGTCTGTGTTTAGTGGGGTAAAAGATAGACGTAGTACCATTGCATATGTCCTCACCACGAAAGGTTTGTCCTTACTATCACTGTGTAGTTGTGGGAAAAATATGTGGGCAGGATTGGCGGTAGCCCCAGCTGGGCTTTGAACCTGTGACCTTCTGTTCTTGCATGCACTGTCTGTGTGCACTGCACCACCGTGTAGCCACTGATTGGCTGGATTCCCTGGAATGTCCATGCCTGTGGATCTGGCAGGGCCTGTCTGTTGCAGTGGACTGTGCCAGCCTGCACATGGCTAGGCCTCTGTCTTCTGTGGCTAGCAGCCACTGCCCCCTGCACCACATGTACTGGTCTGCCAACATGCTGGCATGAGCTTCTCTCAGAAAAAGCAGATGACCTGATTGCAATGTGGCAGTACGGGACTGCATTTGGGGGACTTGGCTGTAGGTAATGCCCATTGTTGTGGTGTGTGTGCGGTGTTGGGTAAAATATGGGTGTTTCCCCCATGCTTATGTTCCCTGCAATACAGGGGTGTCTGCGCTATCTTTGTTTAGTGGTGGGTAAAATATGGGGACTGGGCTGGCAAGTGCCCCCAGCTGGGATTTGAACCTCTGGCCCTCTAGTTCTAGAGGTAATGGCACTGTCCGCTGCACCACACTATGGCCACAGAGACAGTGTAGCCCCTGGAGGTAGTAAACCTGGCAGGATGGAGTCACAAACCCTGCTCTACGCATTTTTACTGTGGGCACATGCACCCTGTCTGGTGACAAACGTGCACATAAACCCCAGAAATGACCACGGCAAATGGGGGACACAATATCACCACGCTGGGCAACAGTGATATTAATGGGCAGCCATAGAAGACACTCCCAGGAAAGCTCCAATAAAAAGGAAATGTTTTTGGAAGAGTCTCCGCTCCGTACACCTTTCCAAAAAACATTTCTTTTTGCTGGAGCTTTCCTGGGTGTGTTTGTTGGTTTTGCCCATTACTATAACTGTTCCCCAGCTGAATTACTATTTTTACAAGTTTTGTTGTGGCCCTTTTCTATTTTTATTTCCACTTTTGGGCTGTGCACATGTATCACACTGCTCACGTTTTTCAGGTTTCCCAGGTTTTGCTGTACATTGCTGACGGAAATGGTTTCTCTTCCCTATAAATGCATTCTACTGCGAGTGATTCACTCGCGCTATTTTTTTTTGGAAATTCAGCACCGATAATGTGCGGGGAGCCTCTCCCCTCCCCTTCCCCGCCCATTAACCCCTTCTCTCCGCCCCTCCGGGGCCTTCCTCCGCCCTCCGTTAGCCTTTCCACGCCTCTATCGGACATTTGCGGGCCCGTACTTGTGCGGCACCCGTTAATGTGACGCGCAAGTGTGCGGGGCTTCATCGCACGTTTGCGGGGCGTTTAAGCGCTCTTAAGTACCGCTTTTAGTGTGCTATTTTGCGGCGCGCAAATTAGCGGTTTTTAGTAAACACGCCCCCAAGTCTTTCTAATTTTTGAAAAAGTAAACAACCGATCCATGTTTACCCGTTCCACTTCACTCATTATCATATCTCTCAACAGCCAGCTCTTTTCAAAGATGAAAAACCCTAACCTTTTAAGCCTTTCCTCATAGGGGTATCCTTCCATCCCCTTTACCAATTTGGTGGCTCTTCTCTGCAACTTTTCTGATTCCGCTATATCCTTTTTTATATATGGCAATCAGAATTGCACACGATATTCAAAGTGCAATTGCACCATGGAGCGATATAGAGGCATTATAGTATCCTTGGTTTTATTCTCCATTCCTTTCCTTATGATTCCTAGCATTCTATTTGCTTTCTTGGCTGCCGCTGCACGCTGAGAAGGGGGTTTCAATGTATTATCCACTTTGACGCCTAGATCCTTTTCCGGGTGGTGGTTCATAATGTGGAACCCTGTATCATGTAACTGTAATTTGGGTTGTTCTTTCCAAAGTGCATAACTTTGCACGTGTCCACATTAAATTACATCTGCCATTTGGACACCTAGCCTCCGAATTTCTCAAGGTTCTCTTGCAATTTTTCACAATCCTCTTGTGATTTAACAACTTTGAATAGTGTTATGCCATCTGCATATTTGACCACCTCACTTGTTCCCATTTCCAGTCATTTATGAATATGATAAAAAGTAGTGGGCCCAGCATAGATCCATGGTATACTCAACTATTTAGAGGAGTAGCCTAGTGGTTGGGGCAAGGTACTTCAGGCCAGAAGGTCGGGGGTTCAAATCCCACTAGAGAACAGCAACCTTGGGCCAGAAGGACTGGGGTTTCTAGTCTCACAAGTGCTCCTTGCAGTCATGGGCAAGCCACTTAACCCTCCATAGTCCATGTTCACTGTAAAATAGTTATCTCCAAGTTATAATACCCTGTTCAATGTAATTTCAGTTTGTTCAATGTAAACCACACTGAGGCAGAATAGCGCGGTATATAAGAGAATGTAAATAAATAAATTTACCTATCTCCATTGAGAAAATTGACCGTTTAACTCTACTCTCTGTTTTCTATCTTTTAACCAGCAACTAATCCACAATAATATACAGTCTCCAATCCCATGACTTTTTAATTTCCTCAAGAGTTTCTCAAGAGGGATCTTGTCCAAAGCTTTCTGAAAATCCAGATGAACTGTATCAACCTTTATCTACCTGTTTATTCACACCTTCAAAACAATAACAGGTCAGTGAGACAGGACTTTCTTTGTGTAAATCCATGTTGGCTTTGTCCCATTAAACAATGACTCTGTATAATATGTTTAGTAATTTTGTTCTTTATAATGGTTTCTACTATTTTGCCTGGTACTGATGTCAGACTCACAGGTCTGTAATTTCCCAGACCAACCCTGGAACCCTTTTTAAAAATTGGTGCTACATTGGCCATTCTCCAATTTTCAGGTACAATAGACAATTTTAATGATAGTTTACAAATTACTTATAGTAGGCATGCAGTTTCATTTTTTAGTTCTTTTAGCACCCTAGGTATCCCCCTTCACCCTCATCCCATGTCCCCTCGTAGCAGAACTTGCTTTCATTTGAAAGAGGCTCTCCCCCTGAACATTTATGCCATGGAGGTATTTAAACATCTCAATCATATCACCTCTATCCCGCCTTTCCTCTAAGGTGTACATATTAAGATCCTTCAGTCTGTCCTCATATGCTTTATAATGAAGACCACTAACCACTTTAGTAGCCACCCTCTGTACTGACTCCATCCTGTTTATATCCTTTTGAAGGTGCAGTCTCCAGAATTGCACACAATACTCCAAATGAGGCTGCACCAAAGACTTATACAGTGGCATTATCACCTCCTTTTGCTAGCCATTCATCTCCGTATGCACCCAAGCATCCTTCTAGCTTTTCCTGTCGCCTTTTATACCTGTTTAGCCACTTTAAGATCTTCAGACACAACCACGTCTAGGTCCCACTCTTCTTTAGTGGACAAAAGTACTTCACCCCCTATACTATATTGCTCCCTTGGATTGCTGCAGCCCAAATACTTGACCTTGCATTTTTTAAGATTAAATCCCAGCTGCCAAATTCTAGACCATTCTTCAAGCTTAGCTAGATCCCTCCTCATGTTATCTACACCTTCCTGGGTGTCTACTCTATTGCAGATTTTGGTATCATCCACAAAGAGGCAAACCTTACCCGACAAGCCCTTCTGCTATATCACTAACAAAGATGTTAAAAAGAATCGGACCAAGGACAGATCCCTGGGGCACACCACTGGTAATATCCTTCTCCTCAGAGTGAGCTCCATTTACTTGTACCCTTTGTCGCCTCCAACTCAACCAATTTCTAACCCAAACAGTAACTTTAGGGTCCATCCCTAGGGTGCTCAGTTTGTTTATAAGTCGTCTGTGAGGAACGGTGTCAAAGGCTTTACTGAAATCTAAATACACCACATCTAGGGCTCTCCCTTGGTGCAACTCCCTGGTCACCCAGTCAAAGAAATCAATCAGATTTGTCTGACAAGACCTGCCTCTGGTGAATCTATGCTGCCTCAGATCCTGTAATCCGCTAGACTCCGGAAACCTCACTATTTACAAATTATGGGGGTTATTTTGGAAGCCCTATTCGAGCTTTGGACGTCCAAAAACAGAGACATCTTCAGAGCCATTTTAGAAGCCAGATCAGGGGATTTCCCCAGCATGAAGATGTCCAAGTCTGAAAGGGGATATGGTGAAGCGTTCCCAGGAACCTGGAAGTCTCTGCCTGATCTCAGAAATGTCATGGACGCCCAGCATTGAATCTAAATTTAGACCTACTCTAGGCATGAACAGTGCTTGTTTTGGCTGAAAAGTATCCAGAGAAGAAAGTATTCCATGCTTCCATATTCTCCAGTTCCAGAGTCCCCACCGCCTCCTGAGGTCACGTCATGTTAACCATCTCGTGCTCCCCTCAGTCTCCCGTGCACCCCTGGGACAAACTCCAAACTCTGAAATCTTTTACCTGGGCCCCGCACTGTGGAACTCTCTGCCTCCCTCCTTGCACTCCGAATCTTCGTTTTTCAAGTTTAAAGCAATGTTAAAAACTCACTTTTTCCACCTCAGTTTTGACCTCCCTCTCCTCAACTCTCAGCAGGACACCTTTAGTCCCTCGACCCAATGGATCTCTCTCTTATCTCTACTCTCCACTGTCCTGTCAGAAACTTTGGCATTCCTTTTCAATTTTCCCAACAGCCACCTGTTTTACTATTGTAAACTGCTCTGATGCCAGTTTTGCCTGAGTGTTATATAGAATGAATAAAGATTCCATCATCCCCAGCATGTCAATGATAACAGCAGGGGGCTTTGAACCCTGGCTGCCTTGTCCCTAACGCACTACTCTAACCATTAGGCTATCCTAGCCATCCAGGTTCTGGTGTTCATTGTGGGGATGTCTAAGTAGATGCCCCTGTAGACGTCCATGTTTGTGAAATCATGTCGGCGCCTGGACATGCCTGCTTTTTCTTCAGACGTTCTGGCTTAGACATCCCAGTTTGCATTTGGACGTCCCTTCTAAAATTCCCCTCTATGTATTCAAAGATAATATCATATAAAAGGATATCCAAGACTAATCAATATAAATTGATTCTTATTGTAACAATTAAGCTGTAAAGATGAAAGATATGCCAAATCAACTTTCTTAAAAAAACAATGCTTATATTTGGACTGTACTAAAAAAAAGTATGCAATTTCTATAACACATATCCAAGAACACTCTTAGTGGTGTTTACATATTGTTTGTTTGCATTTTCATAGACCATCAGATGCAGGTGTGTTTGCTGAAACTCAGCTGAGTCGGGCCCATCAATAAATTATAGTTGAAGAACATCTGTTGCTTGGAGGCTGTGGTCAACCTCCACTTTTGCTTTCTCTTATTTCATTTTATGTACTGCCTTTAATAATCTTCAGTGCATCAAAGTGGTTTGGAACAGCAAAATGAAAGTAAACAAAATACATTAAAAGAGCCCATAAAAAACATAATGAAAAATCTGTAACCCATGTCGTCTGGTAAGTCCCTTACAGAGGCTATATGGCAGACAGAGGGCACAACTTCAGGGAGTTTGCATGGTCTTTTCAGGCTTAACCTTTTGGGAATTTAGGGTTCTTTGGTTGGGACCAGTAAAACTGGGAGGCCGTTGGCATTTAAAATCCACTCACTCCAATCCTTACTCGCAATAAAGCAATCCAGGTCAGAATTTGATGTTCTGAACCAAGAGTTTACTTAAAAATATTATGTAATCACTGACAATAAGAATAGAAAAGCATAAAATAATGGCAGAGCACAAAAATGTAGTTAGAATCTCAAAGTTTAGTTTGACTCTCCCTTCCTGATGGAGAACCTTCCGTACTGATTCCTTTCCTCTTTACTACTTTGCCCAGAGTCTCTTTGTAGAGCTGTATGCTGGACTTGGATGTGATCATAGCCCTTGTACCCCTTCAGATTTAATCCTCCTTGTTTTTACTCCAAGGGACAACCTTTATATTCTTCTCCATGCTTGATCGTGGATCAGGTCTCCCTGCTGCACCTTGTGACTCCAAAGAGTTTTTTTCCTGCTTTCTCCATTACTCCTTAGTTCGTCGTACAGTGACCTAAGCTGCCTTTCAGCGCTGGCCCGAGGGTTTCTGTCACCCTAGGCAGACCCTCCATTCTGCCCCCTGAAGATTATGACACCACCCAGCCGCCACACTGCCCCCCTCTGGCTAGTGCGCTCATGGTCTGCCGCTCCTGCCCTCCTCTAACACAATTCCCTGTTAGAGGGGGCGGGAGCATCAGGAAGTTCCATTAAAAGGGGGGGGGGGGTAGGAGCAGCAGTCTGTGAGTGCGCTAGTGTGGGCACCTCAATGCCTGATGCAGCGGAGGCATTGCCATGCCACCCCCTCCCCAAGGTGAGAAGAACGATGCTGGCGGGGATGAACTGCTGCTTCGCTGGGAGGAGGGGGGCTTGATGCTGTCCACCAGGTCCTGCTGCCCTAGTTCACCTAGTGGACGGGCCGGCCCTGCTATCTTTGTTGCTACTTAGTTGCTGGTTTCCTGGCTGAGTTAACTAGGAACCTCTCCTTTTCCTCTATGGCTCATGGCTGTAAACCTAGGGGCACCTGTCGCTGAGGTAAAGTGGCTATGGAGAGAGGCAACCTGCCTGGAGTGGTGGATGCAATTCTACAACTCTAGCCACCTTACCGTGCAGACTAGATGGACCGTGGTGGTCTTTATCTGTCGTCATTTACTGGGTTACTATGTTAAACATCTGATGACCCTTCTTCCGGACTTCCACTAGTGTCCTGTAGCTGACCATTAACAAACTCCTTCAGTTGTACTATTTCCAGAAAAACATACTCTTGCCCTTGAATTTAACCAAACATTTCCTAGGAAATTTAAAAAAATAAATACCCTCATCCCCTTAGCTAAAGCCCTGGGGCGAAGTTGAAGAAATTATTTCTTGATCTTCTGAGATTTTCCTGAAACGTCTGGAAAGAATGTTAAAAGTTTTAATGAACATTACAAAATTTCAACATTTAGGGAAAACAGCCCAAACCAAAAATGTTTGCTTTGTGCACTTCCCAAATTATGTCTCCTGCTTAATCACCGAGCATATTCTGCTAACCCAATTGGCTTTTGTATTCACCAGAACATGCTTCAGAAGCCTCGATTTGAAGCTCTGCTTTTACCTTTCCTCTGTTTTCTGAGGCAAATGCCAAAACAAATTTTCCAAAAATCTATTACCGCATTCCTCCACCCATGAGAGTGCAGTTAAAGAACAAACAAGTTATTCCCACAGAAGGAGCAATTAAGAAATTGCTATTGTAAAGTTCAGGATGAATTTAGTAAAAGACATTTCCAAAAAAAAAGACTCTTTGTTTTCTCAATTCCAATTCGACTGAATGGCTTCATGTGGCATACACATTTTATGTGATACAAACGCCTGCTTTTCACTTGTCATGGCAGTGCTGGGATTAATTTAAAGAAATATTTGCATAGAGGCTCAAGTATTGAGATGATAAACTGCAAAGGGAGAAGACGTTAGGAAGATATATTTTCTCTTTTTGCTCCATCAGAATACAGCAGATGTGGCTTTATCCAGATGTCTTAATTAAGAAATATACAGTTCTAAAAGTTAAACATGTTCATTTATTATAAGAAGGGCCATGTACTTTAGAATATCTCAGATCTATTTGCATCATACAGCTGGTTTTTGTATAGCTATGCAGAATGAAGCCTTTCTTTAATAAAAGCATACCGAATGAGCTTGATACCGCATTTTAAATACCCCCACAAATCCAAGTAACTGATATGAAGTAACAGAAAGAGTTCCAATTATATTTATAGCGTTATTCTGGCTCTCCCAGATGAGGGTATATTGTATTGGACTCCTGCCTTTTCTGTAGTAGCTTAAGGTGTGTTACATTCAGATATAGAAGGTATTTTCTTGGAAGTCCAAATCAGATGTACTCCACATTGTAAAAAAAGCATAAGAAAGACCAAATGGCAGTTGGCATGGTTAAAAGATGAGATGAAAGAGGCGATTATAGCCAAAAGAACATCCTTCTGTAGTCATTGCACCAACCAGAGTGAGGCAGACAGTTTGGGCTTACCTTCTTTAGTTCTCCCTCTTCTACAGCACGTGTGTGTCACTGGCGACAGAGCTCTGCTTCGAGACCCTGACCTCTACTGTTTCAGCATTCCTATGGGCCACCTAGGCATCACCCTAGTCCGCACTGTGGCCCAGCTGCAGTACAGCATGTGCCGTCTGCAGCCCTCTGTGTCCCCTTTCCCAGCAGCTGTCCAGTTGCCCATTCCGACATGCCCGCCCTGCTGTTGTGGAACATGTGCACCCCATAGGAAACCTGTCCAATGGAGAGGGAAATCCTGATGAGTGCAATTGCACTGTGGGATCATTCACCTTGTATGGGGACGGAGCGCAGACCCTTCCACAGTTCATATCTTTTTTTTTGGAACCTTCTCGGGAGTGCTTTTTGATGTTTCCCATTAATATCACTATTGCTCAGCTTGGTTATGTTTTATTATATTTTGTTGGGGTCATTTTCAATGTTTATTTGCACTTTTGTTCCGTGCACATGTATCACACTTATCACTTTTTTGTAGGTTTCCCTGATTTTGCTGTACATTGCTGACAGAAATGGTTTCTCTTCCCTTTAAATCAGCTCTAACACCGGGTTTCACTGGCGTTAGTTTTGAGCCTCGAATTTCACATCGTTAGTGTGCGGGGAGCCTCTCCCCTCCCACTCTCCACCCATTGACCCCTTCTCTCCGCCCCTGGGGAGCCTTCCTCCGCCCTCAGGGAGCCTTTACTCCACCTTCAGCGCCCATTTGCGCTGCTGAGCGCCGTTGAGCGCCGCTGCGCACGTTAGCGCACGATAAGGCGCCTTATCGCACAGTAATGCACCATTATCATGCGATAAGGCGCCTTATTGTGCGATAAGGCGCCTTATCGTGCGATAACGTGTTAGAGCGCACATTAAGACGGTTTAGTAAACATGCCCCTAAGACCCTTATACATTCGCTAGTCACTTCTTGTCTAGGCTATTGCAACCTCCTCATTGCTGGTCTCCTTTTCAATCATCTCTCTCCCCTTCAATCTGTTCAACACTCTGCTGCGCAGCTAATCTTCCACCAGCCTCATCATGCTCATGTAACGCCTCTTCTCAAGTCACTTCACTGGCTCCCTATCCATTGCTGCATCCGCTTCAAACTTCTGCTACTGTCTTATAAGAGACTTCATTCGGCTGTCCCTCACTAGCTTTCCTCTCTTAACTCTCTTTGCATCCCTCTTTGGGTTCTCTGCTCTTCTGGCAGATCCCTTCCATCTGTGCCCTTCTCTTCCACTGCCAACTCCAGACTTTGATCTTTCTACCTTGTTGCTCCTTACGCCTGGAACAAACTACCCGAGTTGGTGCGTCAGACTCCATCTGTGGCCCTGTTGAAATCCAGGCTAAAAACTCGCTTCTTTGAGACTGCTTTTCAATCCTGATCCCCCTAGTGTCCTGTTCACCTCCTAAGTGCTTCCTTACTATTCCCCTAGATATATCCTAATGCCCAGTTGTGTTGTCTGTCTTGATTAGAATGTAAGTTCTTAGGAGCAGGGACTGTCCCTTACACATCTCTCTACAGGGCTGCGTACGCCTTGTAGTGTTATATAAATGATAAGCAGTCGTAGTAGTAAGAAAACATTTCTTTTATTTCACAACCAGTCTATAATTTGGATAGTGCTATAACAAACTCAACCAAATAGTATAATTTAATTCTGTGTTATAGCTGTTTAATGTAAGACCTTTATGGCTGTGTTGTTTTATTGTGAACCGCATAAACTCTTAGGTGTACGTTTATTAAACGGCGGTAAAGGAGCAGTCTTTTCCATGTGGTAACAGCAGCGATAAAAGGTTATAGTGTGCTAAGTGTGCTGGGCGTGTCAGAGGTGCTCCGCGGCTAAGGGGTGCTGGTGGACACAGCCGGCGGTAACAGGACATTAAGGGGTGGTAGAGGACACTTAGCGGGCAGTAAAAGGACTTGCTGTGTTAAGGTGTTTTGCATGCACCCTAATGCAAGAAAGCCTCTAAAACTTTGAAAGGGGGGCAGGGAAGCCACTGGAGAAGGTATGGATGCAAGCACAATTGGTAGCTGATGGAGATGATTCACAGATGCCTGGCTATGTGTGATGCACATGTTTGACCATACAGCAGGCCTGTGCTGTTGACTAGGCGAGATAGGCGGCTGCCTAGTGATGCTGGTAGTGGGTGTTGGCAGTGTCATGGGTGGGTGGTTGTGGCAACAGAGTCAGCGGAGGTGATCCAGCAGCAGGGGGTGCTGTGACAGGAGTGCAATCCTAGATGGTCCTGAAAGCATACACCATGCTGTAAGTTATAGTATAGTGTGTGTGAGGGGTGGACATGTATCCAGATGTACTGTCAGTGTGAGCATGCCATAAGCCAGGACAATTTTTGGGTAGAGGCCGCATGTTTCTGATGTGGGCAGCAAACGGAGGATTGTCCATGACTGCTCATGTGCAGCAGTCACAAGAGAGGTGTGCATGATATGGCTAACTGCTGCAAATGGCCCCTGATGGCCCTGGTGGGGCAGCTTACTGCCAGTAAGCTGCCCCACCATGAATCATCCTGATGGTCAGAAGGTAGATGCAGGGCTGTGCCATGGATCTTCCAAGCAGAGAGTGTGAAATTTGTGTGGTGAGTGGATGTATGAAATCATAGGTCTTAAATAGTGCTGAGGAGGAGTCTGCTGTCTTGGTACATGTCGGTACCAATGACATAGGAAAATGTGGTAGGGAGGTTCTGGAGGCTAAATTTAGGCTTTTACGTAGGAAGTTGAAATCCAGAACTTCCAGGGTAGCATTCTACGAAAAGCTTCCTGTTCCACGCGCAGGACCCAAAAGGCAGGCAGAGCTCTAGAGTCTCAATGCGTGGATGAGACAATGGTGCAAGGATGAGGGTTTTGGATTTGTTAGGAACTGGGGAACATTCTGGGGAAAGGAGGGGCTCTTCCGAAGCAATGGGCTTCACCTTAACCGGGATGGAACCAGGCTGCTGGCATTAACCTTTAAAAAGGAGATAGAGCAGCTTTTAAACTAGATAATTGGGGAAAGCCGACAGTCGCCCAAGAGCGCATGGTTCAGAACAATGTATCCTTGAAGGATACTACCAAAAAAATGAAGTTAGGGCACATCAGCAGAGAGGTTCCAATAAAGACAAAGGCAGCCCAAATGCCCTTGAGTACAGATCAAACAGAGCTTAAAGATTCCAAATTGCCCCTGCCTCCTAATAACCAGATTAATATGAATAAAATACAGTCTCTAAAATGCTTGTATACAAATGCTAGAAATCTAAAAAATAAGATGAGAGATTTAGAATATATAGCATTAAATGAGAAGTTAGATATGATTGGTATCTCAGAGACATGGTGGAAGGAGGACAACCAGTGGGACACTGTGATACCTGGGTACAAACTATATCGTAATGATAGAGATTAACAAATTGGTGGAGGGGTTGCATTCTATGTCAGAGAGGACATTGAGTCACAAAGGATTAAAGTTTTGCAGGAAACAAAATTTGCTGTAGAATCTCTATGGATTGAAATTCCATGTAAAAAGGGGAAGGCGATGGCAGTGGGGTTGTACTATCGACCCCCTGGCCAGAATGAACAAATGGATGATGAAATGCTCAAAGAAATCAGGGAAGCTAACAAAAGTTGCAGAACAGTAATAATAATGGGTGATTTCAATTAACCTGGTATTGACTTGGTCAGTGTTACGACAGGACATGCTAGGGTGATAAAGTTTCTAGATTAAATAAATGACTGCTTCTTGGAGCAGCTGGTTCATGAACCGACCAGAAGGGAAGCCATTTTGGACTTAGTCCTTCGTGGAACACCAGATCTGGTGCAAGAGATAAGGGTGTTGTGGCCACTTGGCAATACTGATCCTAGCATGATCACATTTCATTTAATTAATGGAGGAGGGATGGTAAGGAAATTCATAGTACTATTTATTATTTATTTATTTATTACATTCTCTTATATACCGCGCTATTCTGCATCAGTGCGGTTTACATTGAACAAACTGAAATTACATTGAACAGGGCATTATAACTTGGAGATAACTATTTTACAGGGAACTACCTTTTAACTTTCAAAAGGGAGACTACTGTCTTGGAAGCCCAGACCAGCTGTATTCCACACTTTAAGAAAAGTGGAAGGAAATCCAAAAAACTGCCAGCATGGTTTAAAGGTGAGGTAGAGAGGCTGTTGCTGCCAAAAAAGCATCTTTCAACAAATGGAAAAATGAGTCAAATGATGAAAACTGGAAACAGCACAAGCACTGGCAAGTAAAATGCAAGGCATTGATAAGGCAAGCAAAGAGAGAATTTGAGAAGAAACTTGCTGTGGAAGCAAAAATGCGTGTTAAAGACTTTTTCAAGTACATTTGTAGGAAAAAAACCTGTGAGAGAGTCAGTTGGACCATTAGATGATAGAGGGGTAAAAGGGACAGTAAGAGGGAACAAGGCTATAGTGGAGAGACTGAATGAATTCTTTGTTTCGGTCTTTATTGAGGAAGATGTAGGGATGTTACCCATGACTGAAGTGGTATTTAAAAGTGATGCTGCAGAAGAACTGAAACAAATATCGCTACACTGGGAAGATGTATTACAACTATTTGATAAATTGAAGGGTAGCAAATCACCTGGACCGGAAGGTATACATCCAAGGGTGTTGAAAGAACTGAAATATGAGATTGCAGATCTGCTATTAGTAATCTGTGAACTATCATTAAAATCATCTGTAATACCTGAAGAATGGAGAATCGCCAATGTAACGCCAATTTTTAAAAAGGTTTTCAGGTGTGATCCGGGAAACTACAGACTGATGAGCCTGACGTCAGTACCAGGAAAAATGGTAGAAACCATCATAAAGAATAAAATTACTCAGCATGTAGATAATCATGGCTTAATGGGAGACAGCCAACATGGCTTTAGAGAAGAAAGATCTTGTCTTACTAATCTGTTATGTTTTTTTGAAGGTGTGAATAAACAGGTAGACAAAGGTGAGTCGGCTGATATAGTGTATCTGGACTTTCAGAAAGCCTTTGACAAGGTCCCTCATCAGAGACTTTTGGCAAAATTAAAAAGTCATGGGATAGTAGGCAGTGTACTATTGTGGATCAGGAACTGGTTAAAAGATAGAAAGCAGAGGGTAGGGCTAAATGGCCAATTTTCCCAATGGAAAAAAGTGAATAGGGGAGTACCCCAGGGATCTGTGCTGGGTCCACTGCTTTTTAACATATTCATAAATGACCTGGAAAAGGGAATAACGAGTGAGGTTATCAAATTTTCAGATAACACAAAACTATTTGAAGTTGTTAAAACCCAAGAGGATTGCGAAAATTGCAAGAGGATCTTGATAAATTGGAAGACTGGGCATCAAAATGGCAGATGAAATTTAATGTGGACAAGTGCAAAGTTAGGCACCTAGGGAAAACAACCCAAACTATGGTTACAAGATGCAAAGTTCCACATTGGGAACCACTACCCAGGAAAAAGATTTAGGCGTCATCGTGGATAACATGTTGAAACCCTCCGCCCAGTGTGCAGCGGCGGCAAAGAGAGCAAATAAAATGCTAGGTATCATAAGGAAAGGAATGGAAAATAAAACAAAGGATATTATAATGCCTCTTTGTCGTTCCATGGTACAAATGCACCTTGAATATTGTGTGCAATTCTGGTCGCTGTATATTAAAAAGGATATAGCGTTTTTAGAAAAGGTGCAGAGAAGAGCCACTGAAATGGTAAAGGGGATGGAAAGAAATTCCTATGAAGAGAGGATAAGAAGGTTAGGGCTCTTTAACCTGGAAAAGAGACGGCTGAGGGGAAATATGATAGAAGTCTATAAATTAATGAACAGAGTGGAACGGGTAAACGTAGATCGATTGTTTACGTCATCAGGATATAAAAAGACTAGGGGACATGCAATGAAGTTACAGGGTAACCTATTTAAGACTAATAAAAGAAAATATTTTTTCACTCATCATGTAATCAAACTCTGGAATTTGTTACCGGAGGATGTAGTAAAGGCTGTTAGTGCAGCTGGGTTTAAAAAAGGTTTGGACAAGTTCAAGGAGGAAAGGTCCATAAACCAATATTAAAAGAGACCCAGGATATCACTGCTTGACCCAATACAAGCATTGTGGAACCTGTGTCTTTTGAGGAGACTGCTAGGTAGTCATGACCTAGATTGGCCACTGTTGGAAACAGGATACTGGCCTTGACGGACCTTGGTCTAACCCAGTATGGCATATCTTATGTTTTTATATTCTTATCATACAGGCCAAAAGTATTTGGTGTGTGTAAACCAAAAGCAAAATTGCCATGTGGGACACTGCTCCAACCAGTAGACTACACCTCCACTCAGTACTATAGAGCCTGCAGATCTCAGATCAAACAGTTTGCTGTCTGTGCAGTATAGGTTGGGCCCTCCACTACCCATGAGGCACTGCACATGCAAAACAGCGATCTTCTGCTGGAAAATTAATGGAGAAGGCACTAATTCAGCATATCAGCTCACTAAGATGCACTGGCTGCGTGTGCTACATGCACATAACAGCAAGCCATGCTGCAGAGTGGTTTCAGCTGTCACCCTGAGGGTGAGGAAGTGTGCCCAGAACCTGGTCCACTGAACCTGCAGTTTTAGAGATGGTCTCTGCAGCCTGTCCACTTCGCTGCTAGTGTGTGGCAAATATTGTTTGCAGTGTGTTATGCTTTTTCTTCTTGGTTTCCTGCATGCTGTAGGCCAGGGGTAGGAAACCCTGGTCCTGGAGAGCCGCAGACCAGTCAGGTTTTCGGGATATCCCTAATGAATATGCATGAAAAATATATGCATTAGAGATATCCTGCCAACCTGACTGGTTTGTGGCCCTCCAGGGCTGGATTTAGAGACCCCTGCCTTACACCTCTGTCATTTAAGATTGTGAGTGGGCAAGGTGCAGATGTCCTAGACATCGAAAGGGTATATAGAATGTGTCACATTCCTCCTCGATTCTCACCACCACCAAAAAGTTGTCTAATAGACAATATTTTGGTGGTGATGAGAATCGAGGAGGACTGTGACAAATTCTGCACTCTGCCTTGAGATACTCAGGATTGACCACCAGCCAGGTACTGAGTGAATAGCATCCCCAAACAAAGAATGTATCCATATCACTGGAACCAAACAGAGCTATGTGGATCCATAGCTGTGCCATGGTCACTTTTTGGTCATAGTGAGAGTGCCATTTCAGCATGACATACAGTGGCCACCCAAGCAATGCATGTGGCAGACGGGCACAATGGCATCTCAGCCAGTGATCCTACCATTGTGGCAGACACATCCAGGCCAATCTGCGCTGTTTCAGGTGATACCTACAATCCTCTGCTTCGTCTTATTCACATTTTCCAAACAGGGTGGGAAAAACTCAGACAATGTGAGCCAAAATGCAGTGCAGAAAGCCAAGGACAAAGGGGAGCCACACATACATGCATACATTCTCATTGGTGTACAGAGCAAAAGTGGAGATGGTTGGCATTCCTGCTTGACACTCCTGTCTCAATGTCAGTTCAGTGATTAATAACATGTGCTATTAGCCTCCAACCAGCTGTGGATAGTGGAGCCTGTCAGTGCTGTTGGTGGGTGTTTCCACCCTTGCTGGCCATCTCCTTGAGGGTTGCACATGCTGGAGCTGTACTTATATTATCAGTTAAACTTTCTCCACAGGAATATGCAATAGAGAAACCCCAGCAGGGACCTAAACTTGTGACCCTCTGCACATATACACACCAACTGTGTGTGTTGCAGCACAGTGCTGCCTTATAGGGGTAGCAGCTCCTGTTGCTGACATGCTTCTCTTTCAGCTGACCTTTGGCACATGTTGCAATGCACATGGTGTACATGACCAGGACAAGGCTTCTGTCTGCTGAAGGCTGGTGCCACTTCCCATGCAGACATGTCCATGCATTGTCAGTGATGGTAGTCAGTGGTGGCAGTGCATGGACATGTCTGCATGGTGGGGTGTTGATGTGGGGATACGGCTATGGCTACAGCCCTGCCAGGACCTCAGTGAGTAGGCCATGAACAGTGGTGGTGGTGGTGGTTTCAGTCCCAGCAGGTTAAACATGCGGGTTTGGCGGGCACCTTGGGCTAAAGGTCCAGATGGAGGGGGCAGGGGCACACATGGATGGTCATGCAGCCCCCCACCAGCTGTCCATGCAGGGGCCCTATCACCACCTGCCACTGATACATCTCGGGGGAGGATGGCAGCCACTGCTGTAATATTTCCCCAGGCAGCTGCATCTGGCACTATCAGTCTCTTCCACCATAGCTGGGTTCTGTGGCAGCGGGGAGAGGGGGGGGTGAGCAGCCTGGATCTCTGCCTGGGGTGCCAGGATGCTTGGACTGTCCCATGTGGCACATTGCCTTTCCGCAGCAGTAGTAGGACTGTGTGCTGCCACTATCACTGTGGGATCATGACAAATATCACAGATGGTTCTGCGGATGGCAGGATACCCCTTTGTGGAAAGGCTAAAAAGGTTAGGGCTCATCATCCTGGGGAAGAGACAGCTGAGGGGAGATATGATAGAGGTCTATAGATTATTGATTGGACTGGAAAAGGTAGACGTAGGTCACTTTTTTATGCCATCAGACTGTGGACAGACTAGGGGACCTGCAATGTGGCTACAGTGTAACCCATTTGGGTCTTCCAGGTGGAAATATTTTTTCAGTCAACGTGTAATCAAACCCTGCGTCCATTACCGGAGGATGTGGTAAAACTATTAGTGTAGCTGGGTTTAAAAACGTTTGGACGTGTTCCTGGGTAACGGTCCATAAAACAAAGTATTATCAGAGGGGCGGGACTCATTGGAACCTTAGAAGCATGCCGGAGGCGCAAGACCCTGTGATTTTACTTTCCTTTTTTTTTTTTTTTTCAAAATTGATAGCTCGCCACAGCGGCAGCAAGCTATCAACTTTGAAAAAAATGAAAAGCAAAATTGCGGACTCATGCAACTCCGGCATGCTTCTAAGGCTCCGATGTGTCCCACCCCCTCTGATGATGCTTTTCACATCAGAGGGGGGCAGAACCAGCAAGGACTTAGAAGTACCGGAGTCTTGAAAACCCAATCCTTGTCATGCCTTGAGGTCGATATTCAAAAGCTTGCACAGCCCCTGACTAAGGGACATGCTGCTCCGTGAACAGGCTCTTCCCCTTGAACATACAAGGGATAGACATGTGGGGGCATTGAAGGGGAGAGTGAACATGAGGGGCATTGGGAGGTGGACGTGAATAGATACAGGGAGTCAGAAGGGAGATGCTGGGTGCAGGGGGGGGGGGTAGGGAGGCAGCAGGGATAAGATTGAGGTGGGGGATAGGGAGATAGAGATACTGGACATGGAAAGGGACCTAGGGAGAAGCAAGGAGGGGAGACGGAGTCGTGATGTTGGCCAGGGGGTTATAGGGAGACTATGGGAAAATGCTGTACTTGGGGAGAGGTAGACAGAGGGGAGATGCTGGACACAGGGTCATATGGGGGAGAAGGAAATGGAGGACATGGGGTAATCAAGAGAGAAATGGGAGAAGATGGACATGGGGTAAATAGGTTGAGAAAGAGATGGAGAGATGCTGGACGTGGGAGTAATAGGGAGGGGATGGTATGGCATGGTGTGGTAAAAGGGTAGATGGTTGCAGGGGGATAGGAAGGGAAAGGGGGGATAGGAAGGGAAAGGACAGACATGGAAAGAAAGAGAGAGCAGAGGTACTCGAAGGAGAGAGACAGCCAGAGAGGGAGAGACACTGAATAGGGGGTGAGAGGTATTAGACATGGAGGGGAAGAGAGAGTAAGCAAAAGACTAGGGAGTAATGGACCAGGGAAGAAGATCTGGGGAATGAAAGGAATGGGGTGAAGCTAGGAAAGTGGCGTAAAAAAGAAGGAGACTGAGAACTGGATAGTAAGGAGCAATGAAATCTGGGTGGACAGAGAGAGAGAGAGATAAATGGAAGAAAGCTGAAAGGAAAAAAATCAATATCCAAGATGGAAGGAAGCGAAGAAAATAAAATGATAGACAAGAAATTGGCAGATGGACTAGAGACCGTAGAAAGAGAGCTAAGAGAAGACAGAAGAAAGCAGAAGCCTCAGATCGGGACCAGCATGATCAGAGTATAAAATGATAAGACAACAAAGATAGAAAAAATTATTTTATTTTCATTTAGTGATTGAACTTTGCACTATCTTTATATTTCACACAGTATGGGGAACTGCATCTTTTTTATTTCTCTGGAGTTGCTCCTCATGTGGAGTCTGGCTTCTTCGGGTTTTAGTTTCATTTTTGGCTACATATTTTTATTTTTACTTTAGGTTGTGGTCGCTTATTCTGTACTTGGTTAGGGTCTGTGTTCTGAGTATGTGACTGAGACCAGGTGTTCTGTTAGCACGGAGTTTGTACATAGGGATCTGTACTGTAGTAATTTGTAGTAATGTTCAAAGGTCTACAACAAAAAAAAGATGTTTGTGCAAATTAGACCTAGTAATTTCTCAGAATACAACAAAATATTACCTGGACAGGATTAATGGCCCCTTCACTAATATTTGTTTGAACAACCCTTGGCAGTGTTGCCAGCCTCCAAATGTTTCTTGTAGCCATCTGTAAGTTTTGTAAATTTGTCTTCTGGTAGTTTCTCCCATTCTTCAACTGCGCTTTGTTTCACCAATGGCAAATTTCAGCTCTTTGCAAAGGTTCTTGATTGGGTTGAGATCAGGATTCATTGCTGGCCAGTTTAAAACAGTCTATTTGTTCCTTTTTAACCTTTCTTTTGTACTTTTGAATGCATGTTTTGGGTCACTGTCCTGCTGGAGGACCCATGACCTTTGAACCAGACTTAGCTTTCTAACACTAGGTAGCACATTTTGCTCGAAAATATCTTAGTAGTCCTCTGACTTTATGATTCTTTTAATACATTCCAGGCCTCCAGTTCCTGAGGCAACAAAAGAGCCCTACATTATGGAATCTTCACCATATTTAACCGTAGGAAGGGTGTTTTTTCCTTATAAGCTTCATTTCTTCACCTGTAAATGTATCTCTGGTTTGTATTGCCAAAGAGCTCAAGTTTGCTTTTATCTGTCCACAGAACATTTTCCTAGAAGGATTGTGGTTTCTCAAGGTGGGTTTGGGCAAAGATCAGGCATGTCATTTTATGTCTGTCTTTAAACAGTGGGGTCCTCCTTGGCCTCTGCCCATGAAGTCCTTCTTTGTTTAGTATGCAGTGTATGGGAGGGTTGAAACCACCACTCCAGATTGCTTCAAGTCAGCCTTAAGCTCTTTGGATGTCGTATATGATGTTTTTCCAACAGTTCTCACTCACCTTTGAAGACTTCTTGGATTAATTTTCCTCTTCCACCACATTCCGGGAGGTTCTTGACAGTTCCATGAGCAGAAAGCTTCTTAATAACATTTCAAACTGTAGACACAGGAATCCCAAAGTCTTTGAAGATGGTCTTGTACCCCTTTAAAGTTTGATGTTTAGTGATAATGGCTTTTCTGATGCCAGCTCTCTTGTCCTCACCATTGTGAAAATGGAACAGGGAGTGAATATGGCCATTTGAAACACTAGAGCCATCACTCATTGGTTGATTCAAGTCATGTGAGTACTGACAATTTTACTGCAATGGGAATGTGGTTCTTCTGTTCAAATTGATTTGAATTGTTCATAAGGGTGCCAATAATCATGTCCTGGTAATGTCTCAGTTTTTATACTATTTCCTTTTTTAATTGGTCTTGTTTTCTTTGATTCTTTAATGTGTCAAATAGGTTTGCATATATAGTCCAAAGCCATTTCACTGGCCGCTTTTTTTTAGGAGATATTGGATGTTAAGAGGTTGAACTGCAAGGCTGCCAATAATGTTGACTACAACTGTATGTACATTTCTAAATTAGCTTACCTGGAAGGGGCTGCGGAAGGTTACACTTACTCTGCATGTATGTACTAGTAGAAATCGGCACATATTGACATATTTTATGAAAACACATCTATTATTTAATATCCCTCTTGTGGAGCATTGATGTGGTGACATCAGTTCAAACAATTTTATATGCATTATAAAAGGGGTTTTTTTTGTGCCATCAAGTCAGTGTTGACTCATAGCAACCCAGCTACCTCTGAGCTTTCTTGGCAATGCATCACTGGAAGTAAATTGCCAGCCTTTTCTTCTGAGGTAATGGAGGATAAGGTGACTTGCCCAAGGTCACAAGAAGTGCCAGTGGGAATCAAACCCTTGATCTTTTGGGTACTAGGCAGTTGCTGCAACCACTAGGCTACTCCTCCACTTCTATAAAAGGTGTAAAAGATATTGGGATATTATTTGGGCAAATAAAGGTCAAAAGCAAATTGAAGGTGATACTGTTTTACTGGATTGACGTAACATATTTTTGACAAGTTTTCGAGAGGTCTCTGAAGTGATAATTCAGTTACATTGGGTTTATGCATTGCAAACTCATCTAGGGTCTGGGCTGTCTGCACACGTCATTATATATCAAAGCAAAGTGTGGGATACAGTGACATTTTCCATCACACAGGTCTTGTCGGATTCTTGTCAGTTCAGAAAGGACCCATGTGATGGAAAATGTCACTGTATCCCACACTTTGCTTTGATATGTAATGGCATGTGCAGACAGCCCAGACCCTAGTTGAGTTTGCAATGCATAAACCCAATGTAACTGAGCTATCCCTTCGGAGACTTGATGAAGAGAATAGAGCTCATGAAAGCTTATCAAAAATATATTTAGTCCAATAAAAAGGCATCATCTACACCTTGCTTGTTGACTTTTATTGCATATATCCAAGTGGACTAAAATGGCAGCTACAATTTTCTGCAAAATATGATTTGAAAATTTATGAGAACGATGGTGAAAAGTTGGGACTTTGGTTAAACATGAGAAGCCGAGGATGACACAAAGAAGTCAAGCTGATATAACCGTTGTCGCTGCTAAAATCTTTTAAGCTGCTCATATATTGGTGACATTCAGAGTATGAGCTTGCGTGTTTTTTGAAGTCGGGAGTCGTTCTCTGTTGTTTGGTTCGCACATTCTATAAAAGGCACACAGAATTGCCAGGGTCATCCCGCCCTGCTCATTCCCTGGCCCGGGATGGCCCATGCATGTATCCCATAAGAGTATGCATTTTCCGCACCTCTACCCTCAGGGAATTTTGTAAGCACCCACAGGAGCATGCACAGTGCAGTCCGGGCTTTTGCCCCACTCCTGTGGTTTATGATTTATCGGCTGAGACAGAAAGGAACTCCACTAGTAAACAAAAACATCATAGTTTGATAAACGAACACACAGTGCAATCTTTCTTAAATGCTGTTACCGCCTCCACCACCTGTGGGGAGGGGGGGGGCATTCAATGTCTCTTCCACCATTTGGGGTGAATTCCCTCTTCCGCAGATTGTAGAGAATGAAACCTGCACAGGCAAAAAGTCTTATAAGGTTTTTCTGCTGCTCTTGTGCTACTCTTGCGAAATCCTTAAACCTGGCCCTGCGAGGAATGGGAGCAAATAACAATAATAAGGCTGAGGGTGGAAGTCTATAAAAGACTAGAAGGGCGGATGCCGCTAACGGTCTGCCAGAGTTAGAGAAAGCCAATATTGCAGATGATGACGGAACAATCCGCTTCTCACATGATTTGCTTCTAGTATAAATCTTCATATTGCTGTCATAAGAATACTGAAAAATTTAAAGGGATTAAGGAAAGACTCTTAAGGGTACCAAAGGATTTAGAGAATAAAAGAACATAAAGACCGCCAGATTCGTCTAGACCAAAAGTCTGTGCAGCCCAGCTTCAGGGCGGCGTTGTCATTTCACAATGAGAGGGAACAATAAGGGCACTTTTGTGTCACTGTAGATGGGAAACAATAAAATAATCAATCAGATTTGTTATTGTTTTTCAGCGTTTGTTCTTTGTGCACTAAAACCCTTTAGCACATGCTAAAACAACCCTCCCCCCCCCCCCCCCAAAAAAAGAAAAGAAAACAACTAGTAGCCTAGTGATTAGGACAGTATCCTGGAACCAGAAAGACGAGGGTTCAAATCCCACTGGCACTTATTGTGGCCTTGGGCAAGTCACTTAATTCTACATTCCCTTAGCTACAAAATTATGGGCCAATGCAGAAAGCTGGCTCCGAAGGTAAGTGCTATCAACTCTGTACGCCTCTGCAGCGCACTGATAGCGCGCAACTTCAGCCCCAGCCTGCAGCAAGAGGCTCATATGCAAATTAGCCACACGTTAAACTGGAAGAGCAAGCCAAACACACCCACACAGAAGTGGGTGCAAGTTCGGCATGCTCCCCCAGAGGAACAGGGGCACCGCGTGGCTAATTTGCAGAGTTTTTATTTTATTTTCTTTTTTATTTAAAAACATCGTGCAAGCATTCAAGGTGGTGTAGAGAAGAATAAAACACATATTACCTCCTCAGGCCCCACCCAGCAGGACCCTGTTAGCTCTCCCCCATCCAACTCCTTCCCAACCACCTCTGCATTACTGCACATACCAGCTGAACAATAGCCTACCTGTCCGCTGCTCGCAATATGGCTCAAGGGACGAGGAAAGTTTTCAGTGCCTTCCAAAATGTTAAGAGATCAGACTCCATATGCAGTATTGCAGGCGGGGCAGTCCACAGTGTCAGAGCTGCTACTGAGACACCAGTGGTCGCCAGCATTGCCAATAAACTTGCATAGGCCCTGGCAACACCAGCCGCTGCGTCTCAGCAGAGCGCAAAACCCACCCCAGCTCATGCCATTGCACCAATGCTTCTAACTACGAGGGCCCCAGGGCTTTCCCCAATGCCTAGATTGGGAAAAGCCTCTGATGCCATCAAAATACTGCCGGGGGCATGCGCAACATGTTTAAGCCACCTCAGACCCAGGTGTAGAGATATTGGCGCTGAGGCTAGTTATGAAATCCTCTATGCATTTCTCTGCATCTGGCGCAGATGATATTAGCATGTCATTTTATTACGGGCAGATCATTTGCCTATAATTTAAATACTCTTGGCGTTATGTGTGCATTTGCTTTTCCTTTGCTGTTTACACGTGTGTCTGTCTCATTTCTGCATTTGACATGGCAGTAATTTGTGCCTAAAAGTTGCATTATCTGTGCGTAAAGGTCGGGCTTGTTTTCTGCATCAGCCCATTGAATTCTAAGCCCTCCAGTGGACAGGAAAATGCCTACAGTACCTGAACGTAACTTGTCTTGAACTACCACTGGACAGGTGTGAGCTAAATACCACTAATAAAGCAAAAACGCAGAGGCAAGCCTACATCAACCTCCCCCATCTCTCCTCAGTACAAACTTCAACCAAAACAAGGAAAATTACAATGTTCTCCCTGCACAAACACCCAGTCCCCTCTCCAATAGTGACAAGCAAATGGTGTTTGGAAGGCAGTCATGGAGAAAAGGCCATGCTTAGTGCTGTGTCCGCATAGCCCTCCACTTTCCGGTAATATATACCGACCTCCGTAACTCTTAAGTAGCCTATGATTGATTGAGCTTTTGAAGATGTGTCTAATCCCTTTTAAAAGCCAGTTATTCCGTGGCAGTGAACTCCACAGATTTACTGTGAAGCAGATACTTTCTCTCTGGTTTTAAAGCTGTAGCTTAATAGTTTCTTCGTGTGCCTCCTTGATCCCGGCAATTGCCATAATTACTGTGTGGTAATTGCAAAGCCTCTGTGTTCCCAATGTCTGCCATGCAGAGAAAAACACACTTAGTGTACACTGTCCTTTTTTTAAATATGTTCCTTTGTAAAACGGCTGTTTGCAGTGGGTTTGCTGCAAGCTATGTATGTATTTCCCATGGTCTACTGGGTATTTGAGAAAAGCCTTTATGATCAGCAGAGCTTGAAGGACAGAGAAAGAGGGAGCAGTCACAGTGGATATTATTTGCCGGTCTGAAAGGGAAATCCATTGCTTACCCCTGGACGAGCAGCATGGAAACAGGACACTAGGCTTGATGGACCTTGGTCTGACCCAGTATGACATATCTTATGTTCTTATGAGAGGGGAAGAAAGAACAGGTGGTGCCAGCCAGGGATCCCATTCCTGAGGCTCAGAGATCATGGTAGTAGAACATTATTGACATTTGAGATGCTCTGGGACTTTTCACAGATTTCCATTTTCTATTCAGCTTGGGCTGACCTCAATAAAGGGTCCTAAAACATCCACGGTGTGCTTCTGTCCTACTTCTCCTAGCGTCTGGCGACACTGCAGGTGGGGTGTTCTCTTGTTTCCTTCTACGGAGTTTATACTTGAGGAAACTCAAGGCAAAGCATGTGCTAAGGTTGGTGAATGAGTAACCTCATCGTTAGAGCACTGAGAATGCAGAACACAGGGTTGAAATCCAACTGACCCTCCTTCTTACCTTGGATTGTAAACCCTCTGGGGATAGGAAAATACATCCCGTGCCAGAATGTAGCTTTCCATAAGCTAATACTGAGTTATGATCTAAATCCAAAATCCTCTACCATCAAGGGCAGCATCTTAAAGAAGGCACAACCTCCAAACTAAACAAAGTATTCAAAATAGCATTAAAAGACCAATTTGCCCATCCAGCTTCCCAATTCTTCTCCTTCATTCTGCAAGGGTATGTCCCATCTGTTAGCTGTAAAAATGTGACTGCTAGAAAAGGATACATACATTAATAATAAGACCCAACTCAATAGCTCTGAAATTATTTATGGCTCGACCAGTAACACTTTCTGATAGATTTACTTTTTCTAACTCAGAAAGAAAGTGGAAGGAAGGCCAAATGACTGCTGGCATAGTTTAAAGGTGAGGTCAGAGAGGCTGTTCACAGACAAAAAAGCATCTTTCAGAAAATGAAAAATGGAGCCAAATGACAAAAACTGTAAACAGCTTAAGCACTGGCAAGTTTAATGCAGGCAAAGAGAGAATTGAAAAGAAGCTTGCCGAGAAAGCAAAAACTCACAATAAAAACGTTTTCAAATATATTCATAGCAAAAAAAACCTGTGAAAGAGTCAGTTGGACCATTAGATGATAGAGGGATAAAGGGGGCACTAAGGGAGGACTGGATGATATATATCCCAGGGTGCTCAAAGAACTCAAAAATGAGATTGCAGGTCTACCGTTAGTAATTTGTGAACTATCATTCAAATCATCTGAAGTACCTGAAGATTGGAGAGTGACAATGTAGCACCAACTTTTAGAAAGGGTTCCAGGGATGATCCGGGAAACTACAGACCAGTGATCCTGATGTCTGTACCAAGCAAAATGGTAGAAAAAATTATAAAGAACAAAATTACTAATCATATAGATGCCAATGCTTTAATGGGACAAAGCCAATATGGATTTAGCCAAGAAAGGTCTTGTCTCACTAATCGACTATATTTTTTCGAAAGTGTGAATAAACAAGTAGACAAAGGTGAGCCGGTTGATATAGTGATGTGGAGGCCATTCCGATCTGGACATCCTCCACCCGTCCGGGCGCCAAAAATCGGGACATGCACCAGTTGCACCCGATTCTCATCCCATGTGGGCTAGACATGCCTGCTGGATCAGAATCGGGAACAGGACCAGGACATCCAGGCCGTGCACCGATTCTGGGTGCCCGGAAATCCAACAAACTCCCTGGCTAGCCATGGCATCATGTTGCCATGGCACCACAGTTCCATAAAGGAGCCGCGATGCCCAGCAGAACTACACAAACTGCTTTCCCCACAGCCTGACCCTTACCTGCATTTCCAGGTCCAGGCCCAGGCAATCCATCGTCCTCTGTCCAGGGGGACTTATTCCATCTCTAAGGTGGAATAAGTCTCCTGTGCAAATGGCTGACCCCAGACATACAGGGCCAACCTCGGAATTGGCCCTGTATGTCCGGGATCCTGGCACCGCCCACAACCCGCCCTCACCCTACCTGCAGCCCGCTCCACCAGCCCACAAACAGAGCTTCCCTCACAACTTTCCCCAACGCCGTCTAGGTGAATAGCGGGTCTGGACGTCCAGATTGGACATCCAGACCTGCTATTTGCTGAACAGAATCTACCCCATAGTGTATCTTGATTTTCGGAAAGCCTTTGAGAAGCTCAAAAGAATGGAGGACTAGCCTAATGGTCAGAACAACAGCCTAGTATCCAAGAGATTGGGTTCAATTCCCATTACTTGTGACCTTGGTCAAGTCACTTAACCATCCATTGCCTTAGGTACAAACTTAGATTGTAAGCCCTCTGGGGACAGGGAAATGCCTACATACCTGAATGTAGCTTGCCTTGAACTACAATTGGAAAGGCATGAGCTAAATACTAATAAATAAATAAGGTCCATGATGAGAGACGCTTAAGGAAATTAAAAAATCATGAGTTAGGAGGCAGTGTACTATTGTGGATTAGGAAATGGTTAAAAGGCTGAAAGTAGGGTAAATGGCCAATTTTCTCATTGGAGAAAGGTGAATAGCAGAGCACCCCAGGGAACTGTGCTGAGTCTACTGCTTTTTAACATTCATAAATGACTTGGAAATGGGAATGTGTCAGTTATCAAATTTGCAGATAACACAAAATTATTCAAAGGTGTTAAAATGCAAGAGGATTGTGAAAAATTGCAAGAGGACCTTGAGAAATTGGGGGACTGGGTGTCCAAATGGCAAATGAAATTTAAGGGGTCATTTTAAAAGGCTTAGATATGATCTGGACATCCGAAAACATGCATGCAGAAGTCCAAATCACAGAGATGCCCCCAGAACCATTTTATGGCTTTTTGAGACATCTCCACTGTGGGGACATCCAAGTAAACAAAGGATGTGCTGGAGGCGTGTCCAGGGCAGTGCTATGCATTTAGACATTCCGGATTATTTTCAGAACCCTCAGGGATGTCTGTGACTGTGTCCAAGTTTAAACCTGCTCTAGGCATGAATAGGTGTCGAAAAAGAGCTCCTTTGGGTCCTAAAATATCTTGAGGGTGTAGAACAGTTGGTACTCCACTATCCTCAGTACTCTCCACAATCGCAATGATATATTTTGTTTTATTGGGAAATTTGTCTTGTGTTTGAACTAGGGTTGCCAACTGGCTCCAGATGCGCCCGACAAGCTTGATCCTGTCCTGGGTCTACCCCATCGCATGCAGGGACATGTAGTCTTGTTTTTCTTATGGAGTGCAATGGAGAAATCAGAACTACATGTCCCTGCATGCAATGGGGTAAACGCAGGACTGGATCAAGCCTGTCGGGCGCATCTGGAGCCAGTTGGTAACCCTAGTTTGAACTGCCACTGCATGTCTCTTAGGGGTATGTTTACTAAACTTTCTTAACGTGCACGCCGCGCAATTAGCGCGTGCTAAGGTACCTAAGCGTACGCTAATGACGCTTTACGGGGCAAAAATGCGCTTTAGTGCGCGCTCATGCGTGCAGCGGCGCACACGAGCGCTGAAGGCGGGGAAAGGCTCCCAGAGGGCGGAGGAAAGCTCCCCAGGGGCGGAGAGAAGGGGTCAATGGGTGGAGAGTGGGAGGGGAGAGGCTCCCCGCACACTAACGAGGTGAAATTCGAGGCCAAAAATAACGCGAGTGAAAACCTCGCGTTAGAGCCGATTTAAAGGGAAGAGAAACCATTTCTGTCAGCAATGTACAGCAAAACCAGGGAAACCTACAAAAAAGTGATAAGTCTGATACATGTGCACAGAACAAAAGTACAAATAAACATTGAAAAGGACCCAACAAAATAAAAAAAAAATCATAATCAAGCTGGGCAATAGTGATAGTAATGGTAAACATCAAAAAACACTCCCAAGAAAGCCCCAAAAAATAAATATGAATTTTGGAAGGGCCTACGCTCCATCCCCATACAAGGTGAATGATCCCACAGTGAAATAGCACTGATCAGGGTTTCCCTCTCCATTGGACAGGTTACCTATGGCATGCACATGTTCCACAACAGCAGGGCGGGCATGTCAGAATAGGCAACTGGACAGATGCTGGGAAAGGGGATACAGAGGGCTGCAGGCGGCACATGCTGTGGTGCAGCTGGGGCACAGTGTGGACTAGGCAGATGCCTAGATGGCACTTAGGAATGCTGAAAGTGAACAGCAGCCAGACAGCAACTGATGAGGGCCCAACTTGGGCACG